>ML682040.1:19810673-19974765 GCA_007922195.1 Podocnemis expansa | reverse complement strand
GCAGTATCATTATTCTCCTCCCTAGTCATCTTTCCAAGCTTCCACTTCTTGTAAGCTTCCCTTTCGTGTTTCAGCTCACCACAGAGTTCTCTGCTAAGCCATGCTGGGCACCTTCCATATCTGCTATTCTTTCTGCACACTGGAATATGTGCCCTTTCTTTAAAATGCAGCCAGCTCTCTTGGATTCCTTTCCCCTTCAGATTAGCCTCCCAAGGGATCCTACCCATCAGTTACCTGAGGGATCCAAAGTCTGCTTTTCTGAAGTCCAGGGTCTGTGTTCCACTTCTTTCCTATACTATAGTTCTTCTTCTAGGAGGAGCTCACTAAACTTTACAATCTTCACAAATGCCCCACTGAGGTAGGTACAAGTGAACACTTTACCTGTCATTTATCTATTCCCTTCCATATTGTAATTTCAGTTTCATGCATTTGCTGAAATGGTATTTTATTCACGACTGCTCATGTGATAAATAAATTTGTTAGTCTTTAAAAGTGCTACAGGGCGCCCCGTTTGTTTTGCTGAACTAGACTAACATGGCTACCCCTCTGGAACTTGTTATCCATTATTTGTGTTCTCAGAAGGTATGCCATGATGAGAGAGAGATCCTGCTGAACTCTAACCTCAATCACTAAGATAATTGGAGCCGACTAGAAGCAAGGATTTAGAACTCTGTGAGTTGTAGTTGGGTGTTGCTGAGGCACAGATAATAATGCCCAGGCTAAGAACGTCAGTTCTTTGCCTCAGATCTTACAACTAAATCACAGAATTACTTCTTATAAGCAGACACAAAGTCACCTCATTGTTCTTTGTCAAATCCCTTCTTAAAACTTCCCTTCACGATACCTACACAAGGCTCAATGGTCACTAGGCACCTGGTGTGCTCTGCCCATTGCCTATCATGCTGACCAGTATTCTCTGATAGCTCCCTTGTGCTCCCCACATAGGGTGACTATACATCCCATTTTGGCCAGGACAGTCCCTTTTCTAAGTTCCATCCCAGCCACTCCATGATGACCAGTTGTCAATAGCAAATGGGACAAACGCCAAGTTTAGTCAAAAAGTGGGATGTGACTTCAGTGGGTTATGGAGAGTGAGCAGCGCAGCCAGCCCCATTATTTTGTAACATGACTGGTTAAGGTATAGCTAACCAGAACTTAATTTTCACTATTTACACTGAGATTCAAAAGAAAGTTCTTTGGAACCCAGCTCCAGGACACTACTCAAGATCAGAAGCTGCCAGACCTCACCACCCTGTCAACCACACTGTGCAGAAGCTGGAGTCCCCAGATAATTTCATCCTGATTGGTCTCCAGAAGAAATTTGTCCATCTTATTGGGGGTTGTGAGCACTGTAAACTTAGTTTGTATATTCCGTTTTGGTAATTGTTAATAAACAGAGATAAGGGTATTACTCTTTAAGACTATTTCATTGGTAAAAGAGCCTGCAAACCAACAGAAAATAACACCAAGGGCCCTACAAGTTACATCTGGAGCCCTATGACCTGTGAATGGGTGACCCTGGTCCTTAAACTGTGAACTGGGTAAGGGAGGAGAGCATTAACCAGATTACACCTTGAGCCCTACAGTCTTGGCTAAGATGGGGTGTCCTAATGTGTGGGTAACGCAATAGGTAGTGATCAATGGCTCAGTATCTAGTTGGCAGCTGATATCAAGTGGATTGCCCCGGGGCTCCTTCCCACCCACCCCCAACATATTCATTAATGATCTGGAGGATGGGGTGGACTGCACCCTCAGCAAGTTTGTGGATGGTACTAAATCGGGAGGAGTGGTAGATATGCTGGAAAATAGGGATAGGATACAGAGCGACCTAGACATACTGGAGGATTGAGCCAAAAGAAATCCGATGAAGTTCAACAAGAACAAGTGTAAAGTCCTGCACTTAGGAGAAAAGAATCCCATGCACAGACTGTGGACTTACTGGTTAGGAAGCAATTTTGCAGAAAAGGACCTGAGGATTACAGTGGAAATCAGTCAACAGTGTGCCCTTGCTGCCAAGAAGACTAATGGACTATTGCATTGCATTACTGCGAGCACTTCCAGCAAACCAATGGAAGTGATTACTCCCCTCTATTCACCACTGTACACATCTCGAGTACTCTATTCAGTTCGAGTCCCCCTCCCCACTACAGGAAGGATGTGGACAAACTGAAGAGAATCCAGCAGAGGGCAACACAAGTGTTTAGGGGGTTGGCATGTAATTTATGAGATGATAGTAAGGGAACTGAACATAATTAGTCTGCAGAAGTGATGAGTGAGAGGGGAGTTGATAACAGCCTTCAGCTACCTGGAGGGTGGGTTCCAAAAAGGATGGAGCTAGGCTGTTCTCAGTGGTATCTGATGACAGAACTAGGGGAAATGGTCTCAAGTTGCAGTGGAGGTCTAGGCTGGATATCAGGAGAAGCTTTTTCAGTATGAAAGTGCTGAAGCACCAGAGTGGGTTACCTAGGGAGGTAGTGGAATTCCTATCCTTAGAAGTGAAGGTGTAGCTTGACAAAGTCCTGGCTGGTGTGATTCATTTGGGGTTCATCCTGCTTTGAGAATGGGGTTGGACTAAATGACCTCCTCGTGTCCTTTCCATCTCTAATCTTCTAGGCATCTATGATACCTCAGAAGTCAGAAAAAACACACAGTGATCTGGCCAGAGGGCCTCAACATGGAGAGCACCCAGAGTGGCAGAAAGTGGGAATAAGGGGACACAGAGCATACAATGACCAGCAGAAGAGAGCATCGGTCCTGGAATGAGTTAATTTCCAGAGCAACCAGGTGGAAGCAAGCTCTGGAAACTGTATCCTGTGACACCCACATATTTTCCTTCATTCTTTGCTGGAGTTTACATTCAGACCTTTATCCAGAAAAGCATTTAAACCTATGGAAAGTGGTCAAAGTCAATGGAACTGCTCATGCTTAAATGTATGTTTAAGTACTTTGCAAACTGGGCACCATACTGAATTCAATAGAAGTTCTGCCTAAGTAAGAACTTAAAAAGTTTGGGAGCCAACTATCAGTGAGCTAGACACTTAGGCTATGTCCACATGTACATTATTTCAAAATAAGTTATTTTGAAATGAGTTAAAATAGAGTCCTTATTTTTAAATAAGTTAATTCAAATTAAGAAAATGGTAATTCAAATTAAGGGAAAAGCTCAAAGCGAAATAGCATGTCCAAACACAGGACTTGCTACTTCGCTTTAGGAGAGAGGCACCATGGGAGGTGTGGCAACATGGCGCCCTCCCTGGGCCATGCTCCCACCCAATGTAGGCTAAAAGGAAGGCACTTTGGGAAGGAGAAGGGCAAAACTGTTATTTTGAAATAATGGTTATTTCAAAATAACACATCCAAATGGCATTATTTTGAAATAACCATTCTGAAACAACAGCCATTTAGATTTAAAGAAGGTTTAAGCTATTTCAAAATTTCAAAATGACAGAGCCCGTCATTTTGAAATAAGAATATGTTGCGTGGACCTAATCTCTTTTATTTTGAAATAACCAGTGTTATTTCGAAATAAAACAGACGTGTAGACATACCCTTACAGGAGTGTCAAACTCACAGCTCGTGGGCTGGATCAGGTTCAATTTTTTTTTTTTTTTAATATGATCAGAAAACGGACTGCAAAATGACACTTTCTTGCTCTGAATACGGAGGGGGAAAGGGTTGGGGAATCTGCGCAGGCTCACGGCAGGTGTCCTGCCTTCCAATGTGCCCCCCCCCCGCCACTGAATAAGTTTGACACCTGTGATTGTAATATGTACTTCTGCAAGCTTCACACACATGATGCATTAAGCAAGCACAATTTTCTATTGTTTTATTAAATGCTTTAGACTTTTTCTAGATTACACTTTTTATTATTTTTCTATGTTAAAAGAGTGGTACAATTTCAAATACAAGGAAAATTGTAACATGGAAAAGGCAAGCAAGGTTCTGAGAACTTGACAGTGATGTGAAATATAGCTAGCGGGGCCAAAACTGGAAATGATTTGTGAAGCAAAATAACCCTTACACAGAAGTCTCCCTTAGATCTACTTACTCCCTGTTACTGATACGCCAGTGTAAATTGATATCTATTACATGCCAAGAAGCTAACTAGGTCACCCATATTTGGTCTTACATATTATTGAATCCTCTTCTTGGTTGCTTTCTCTCTATACTTCGCTCTTCAGCTCTCTCAATACATGAGTTACACTAATACAAACTTTTCTATAGGATTTGTTCAGAATATGAAAAGAAATCAAGATTAAGTTGGAATTAATATATGTTACTCTTTTCCTATGAAACCCCTCCAGTCCTCAGTGGGTCAAATTCAGAAGTGACATGTATGACCCAGGAAACCCTGGGGGTCAGTTGGCAAAGAAGTGCACAGGATTACACAGGGATCCCCTAGGTCAGATATTAGCCTAATAGTTCGCCAAAGGGTGGCATGTGAAGTTTCCATTGAGAGTCAGTAGCCCACTAGTCATCATAATCCTTGTGAAATGTTTTTATGGAAAGTATTTAAGGAGTTATGTATCTATGCTGAAAATTGTGCCACAGAGATCCTGGAGTTAAGGCTGATCGCTAGAGGTGATATACCTCATGCTGGTGGGAACATCTCAGAGGTAACAGACACCTGTTTCCCTGTCTGGCCTTTATATATTGCCTGCCTCCCACAGTAGGCCTGTGTACATGCTGAATTGGGACAACCAGAGAGAGCGTGAAATCAAGAAGGGAGGAATTCTATTGGAAGAAACAAACATCAGGGGATGACCTGTTTATGGATAAAGGAAAAGGATTGGCTTGGTGTATCTAAGAGAGCAAAGGGACTCCTGACTCCTTCACCTTGGAGGATAACAGCATGCTTGTCTCATGAAAAAAGAGTCATGGCCTGCCTGGCTATAAACTACTGCAGGGATTTGGAACGTGCAGTACTTTATTGAACATGGAACTACCTCATTAATTAATTCTAGACTGCTTACTATGATTTTATTTTATGCACAACCACTTGTTTCCAATATTTCTATTTGCCATGACTTGAATCTTTGTGCATTATTAAACAAACTTATACTTGATTTCACTTTAAACAAATCTATGTGCTGGGAGTCAAGCAGAGAAGTTAACTGAGGTGGAATGGGTAAGCAGGGGTATTCTGCACACTACAGGTGTCCAGTGGACCTGGGTTACACGCTCCTGGGAGACAGTCAAAGTGCTCAGGCATTGCTGTATACCTATTGCTAATCTGCAAGAAATGGCAGGACCTAGGAAGGCTAAGAGGAAATCCTTGCGTTGCTGTCACAACTGAAGTTGGCAAGCTGACTCCTGGCAGGCACAGAAAAGGTCCCTCACACTAAGTGCAGATGATAGCAAGATGCCTCGCAATCCAGGATGTCCCTGGGAAGCATCACAATGAGTAAGGCAGTTAATTGTTGCAAGTGATGCACTGATGCATTGGGTACTAAGTGAAAAAGTCTAAAGGAGTGCATGCAGCAGGAACCTAAGTTGAGAGGGAACTAGAAGAAAGCAGAAGTTATATCAGCTTGTGACTCTGTCTGGATTAAGACTCATCTTTAGCTCTGGCTCACAATTTCTAATGGCCAACATTTTACTTATGCCCTAAATGAAGAACAGAGGCCTAAATCATGTACTTCTATCAGAGTTTAACCTGATTTATGGAATGAGTAAAGACTACAAGATCTGGGCCAACTCTGCAACTGCCATGCACCTCTGTGAAGCTCTGTATCTATTTTGGACAATGAAACCCATGCTTGCTCTACTCTGGAAATATATGGAATGTGAATTCATTGGCCCATTTTTCCCTCTCAAATTTCTTACCTCAGTCTGGGATGCACATAAGCAGCTGATACTTCTAGCAGGTGTGAGGGCAAGATATTTCTAAAGGTAAACGGCTCTGCAATACTAAAGTGCATCCTCCACACGTTCTCTTTCCAACAGTGAAGTTCTTGACACCTTCCCAGTATAAACACTGGAGGAAGGAGGAAACCTAGGAGATAATTTAATTAATTGTTTCAGAGTGGTCTGATCAAAACTGCAACTTGGAAAATAAAATGTTAGGTGAGTCATTCATTGACTGTTCTCTGATTGCATCACTGATGGACGGTCCCAGGAGTGAAGTCAGACTATTTACTAGGCAAAACTGTTCTTGACATGAGCAGTAGAATCTGCCTCCACAAACACAGGAGTTGACATTACTTTGCTCCATTGTTGAGAAGGAAGATCACATACATTATAGTCCAAATTCCACCATCAACATAAGCTGATATTAATCCAAATGGTGCTTGTGCTTCAAAACACTGAACCTGGCCATCCAGGATATGAATCTTACTTTGCTCTTCAGAATAATCATGTCTCCATTGACGAGTACCAAAGGGTAACCTGTGCTCAAAAGCTGTCATTGAAAGGTACAAAATGGAAGGAGTCGTCTCCAATGGTCCTTGGACTTCTATATAAGGATCCACAAACAGCTGCACTTCTATTTTGATATGAATCAACATGAAAAAGAGACTGAATATGTGTATGGATAACAATATCATCCATAGTTATAGTAAAGATTAAAAACTCAGACATTTCAGAAAACCTGCAAATACTCAGGCTTCAGTGTATAAGTCAAACTCAAACTGCCAGAGGTTAAACAGGAACTTTTCTAGTGACCAAGTTACCCCATAATAGTACACAAAAGGGTCCACCTTCTTCTTACTGGGGTGCTGACCTAGACAGACCAGGAGTCTGATTCTGTCTGGCAGTTCCAAAATTTCTAGATTAGCTTGATGGGAGACTCCAAAAACTATTCTTCTTCTTTAATTTGGCAACCAGTGGTACACACCTCTGAAGAAAGCTAAAGTTCATGACGATTTTTACAGCAACACATGTGCCACACCCAAGACAAATGGCTAAATTCTATTTGGCAGAGATTTTGTATTGAAACACAAGAATGGGAAAGAACAATAATTCTGTTTTATAGCTGAAAGCACTGGAGATTTTCCTCAACATCTTTTTCATTTACTAACGTGGCAAAAAGTATTAATCATTAGCAAATCACAGTAAAAATGATGTTATTGGATCAGTCCTAGTTAATACAATATACCCTAAGTAGAAGGTTGCATCTAATGCTACTACAGAAATCTGATAGGGAGGCAAGGAAGGAGAGGGGATTGTGTGGCCAAAAAGTTGGGTTTGTTCCTGTGTATGAATTACTCACTATGACTTTTCATGCCACCCATGGCCACATTGACAAAGATAGTTAGGCACCCAAATATGCAGACAGGTGCCTGGAA
This sequence comes from Podocnemis expansa, assembly GCA_007922195.1. Taxonomy (NCBI): domain Eukaryota; kingdom Metazoa; phylum Chordata; order Testudines; family Podocnemididae; genus Podocnemis; species Podocnemis expansa. The sequence goes on along the minus strand of ML682040.1, from coordinate 19,967,479 downwards.
GAATTTACCAAAGTGCTTCAGCAGGTTAGGCACCACACTCCCAATGAAAGTCAGTAGTGACTAATGGTGAAAGTCAGGTGCCTAACCTGCACAGGTACTTTTTGTAAATGCCACTAGGTTCCTATTTGCATCTTTAGGTAGCTATAAACCTTTGAAAATCTGGCTCATAAAAGTCCAGTTTTGCAAGATTTTACTCATGTGAGTAATCCCATTGAAAGAATGGCTCTACTCATAAAAGTATAATTTTATGGAACTAAACTGAAATGAAAGTGTTTGGAACCACTTTCTTTTACCTTGATGGGCTTTGGATCATCTCACGCTAAGGGTCATTCACGAAATTAAGTTTTGTGAAACAGGCCATTTGCTCTTTGTGCTTCAGTTTTTTTCCATCTGCAAAATAGAGATGATAATACTTCCTCATTCATCAGGAATTACTGCTTGTAAAGTTTTTCTGTGAAACTTTCTGAGAAAGTAAGCATGGAGAAGCAGTAGTAGCACTTCAATTATCTTGGTCTTTTTGGCTATCATCTGATTTTAAACATAATTAAATCCCAGGTGCTAAATTTTGACAGTCAGTTCATCGAACATTTTATAATCTGCACAGCATTATTAATATTAATGCTGTGTCTGTGCCTTGGATTGATTTATTACAATGTATTATTCATAGTATGCTAGTATCAAGGAACCCCAATCAGCACTGGATAAACAACCACTAAGGAGGACAGACTCTGCCCCAGATTACTCACAATCTCTAAATCACACCGGACAAACCAAACAAATGGCCTGAGGTGAGCTGAACAGATGGGGTAATAGTAAATCTAACTAAGTTTAGCAGAACAGCAGATAACACAAAATATTTTGGTACTGAACAATGATTTGTAAAAGATACAGTACCTATGCTCTGTCAAGCCAAAAATAACTATTTGGAGAGCCTATAGATTTTTGGGTGCAACTTGTTTAGTGTAACCTGAAGAGGAAACTGATATAACTATATCATAACTAGGTATGATATATTCCAGCTAAAAGTAAGTTAGAGCGCTGTATACTATTCTTCAAAGAAGACCTCGTTCGTGAACTCTGAATAGAATAAAACTACAGTTCCGAGGATTTCAAAGCAACAGATGAGTATCAGTCTATAACCATTAATTATGACATTCTGAATATATGCATATACAATGTGTGTCACATATGTGCAAATAAAATACATAAAATACACAGACACCCATACTTCCTTAGCTTCTCAATGCCTATACAGTCAACACTCTTCTCTTTTTCAGTGTAAATATTCCTAGTCTTTTGAAACCTTCTCGGTTTGACAGCCGCCTCCTCTCTGTTATAATCACTTGTGCCCTACCACTCCGCCCATTAAACAAAGAATCAAAAGTTAAACCATTTAAGCAAAGAATGTACCTTGTATGTCCATAATTGCATTATTACAATATTTTCCATATTATTCCCTATCCTATGCCTAATGCAGCCAAACCTCTTATTTGTTTTTCTGGCTGAGGCTGCACATTGAGCGGACAGCTTCATTCAGCTGTGCTCAATGACGCCACAATCTTTCTCCTGAGACACACAAGTAATTTGGGAACCAGCAGAGTGTGTACATGTAGATTAAATCATGGCTGTTGACAAAATGTGTCAGTCTAGTTATTCATTGCTAAAGCAAGACAGACTGTTAACACATCTGAACTTTTAATTCTTTAATTTACAAATGTGAGTTAAGAAAACATGTTCTCTCCCCAGAAGTTGCATATTGTTTCTCTCTCACTAATACAAAAAGCAGATCTAAGGCTGTTACGGAGAGCCAGCATTTGCCTTGATTTCTAGTATGCCTTTTAAGTAGGAAGTTTGGTCTAGTTCACTGATTCTCAGACGATGGTTCACAACCAGTGGTGGTCTGCAGCAAGTCGGCTATCCTCCTTGGTTCTAGTTCTTAAATTGCTGTTTAAAAAGCAACTACAATACACTAAACACTTCTCTGACTGCAATTTAAGCCCACTTGTAACCCCTTCCAGCTTGGTCTCATAGGTTAAAGGAAACAATTTTTCTCCCTCCTCCTTTTAACAACCTTTGATGTACCTGATGTACTCCCTCAAGTCTTCTCTCTTCCAGACTAAACAAACCCCAATTTTTTCATTTGCGCCTCAATCATTTTTGTTGCTCTTCTCTGGATTTCTTCCAGTTTGTCCACATCTTTCCTGAAATGAGGTGCCCAGAACTGGACACAATACTTCAGGGGAAGCCTAATCACTGTGTCTTTCTTACAGCACTCCTGGGTTGTATACCTCAAAACGCTGTTTGTTGCCTCACTCTCTCTCAATTATTAATTATTATTATTATTATTAGGCAATAGTGTTACACTCGTATCTAGCTTGCGGTCCACTATGACCTCCAGATCCCTTTCCGCAGTACTCCTTTCCAGGTGTTAACTTTCCATTTTGTACGTGTGCACTTGATTATTCCTTCCTAAGTGAAGTACTTTGCATTTGCCCTTCCTTAGTTTCATCGAAGGTAGTTCAGACCATTTCTCCAGTTTGTTCAGATCATTTTGAATTTTAATTTTGTCAAAGCCGTTGCAACACCTCCCAGATCAGTATCATCTGCAAACTTTATGAGTATACCCTCTATGCCAGGGGTCTCAAATTCAAATCACCATGAGGGCCGCATGAGGACTAGTATGACTCAAATCACCACAAGGATTGCATGAGGACTAGTACATCAGCCCAAGGACCACACCACTGAAACCTCTTCATACAACGATATTTCAAATATTGATAATGATAGTGTTGTTGCAGGCCACAAGAGATAACTTTAAGGGCTGCATGAAGCCCACAGGCCGTGAGTTTGAGACCCCTGCTCTATGCCATTAATCTAAATTATTAATGAAGATGCTGAACAGAACTGAATCCAGAACTAATCCTCATGGGACCCCACTCAATATACCCTTCCAGCTTGACTGTGAACCACTGATAACCAGTTGGAAAGCTGTTCCCAAAGAGTAGCTATGCCCCCAGGTGATAGTACCTCTAGGTTGTATTTCCCTAGTTCTTTTTAAGATCATGTGAGACAATATCAAAAGCCTTATTAAAGTCAAGAAATACCACATCTACATATTCTTTTCCCAAGATCCCAGAGTAGCAAATGGAAAATTAAAAAAAAAGAGAAAACAGAACAGAATGCCAGTGAAAAAAAACCCCCATACACATAGACTCATTGATTTGAAGGCCAAAAGGGATCATCCTGATCACCCAGTCTGACCTCCTGCATATTGCAGGCCACAGAACCTCACTCACCCACTGCTATAACAGACCTGTAGACTCTGGCTGAGTTACTGAAATCATGATTTAAAGATTCCGGTTAAATCATTCATTCTACAGTCTTCTATAGCAAAACAAAATAGAATAAAACAATAAATTGGGGGGAGAGCTTTTGTGAAAGACTATAATGTCAAAATGAGGCAATTTTTCATCAAATAAAATTTCAAAAATAAAAATTTTCTACCCTTTCTCAGCTATATATTCACTTCTTTTGTATCCAACAAAATTGCAAACAATGCATCTGAAGGCAACACCTGCATAAAACTGAAGTAGCAGAGTGGTAAATTAGGCCCTCTACTGTATCTGTACTCCTCTGAAATGGAATCAGTGCCGCTGTTTTAAAAACCTACAGAGTAGGAAAAAAAGGAAGAGAAAGTAAACTTCGGAAAAATTGAGAATTTTATTTTTTTAACAAAAGTTCTGTTCTAGATGCTGCAAAATAGAAACAATAGCCAAGTTTCAATTTTGATTGCAAAATCGTTTTCCATTGTTTGATCAGCACTAGCTATAGGAGCACCCTGATGTTGGTTTCAAAATACACCAGCAAAATATTGGTACAAATGCAGTAATGAAACAGGTTCAGAGTACCCAATGCAGCACAGAGCTGATTAATTGGAAGATAAAAGTATTTCTAGCCCTGATTAATTTCGTCACCTAATGCAATGCTTCTCAACCTTTGCAGACAACTATACTCCTTTTAGGAGTCTGATGTCTAAGCCCTACCACTCAGGGGTAAAGTATGTAACTTAGCTTTGTTGGGCCACCTATGGCATGGGGCCCAGGCAATTACCCTGCTCGCCACCTCCTAACACCAGCCCTGCATCTACATCTCTTCTAAACCCATCCTGGGACCCCTCAGGCTAAAAACCTCTGATCTAGGTGAGTTGACATAGTTTTGGAAGACCTCTGCATTCTCCTAGGAATACGTACACCCCTGTCTGAGAACCACCAATCTAATTCATCTAGAAAGAGTGGTGACAAAAATAGCCCAGTCTGAACTATCCATCAGAACAGGTTAGTATGATATAGCTCAAGCTTAACTATGTAAGGAAGCAATAAGGATAAATCAGATGTTGGTAAGATAAAGACAGTTAATGACATGCCCATTCTCTTCCTAAAAGGGAAAGTAATTATCTGGGAGGTGAATGGAATATCCATTGGTTCTTCAGCCACATCTACTCCAAACTTGCTAGACTCCTCACACATCTTTTGATTTGGTGGGAAGAGAAAAATGGAAAAGTTAGGCTGCATGAGACTTGTGATAAACACTTGCTGTGTTGAAGGATAAGCTCTGCATTGATTCCTACAAAAGAGGACAAAGGACATCCATGCTTTCTCTGCACAGTGTGGCTTTGTTCCAAGGCCTCCATTTTTGACCTCTTAAGTATCAAAGCACTAAAATATGAAGTGTGCTGATGCCATAACTTGCAGAGGGAAACTCACTGGCATTTCAGCTTTGTGGGGTGGCTCTGTGCAGTCACAACTTACTTTTCAAGCACCATAGCTTCAATGGCTATGTCTACACTGGCAAATTAGTCCAGACAACGGAAGCTTAGGCAGTTAGTTTGAACTTATAAGTAGAGCCCTGCAAATATGTGGATATTCGCAGATACAACACGGATATCCGCACACCATTTCTTGCAGATGCAGATTGGATACGGATCTACATATTTGTATCTGCGTGGGCCTCTACTTAAAAGCACAAGGTTAGTTTGAACTAACCTGGAACTTCTTAGTTCGAACTAACAAGTACAAACTAACTTTTGCTGATGTAGACATAGCCACTGTGTTCAAAGCAAAGAGTTGCTTTGTAAAAGCATGAGCACTACCCTTTCAAGGAAGAGTTCTGCCTCAATATGCAGAACCCCGAGGCCTTTCTGCATTGAAGTCAGTGTCTGTTGGCAGAGTTGCAAGGCAACATTTAGTTTAGAAGCTGTGCTAGGCATTGCTTCCTTGAAGCACTCCAGGTCTAGAAAGGCCTGGAATCACAGAAGTCTCATTAAGACTCATTAAGTTTTGAGACACCCCTCTCTCTCCTTCACAGCCTGAGATAAGGTCTCCAGAATAATGACAAGGAAACAAAAAAGGATAGTCTTGTGGTTTACGATACTGGACTGGGACACAGAAGATCTGGTTCAGCTAACAACTCATCCGTAGAAGAGGAAGGACAAGGCTGGAAAAAGGAAACATGCAGCACTAAAGATTTACATCACGTCACAGGTGTGCTTCATCCTGAGCTAGGAGCAGGCATTTAATTCATGCTGCCAGGACAATGGCTAAAAGTCTGGTTTACCACAGCAACTGAAATTAACAGGACAGAGCCCAAAGCACTAGTAGGAGCCATGCTGTTTCAGGGCTCCAGAAGCACAAACAAAGTTCTAGGCTATCATCTGTCTCTCTCCATTTATACAATCTATCCCAAACAAGGGAAACAGCTGATTATTTAGCTGTTGAGCATCTGTGTTGATTTTGAACCTCTTCATGTTTACAACGTATAATCAGATGGCAACTGGGATTTTATACTGAGAACCAAAGCCCAGATTACTCAGTTTATAAACATAAGTGAAACATTTATCTTCACAACTCTTACTGAATGTTGCACCTTGCTTGTATGTACAAGCATAACCTCCACATCCTCTCTCCCCAAAGCCAAAGTCATCCTGCTTTTAAAATATGAACTGACACAGACCGCTTTCCAGGTCAACAGAAATAGGCTCTCTCCTTCATACCCCCCCCCTTCCTTCACCTTTGTCACTTACTCTGCTTAATCAAGTTGTATGTAAGAATAGATAATACGCATGTATACAATTTCCTCAAGCTGAGCTATTGCACTTGTGTTCAATTCACAGATGGTTTCAATGGAATCGTTACATTTCTGCTTGATTTCTAACAATTCTGCCAATTAGGAAACAGCTATTAGATATGAAAGCACTTTGGAGTGAAATTATTAATTTTACAGTGTTATCGGCTTGCACAATATTATTGTAATTCTCATATTATTTGGTAGTTTTCTTAAAACACCGTGTCCCGGAGTCATGAGATTATGTGAATATCTCAGATTGCTGACAAAAACATAGTCCCCATGATGAAGGAGAGAAGTGTGAAAATATAAACCCCTAGGCTCAAAAGAAGACAAACAGTGATTCAAAATGTAATCACATGATTTTTAAGGCCATTTCATGGCTTTCTGGGGCTTGATTCCTAACTTTTTTCAATGCTCAGCTTTGGCAATACGAAAGTGAGACCAGAAGTGCTCTGCCCTTCTAGAATGCCTTTGGTTCTCTCAGAGAACTTTAAAAACATTAAAACCTCCCAGCATCCCTGAGAGTTACCCAGTTTCATCACTGGAGAACATGAGCCACACAGAAATTAAGGGACCTGTTCAAGGCTGCCAAGCAGATTGGTCTCAGGGAACTAGTGCTATCATAGTCCTTCTACTCCCTGAGCTTCACAAGTCTTGGAAGTGGCATCAGTCTGTTAGACTTTCCAAAGGGAGACCAGCAAAGAAAGGACAGAACTATGACCAGAACCCCTTCATGCCTACATCCAATTGTGAATTAATTACTGCACCCTGGACTCTAAATGCAGACAGCACACCTAGCTCCAACGCACACTAGAGCAGTCCCCGGAGCCAGTCAGAATAGTTCTCCCATGGCTGTATGGCCCCTCCTCACTTCTTCCAGAGCACAACTCTGGGCTAAAGTCAAAACACTGCCAGTTCTGCATATAAGGCAGTGCTTTTTCCTATTCTTGAGATACCTTCCAAATGCCACTCTGTACCATATATGCAGAACACATAGTAGGCTCATCTCCTTTATCATTAATATTTATTATTTATATTGCGTGTTAACTAGAAACTTCAAACAGGGATTGGACCTCATTATGCTAGGACCTGCACACAGGCAGAATGAAAAGATACCCAGCCCTGAACAGGTTGCAGTCTAAGAATTTCTTATTTGTATCTTTAAAAAAATCCCTCATTTTATGTTATTCTCTTCTGCTTATTCACTTGTCTGAAACATCTCTCCCAGAAATAAACTAGCTTCTTATTAATAGATGTATTTTTAGCATTTGTACGAATGTCTTTACAATACAATGAAAATATGAAGGAATTAAAATAAAATAGAATTCTCATTATATAAAAAAACTATGTAACTCATTAAATGGAAATAAGCTTGATGTTTCCATTACTAGTATTTCTATCCACCTATCTTATCTATTTACCAAACAATGCTGGATGCTTCTCCTTGATAGCCAAGCACAATTAATTTTGCATAAGGAAGATGGAAACATCTCCATTAGCCTAACCTGTTCTTTGAAGTGTCAGATTTATTATTCACAGGACCCATTTCTAGTAAATGAAGTGGACAGGAGATTTAAACCTGCAGTTGGGACAGCTCAGTCTATTCACCATCTCTCTCTGGGGCCTCATTTCAACTCTAACTGTGGGTTTAAATGTAATGAAATGAGATTGGCTAAGTTGATGCCACCCAATATCCATTGAGCATAGTAGGAGTCTTATCACTAAAATTCTTCCTGCTGTGGGAAATCAACTACTTGCCCATATTGCAAAGCCTAGCAAACAACCAGATGACTTATAAGAAAGGTAAATTCAAGAGACAACAGGCCTTTCAGGTACTGACAGAGAGAGTTCCCTACAGTCCAGTGTTCACAAACAGCAATGCACTAGCGGGCAATCTTACAGTGCAATAGCTTGAACCGCAGGAATTCAGTATTTTAGTATCCCCCTTTACAGTTCAACTTTAAGGCATGAATGGCACTGGAAAAAAGGTACTATGCCTGTGTTTCTTTTTCTACCCCTAATCTCCATGCTCGTCTGCCATAAAAGTGACTTTTTATTGCAAAAATACTAAACTGTCGAGTCATAACTAGCTACCTATTGTTGACCCCAATACCGAAGTGTCTTAGAACTTTCTATACAAAAATCTAAAGCAATACTGATGTCCCTAGCAGAGGTCAGAGCCTAGGCTCCCCTATTTTTGTTGGAAGTTCCTTGGAGAACCAAGCAACAGTAGCAGTAGCTTTCTCCACCTTTAAGTGTCAGAAATGTTGAATCTTTAACAAAGAGTCTTTTCTTCTGTTTGTTTACATATTTGAGTTAAAGAGATGTTTAGCAAAAGCAAAGAAAAAAAATCCCCAAGCATCTAAACAGTCCAATACATAATCCTTTCCCTTCTCAACTGTTCGTTTGTTGATCCGTGTGCCAATTTCTTCAACATCTCTGCAACCAGTTTTCTCTCTTCACCTCAGATTTCTCTGTCATTCTTCCCACATGATAATACTCATGGTGGGTCTAATCCAACTGCTCCTGAAATCAGTAGTAGTCTCTCTTTTGACTTCTATGACAGTTGGATTGGGTTCTGTCATTACTGCAGTACAAACAAGACCTAAAAACAGCACTATAGTTTTATTGCATAATCTGAATTCAGCATAAAATTCTGTAAGGTCCTGAAAGGCACAATTCACTGTTGTGAGTCCCTGTGAACACTTCTTAAGATTCTGAACTTCAGATCTATGATGTTTTTAGATGAAGCATAAACACAATCAAACATGTCCATAGGCACTGCACCACTTCAGCTACAGGAAAACACATCAGTGCTGGCATGAGGGTTGTCAAACACACCTGAAATACACCCCAGTAACCAGACTTTCTGAATATATTTACAATCAGTATTAAAAGCTACTGCCTTTTTTAATTCAAGAGGCTATTTTTTTAAAGAGCTTCCTGCTGGTCATTCATGAGCCATGTACACACAGTATAACCTGACTGCACATTAACAGAGCAATACAGTGTTAAATAAAGAGCACACAGTCCCTGGTAAATGACTAATAGCCAAATTCTCAATCCTTTACTCACACTGGTGAGCAGTAACTCACACAAGTATGACCCAAGGGGCTACTCGTGTGGGTAATTAGAGGAACGGGTTCAAGGTCCTAAATTAGCACAGACCTTCCCTTTGTCCTCTTCCATCCTTCCAAAACAGGAGCGATCATGTCCAGCATTCAGTTGTTTGTACCCGTGTCCTCTAAATAAGATGCTACATTGCACTGCATTTTACCACTGAGATCTTTGAGATGATTTGTGAAAGACATACTTACAATTCCTCTTTCAAAACTTAATTTGTTGGGGTTCTTTTGTTGTAATATAAGAATAAATGAAAACGATAATTGGTTTCATCAGGGAGCAATTACCCATGACTATTAGACAACTGCTGCAGGAAATCAAGGGGGATGAGCACAGCATACTAAGCCTTAGAATCAAGCATTGTTTTCAAGTCATTTACATTATACATAAGTTACTCATGTTTTTACAGTGTCATTGCAGATTCACCAAAAATGTTTGTTACATTTTTTAACCCTTTAATAAAATGTAATGCTTGATTTGACTGTAAAAAAAAAAAAAAAAAATCACAAAAACTCAGGCTGGTTATTATTTAATTGTGTCTAAAAAACCTGAGCCACTTAAGACACAAGCCACTGTATTGTTTCCTTATCTGAACTGCCAAGCAGAAACTGGTATTTATGGCAGCTCAGAGCTATGAAACAAATAAAAAGGAAGATTTTTTTAATCCTATCAATATGAAACATGCACAGACTTCAGTTATGCAACACATTTCTTGTATCATTAAATGGTAAAGAGAAGGCTGTTCTATTAGCGTATCAAAACCTACTGAAAGACAATCATGAGCCTCTCTCATTTGCTATAATTAAGATACCCATGCACTGCATGTGTTTTTACTAGAATCTCATCTTCCTCCTTTTAAACTGCTCCACACCAACTCCTCTTACTCTAAAGGCTCTTACAAACAGAAGCATCTGTATCAAACGGATTGCGGGTGCATACCTTAACCTCTTGATTGGTAAAAATCTCCACATCCACCACACAGGCAACCAGAGTGGAGACATCACAGTCCATGCTACGGGCTGGCATCCCCCCCTCTTGTACACAAAAAGTCAGGCAGCCTCAGAATTACGAATTATTAAAAAGCCTCTGATTTAGTTCTGCTATTGAACAGTCCAAAAATTTGCTTTCAGGGCTGATGACAGCTGGATGCCTTTGAAACAGACTTTGCATTTAACTGAGTCGCTCCTGGATTCTGCCTCATGCACCCACCAACTGAGCAGGCAGAGCCTGGTAACAGCGCTATTCCATCTCTCCTGGCAATGACATCACCACAAAGACTGACATAAGCTAAATCTATTTTTTCAACCCTTTTATCTCCAGGCAGCACAGTGGATCAAACTGAACATGATTATGTGCTAAGTCTGAATGTGGACTGAATCAATTCAGGCAGCATTCGCTGGCAACTGAGTCATAGCCGTTTGTTTCAGCTGAGTGCTCATGTTGACAAAAAAGATCTCCCGACACTGAAAGCTTCACTGTGTGTGTAAATTAATTCAAACTTGGGGCCGGAAGTTATGTACACTACCTTAAAAATAAAAGGGGGTGGAGAACGAGGCTCTTCTGGCTACTTTACTGTTTATCAAAATAATATGACAGATTTGTTTTAACAGCTGCATCTTTGTATTGGAAAAGCTACAGAATACACTTAATTGGAGCAAAAGGCAGTCCAGTCACCTTTCAAGAGGTGATTTTGCACATTACAAAACTAGATGCTACATCTGTGCACACAGCAGCAACCAAAACTAGATAGCTATAAGGATAGGGTTGGCTGTATGTGAATGGGAATTTGGCACCCTCCTCAAAAAACAAATAAAAGGAAACACTCTTCAAATTAGCAGTCTTCACTGGACCACCATTATCGTACCCATCCTTACAGCTGTTCCTTAATGAACATACAGGGCGGTTATCTTCACCTGGTGTAAATCAGTTTAACTCTGACTTCAGTGGACCAAAGCCAAATTATATGTTTTGGGGGATGGGTTGAAGACCAACCCTGACTGCACTGCCTAGTTATGGCAGTCTGAGCTGTAACACCAGTGACAAAGGTTAACAACCAAAGACAAGAGAACCCAGGCCCTCCATGCTCCTCTGGGTCCCAGGACCATGTGGACAATAGATCAAATATGTGACCCAGCTGTGGTTGCCCTCATTCCTATTCTTGTGTCATTTCCTATCCTGGCTTCAGTTCCTCCATCAGTGCCACCGGTCTGTTTTTAAATTCCCACTGGATTTCTCGCCAGTTGAGAAGGCCTTCCCCTATCAGCTGCACCCGTCATTCCCGGTGCCTGTAGCATGAATGGCCTGTGGTGGTTCAGCAGTGGGGACTGCTGTCAGCTCTGTAGAGCCTCAGAGCCCTCTCTGCAGGAGCTAGCAGCACACAACTGCTCCCTGGTCTCTTGGTCTAGACTGATTGGAGCTGCTTCTTTTTGAGCCCCTACCCCCTCACTCCAATGTGATCATAGAGAGCAGGTGTGACTGGGTGGGGTCTTCTGGGGCCACAGCTGTCCTTCTACTCTCAGTTCATCAGCATGGGGCTTGCATACCCAATACCACAGCTTCCCCTCAGGCTAGGGTCTAATGATGCATCTTTATCCTGTTCTCCACTCTGCCCCCCCCCCCCCAATCAGCGTGCTTGTGTTTCTTATGCAAGTGGTGGAGCATCGGGAAGTCAGAAGGCTTCCAGGAGTACCATCTCACAATCCAGGAGTTGGTGTCCTTCGCGGAGTTTAGACAGCACAGGGGGGCATGTGCTAAGATGAGTGAGAAGAGTTCCCTAGTAACTGTAGGAACTCTATGATCATTTCAGTTAGGCTCTCCTTTTTTGATCAAGGAGTAGTTTGCCTCACATGGGAATGGTTTGTTAGAGATACAATAGCGGGTGTTCTTCTCTTTCTATTTCTTGAGAGAACAAGACCCAAGACCTACTTTTGACACATCTCTCTAAAGAATAAAACAGCTTTGAAAAATCAGAGTGGAACCAGTCAGTCAGTTCTTCCAAGTTGTGAAGGTCTTATGTCATGTCTCTATCCACTGCACTTTTCTAGGATGGGTGCTTTTTACCAGGGAGGTAGGTAAGGCAGATTTTGTGGCAATGCCACGTATGAATTGCCTGTAATAGCTGGTGAGGTCTAGGAAACGTCACACCTGCTTCTCAGATGATAGAATGGAGCACCTGGTTAGTGCCTGGACCTTAACCTCCAGCCCCACCGACACTAAAGGTATGTCACTTCTTTCTGCCTAAGGTGGCACTTAGAAGGAATCACAGTAAACCCTATCTTCTTGAGGACCTGCATGACCGCGGAGTCATGATGTAGGTGGTCTTCACAGCTGCAGTTATACATGATAGTATAATAAGACAGCTTAATTTAGCTATTAACTGATCTTTGATTACTCCTCATAAATATGCCCAGTGGCCTGTGTTGGAACATTAGCTGGGGTGGGCTCTGAGTACTACAGAGAATTCTTTCTTGGATGTCTGGCTGATGAGTCTTGCCCATATGATCAGGGTTTAGCTGATCCCTATATCCGGAGTCAAATCCACCATGAAAATGTAGTCGGAGCTCCCCATTTTCTCTAGTAACAAATCTACTTGGGAAATCAGATATGCATCAACTCCCAAAATCATGCTGACCTTTCTAACATCTATGTAGAATTTCTTCAAGCCATCAGGTTTGGGCACAAGCATGACAGTGCTTCTTCACTTGCTGTGGAACTCCTCAACGACACCCAGAGTTAACGCAGCTCAGAGTTCTTCATGGACCGACTTCCACATCTTCTTCAGCAGGGGTTGATAATTCTTGCATATTCTCTTCCCTGTCATTGTTGCAATGTGCTGGGGAATCAGGCATGTTATTCACGGTATGGTCAAGAACAACTGCAAGCAAAGCCTGTGCCAGTTGCAATATTTGGACTTGCTGCCGTAGGTCAGGCCCAAACCCCACTGGCACGGGGCTGGTTTCAGATGTCATGTCAGTTCTGGTTCCAGGGAGCTGATGTGATAAATCTGTGTCTCCCTCTCCCAGGTTGACAGATCTTACAGTCCACAGGTCCTACCCTCTTTTACTTCAAACTGTCCCTACCACCAGGCCAATAGTTTTGACTCAATTGTTGGGAGTCACAACTCCCATCACTTGATTAGAACGTTTCCAACTGTGCCACTTTGTTAGTACTTTCCTGGGCTTGACGACAGATTTGCGCTTGGGAGTTAGTCAGTTTACACCACTGACTTCAGAGGAGCAAGTTACTCTATCCCTTGCTGGGAGGGTTGAAGTCCAAACCTGATAGCATTACCTAATGGCAGTGGTCTCAATCTGAACACCAGTGACAAAAGTCAACAGCTCAGACAGTGGGAACGCAGGCTCTCCAGGCTCCTCCATGTGAATAATAGTTCATATATGCAACCTAGCTGTGGGTGCCTTTATATCTGTTCTCTAAGCCATTTCCTTCCCTGGCTTTGGTTCCTCTGTCAGTGCCACTGTCTGTTTTGAGATTCCTTTCAGACTTCTCTCTGATTGCACTCAAGAGCATCGTCCTCTTTGAGCTGCAGCCTTTTGTTCTTTGGCATCTGTGGAGTGAAGATCCTCTAGTAGCTCGGCAGTGGGGATTGGTCTCAGCTATGCAGCGTGTTTCTCTGCAGAAGCTGGCAAGGCACAATTGCTCCCCTGCTCTGTCTACTCAGACTGTGCTGCTCTCTTTTGAGCTCTGCCTCCAACCTGAGAATGGCAGCAGGTATGGCTGGGTGGGGCCTTCTGGGTCAGAGCTGTTTTTTAACTCTCAATTCACCAGTGTGGGGTTCATACACCCCAAATCACATCTGCAGAATATCTAGAACAGTGGGGTTCATGATTAGAGCTCCTAAAAATACAGTAAAATAAATACATACATATGGCTTTTCACTTTGTTGATTTACCACTAAAATATAAATAACTAGTTCCATGGTTTGTGGCAATATTTCAAGTTGATTTTTTTTGCTCTTGAGGTTTTTATACTAAAGGGTGGGTAACATTTCACGTTTGTGTTGACCCATTTATAACTTTTGTTGCTAGTTTGCCTGCTCAATTGAAAGCTTTTGTTTCAAGCCTAAACACAAGAGTCCAGAATAAATTACGTTTATAGACAGAAAGACAAAGAAATTCAAATTTAATACATATTTTGGGGAAAATAAGAAATAGTTCTGTTCCAAACAGGGGATGTGAACACCTACACCACTGGAACATAAAAACCGTCACACCGAATCCATCTAATCCAGTATCCTACCCTTTACAGGGACAGCAACAGATAGTTCAGAGGAATGTGCAAGAAATCGCACAGCAGTAAATTACAGAGTAACCAGTTCATAGATGAAATTTCTTCCTTACTGATGTAGTTAGTGGTTGGTCCATGCAGAAGAATGAATACACCTAAAAATTTACCCAATCTAATGTCATGAGAACGTCCTTGCTACTATATGAAGTTTGTACTGTTTGTACTATAATAGCACTTGGGAGCCTCAGTCATGAAACAGGACACCAATGGGTTACCAATGCCATACAAACACGGAACAAAAGAGACAGTCCCAACACCAAAGCACTTGTAATCTAAAGCAAGAGTAAATGGGTGGAGACAGAGAGACTGGGGAGCAGAAAGAAAACAATGAGACAATATAGACAGCATGACTGGCAGTGGTCTCAGCACACCAGCAGTTCAGCTACTGTAGATTTTTTGGGGGAATCATGGCAAAGGAGACTTTTAAGAATGGAGGACAATATGGTGGCTTTGTGAATGTCTACAGAGAGCTCCTCCTAGGCACAAGCGGCAGTCTGGCAGAAAGCAAAGATGCTCATCGAAGACTAGAATAATTGGTCAATCACAGGCAGCTGGCGTTCTGATTGCAAATGAGAAATGACAGAGTAAGGTTAAGCTATGGACCTTGTGAACGCAGTTACCTTAAGTCTGATGTGATGGAAAAAGGAGAGCTCACGGAGAAAGGCAAACACACTGGTGACAAAACGAAAGGCTAGGACAAGATCTTTACAGCATATTTTGAATGAATATGAGCAGTGCAAGACTGAATTTGTCAAAGCTAGAAAAAAAGGATGTTGTGGTAATTGATGAGAGTTTTAGATGCGTGGATGGATAGGAAACATATGAGACATCCCTAGAAACATTATGCAGGAAAAAAATATACAGGATTGAGTCAGTCTGGATGTGACAATCTAGAGAAAGTGCCAAGTTGAAGATGATGCCCAGGTTATGGGCCTGAATGACAAGGAAGGACAGGGTATTGGCCACAGTGGTCAAGAAAGGTGAAGGAACAAGACCTTGTAAAATGAGTTCTACAGGTTATATAGAGAGTGAAAAATTATTTCCCCTCCAAAGTTTTAAATTTGTTTCCTTTCGGTTTCACAGAATGTCCCCATGTCCCTCTATCATGAAAATGAGTAAACAGAAGCACGAACTAATCTTCTCTACCCTTTTATTTATTTATTATTTCCATCATACCCTCTTATTCATTTTCCCTTTCTAAACTGAATAATTCCAATATTTCACTGTTTCCTCCTAAGGACATCTTTTTGTTCCTCTAATTATTTTAGTTTCATGTCTCTTCTTGCCTATTCCTAACATAATCAAACTTCTGGTATCGCTGCATAGAGACATTTTTACTGAGCTGAAAGCATCTCCCAGTTTTTGTTGTCAAGTGGCTACATTAATTTAGAACCCAGCAGGCTTTATGAATACTTCTAGTTATTCCTTCCAGTATGCATCACCTTCTTTCTGTTAAAACTAATTTTCATCTCTAATCATGTTCCACATTTATCCAAGCTTTGTTAGGTTTCTCTAAAATTCCTTATCGTCTTCTTTAGTCTTAATTAACCTAATTTACTCCAGATTATAGACATATTTATTTCATTCTATGTAATGATAAAAACCAAACAAAAGACAACCAAACAAAAAAACCACCTCATTGGTAACTCTAGGTGCTCTTTACAATATTTAGATTTCATCACCAAACTTCCTTCACTAACTATAACCAGGTAACATAGACTTTATAACATTTCAGGCCTTGTTGTTTTAACCTAAGGGGTCTCCAGATCATATGCCTCTACTATTCAGAGCGGTGGTGGTAACAAAAAGACAGAGGCACCCCTCAGGTTGGCTGGTCCTAAGTCACTGAAGGCTTCTCAGTGAAACATCTCAAGTGCTATCTGGAAAGCTCGAGACAGCCATTTAATGAGGTCAATAGAGTTGCACTCTTACCACAGGCTGAAAAAGTCCTTTCATTCCCAAGTTGTTTTGATCAGTTACTTTTTTCCTGCCTTGCCCATCATAAAAATTGCACAGTGATGAAGACGCACATCATATGCAGATGGTTTCAGAAGTGGAAACTGAAAGAAAATAAGTTTTCCTATGAAACTGGCCCGGGTAAAGGCAGTCCAAAGACCTTGGTTTTTATGAATGGCCTTCTGAAACCAACCAATGGACTTTAAATTTACAAAAAATATTGAAAGCCAAAACTGTAGGAGTCCAATTTTCCCCTCACTTACCCCAGTGTGATTTCACTTATACTAATGAAGCCATTCCTGATTTACACCAGAATGAGAGAAGAATCATGTCCAAGCCTTCAAACAGAACCACTCAGACAAGAAACAATGGAAACCCAACTCTTTGCCGCAGAGACAATCTTTCTATTCTGTATTTATACACACCCTAACATAAAGAGGTCCTCATCCATGACTAGGGCTCTTAGGTGCTACTGCAGTACAAATAATAACTAGTATGAAGACCTGATCAAAGCTGCAATTAAATCATAAGTTGATAAACATAAGCGGTGCCTAGAGGGCCTAAGACCTGAGACTGAAAAGTGTTTAGTGTCCTTACCTCTTATTGAAGCAAATGAGCCAAATCCTGATCCAAACACACAGCCCCTGACTTGGCCCTATGGGAACAGAGGACACAGCACATGGGGTAACTTGAAATATCTACTGTTGATCACTCATGAACAAGTACAATGGCGACAAGTTCCAAAAAGGCAGCTGTGTTAGTTTAGTTCAGCTAAACAATCAAGGAGTCCTGTGGCACTTTTAAAGACTAACAAATTTATTTATTGCATGAGCTTTCACGAGAAAAAAATCCCACTTCATCAGATGCTTTGAAGATGGGGGAACTTACAGAATGAGAGGAAATAAATGCAGGGAAATATACGTCATGGGATCAGGTCACACTGCAACAGCAAACAAAAACAGTTGTTAAGATTCAAACATTGGGGAACAGCATATAGAGGAAGATGAGGTCAAATTACCTATTGTAATAAGAGAAAAATACAATGTCCCTAATTAAGGCCTG
The DNA here is from genome assembly GCA_007922195.1 of Podocnemis expansa. NCBI lineage: Eukaryota > Metazoa > Chordata > Testudines > Podocnemididae > Podocnemis > Podocnemis expansa. The sequence goes on along the minus strand of ML682040.1, from coordinate 19,949,911 downwards.
AAGCAATGCAACCAATTTGCAAATAAATTCGATCTCAGCAGCTTCTCTTTCAAGCCTTGATCTGGTATTCATCTATCTGAGCACCACAATTAGCAAATCATTAATGGAGTGATCATGAAGATTGAAATGCTGACCCACTGGTTTAGAATGTTGTGATTTCTGATGTCAGATTTGTGTCCATTTATTCTTTTGCACAGACTTTCCTGTTTGTCCAATATATAAGGCTGGTGGACATTTCTGGCACATGATGGCATGAATCACATTGGTGGATAAACAGGTGAATGAGCCTTTGATGCAGTAGCTGGTTTTATTAGGTCCTGTAACAGCCTTTTGTGCAGACACATGGGCAAAGTTCGCAGCTCGGTTTGTTTCAAGGATATGTGCCTGCTTTATGGTTCTGTTGTTAGGTCTGCAGTTGCTGGTGAGCATCTGTTTAAGGTTGGGGAGCTGTCTGTAAGTGAGGAGAAGTCTATCTACCAAGGCTTGAGAGAGTGAGGAATTGTTATGAAGAAGAGGCTGTAGATCCTTGAAGATGTGCTGTAGAGGTCTGACTTGGGGGTTGTATGTGATGACTAGTGGCATTCTTTTGTTTTCTTTCTTGGGCTTCTCCTGTAGCAGTTGACTTCGGGGTACCCACCTGGTTCTGTCAGTCTGTTTCTTCACTTCTGCAGGTGGGTACTGTAGTCTTAAGAATGCTTGATGGAGATCCTGAAGATGTCTGTCTCTATCTGAGGGATCACAGCAAATGTGGTTATATCTTAGGGCTTGGCTGTAGACAATGGATCATGTGGTGTGTTTTGAATGAAAGCTTGAGGGATGTAGGTAACTATTGGAAGCAGTAGGTTTTTGGTATCGGATGGTATTTGTGTGTCCATCGCTGATTCATACTGTTGTGCCCAGAAACTGGATCTCCTGTGTGGAGTGTTCCAGGCTAAGTTTGATTGTGAAGTGGAAATTGTTGAAATCTCTGTGGAAATCTTCAAGGGCATCTCTCCCGTGGGGTCAGATAATGAAGATGTCATCAATGCAGTGTATGTAGAGGACAGGTGCTTTGGGATGAGACTTGAGGAAGTATTGCTCTAAACTGGCCATAAAAATGTTGGCATATTGTGGAGCCCTGCAGATACCCACAGCAGACACCGACTTAAAGGTATAAATTATCCTCAAATCTGAAATCGTTGTGGGTGAGTACAAAGTCACAAAGTTCAATGTCACAAAGTACAATGGTGTTTCTCAGGGTAGGACTGTGGTATTACCTGGGTAGTACCTGTGGTAGTACCAGCCTGTGGGCTTCTATTTGTTAGGCCATGTACAAACACAAAACAATAAAACAGTCTGAGCCCCATCTGTCCATCTGAAATTTGAATGGAATCCTACAAAGAAACCATAGAGTCTTTCAGGTATGTGGCAGAGCACACAGTTAAGGACCTCTTTTCCCCAGTACCACAGATGGTAAGGAATGTGAGGGGACAACAGAAGTTCATCAAGCTTCCTGGCCTTCTAGTCTACAGGAATAGATTATTATAAATGACCTGTTACTTTTCCCTGCAAAAGTCCAATCATCATAAATATTAAGAATACTTAGGCTTTAACTAGCCAGAATAGATACTGGATATAAAAAGGCACTTTGTGTGTTATAAGTATCAAAACATTGAACTGGACTCTTCTTATAATAACTTGTGTACTGAAGTAGTGTTTATTGGTGAGCAATGGTGATTTTTGCTCTCAGTTTCATGACTTGGCTTTTTTGTGCAGTTCTTTCCTCATTAGGGCAAGAACATTTAACTGACTCATCTTAGAGTTTGTCAGCATTCTTTAGGATCACAAAGGGGGGAGAGCATTCCCACAGGTGGACTACTGCATGGGCCACCGGCACTCCAGGGGCAGGGCAGCTGGTGTGCTCTATGACTGTAAACGAGCATACCGTCCGTCTCACTGGGAGGGCGCTCCCGATGGGCAATGTGGGGAGTTCTTTGCTCAAGTCAGCGAGACCAATCTGCCCCGCCCCAGAGGGGAGGGGCAAGCAGTTCGTTTAACCCCCAGAAGGGGGCGCACCCAGTAGTCCCGGGGCCGGGCACAGCAGTTCCCGCTGGGCCCCAGGACCCTTACAGGGGTGTCCACTCACAGAGTCAGGTCTGGTAGGGGATCAACGAGGTCAGAGGGCGAAATAGGGTTGTTGTCTCGACGAGGGCGGGGGGAGAGGAGGAGGGGGGACACAGGCCCGCCCTGCTCCACTGTGTCCCAGCCCAGGGCCCTAAAGGCAGCCAGACCTGCAGACGGCGGGGTCAGCGGGGTCCCAACTGCAACACGCTGACCCCAGTACGGAGGAGACTCCCCCTGGGCTACTGCCCTCCCCCTCTCCCATCAGTACCTGGTTGATGTCCTCCTTGGCGTCCTCAGGGTACTCACTGAGGGGCACTGAGTAGAGTCCTTCCCAGGCATCAGGGGGCGGCAGGTCCGGGAGTTCTATGTCGACGGCCATCTCCTCCGGGGTCGAGTCCAGCAGCCCCCCTTGGTCGGGGGCGAGGGGCAGGTCCCCCAGGTCCATCGCTGAAGGAGGGTCTGTGTCGGGCAGTGCCAGAGGCAGCTCCTCCAGGTCCTCACCGACAGCTGGGGAAGCAGGCTCCTGGTAGTCCGGATCCTCACAGTGGGTTGAGGGGCGCTGTAGTTCGGGTCGCCGCGGCTTGTCCCCCTCCCAAGGCAGGGGATCTTCCCACTTGGTACCCACCATGGGAGGCCCGAGCCAGCCATCCTGGCAGAAGGCTCAAGGGCGGCGGGTAGCCCTAGTCCTCCTTGGCCGGTGGAAGGACTGAGACTGAGGAGCCTGGCCGGAGCCATCCTTCTCCTCCGGCCGCCAGGGCTGAACTGAGCTCCTCTGCCTGGCTTTTATACTTCCTGCCCCGCCCCTTCCCCTCCTGCTTGATTGGCAGGTTTGCAGGGGCAGCCATCTTGGCTCCTGCTTACAATGACGTATGGCTTGGCCTTCCAGCACCTGTGGCCGTGGAGGACCACACTGAAAACAACACTGCACACTGGTCAACCCCACTGCCCTCGGGGCAGATGAGCCAGAATGGGGAGCTGGGGCTCCTTGAGGGGGACTGGGGCCCAGGATGCCAAGTCCCCTTAATCCACCTCTGAGTATTCCCCTGACATGCATAAACAACACCTCCAAACCACCCATGGGCCTTCCCAATACTAAAAGGTGGGTTCACTGTTATCTAAAGCAACATTACAGAAATACCACCCCACCTCTATTCCCAAGGATACTGACCAGTGAACACGCCAGACTGAATTTTCAACTAAGCCTTTTTTCATGTTGCTTATATGTGGATTCTGACTTTGCTGGGATATAGCCTTTTTCTTAGACCACAAAGTTTCAGATCCAAGTCCAGTAGTGAATTTTCCAGTAATACAGTAAACAGCTAAGCCCATAATAAATTAGGCTCTAGTCTAGATGAAACCTGCTGTATAGGACTACTTTTGCACAAGGTTTTGAAGTGCTAGCAAGCCTGCACAAATTTCGAGAAGCTAGATACTTTAACAGCAAGACCATCAATAAGAAGACATCAAACAAAACAGCTTTGAAGTTTTTCAAAGATGCTAACTAGATTAATTATATGTCAAATACAAACTTTCCAGTCCACAATATATTAACTGGAATTTCATAGTAAGCAAGCAACAGCTGTGTATCTAGTGCTTACAGTATCATTAATCTTTGCCAGCTGAGATTGTCCTTTCATCTGAAGTTTGAATTGCGGCTTGACAATAATACTGATAAAAGGCCCTTGAAGCCCCACCTCAATTTTAAACAAATAATCATGAGTTTTGGAGCATCTTGGCTGGAAAATACTTGATATTTCTAATCATTATGTTTTGAGATTTATAAACAGATCATACAATTTTGACCAGAAGGGGGGGAAAAAAACTGAAAAAAAATACCCTTAGTCAATGCCAAAATGATCTCTTGAAATGGTAAGCTTTTGACTGCAGAAACATTACAGCTTGCAAAACCCCTAGCTACATGTCCTTGAATTTTGGAAAGGGAATCTTTATATTTAGTAAGAAATATTTAGCTCTTTTGCAGCTCAGGAAATTTGTTATGAGAGAATTTATAGCTCTCCAAATCTATTTTTAAGCTGATGGGGAAGAAAAGGAAGAAGGGAGGGGAAACAGTATCTGTTAAATGTATTTATATACTTATCAATTTCAAATTTAATGAAGAATGCTGTTAATGACTTGGGATCCAATTTTTAAAAATATTTATTTAAAATCACTTTCATTTACTTTTGTCTTCTTGTGGATTTCTGTCAGTCCACTGAGGATATTTATTTAACATCTTTTTATTTTCACTGTCATTACAGATGCTTTCCTAAGGAAGAATGCCCTTGACAGAGGTTGGAATACCAATGCTCTCAGCAGTGAGAGACCTTATCTTCTATCTGCAGCTCTCCACGGGATATGCAGGTGAGAGATTTAATGGCCCTTCTGAGAGAAAACAGTGCTTACTGCCAAACCAGCAAAATCAAGCCAGCTCAAGGAGAAAAGATAAACTATCAAACAGGACACAGTCAGATAGCAAACACCACCTAATGAAGCAGTGAAACATTAAATGCAATGATTTATACATTCATTGGTTCATTGCCCAAATATTTTGAAGAGGAGGGGGGAGGTGAGGGATTTATTCAGTTTCAGGCATTCTTAAATGCAGATATTGACTTCTCCCACTGCATTAATGAAAAACAAATAGTTCCCACTTTACATTTAGCATCATCAGCTATACATCTCCTCCTCCTTTCTAGACAAAGGGAAATATCTGTGGAGTTAGAGAAATCTGGACGTAACAGCAAAGGATCTTTAGGTCAGTGGTTCCCAATATTTTTTCTGCCGTGGCATACCTTGCTACCTTTAATTAATTTGAGACACACCACCATATAGTTTCCAAATGAACTCATAAATATTCATGAGCCCATGAGCCAATCCAGAGCTCTTTGAGTAGTTTTTCAAAAAATTTTGTAGCACACCTGCTCAGGCCTGATGGCACACTTGTGCACAGTGGCACACTGGTCAGGAAACACGGCTCTAGCTGATGTTCAGAGCACAAAAGGATATTAGATGATTTGGGAATGTGTAATAGGATAAAAAGCTTTCCCAATGACTCTAAAATGTGGTTGGAGGTCTCAGCCCAAGCACAGTTGTCAGTCTCAGAGTTTCACAGACTCCAAGTCTGAAGGGTCTATAACATCCAATCTTGATTAAAAACTGTTCGTGATAGAGAATCCACCACGATCACTGGGAAATTATTCTAACAATTAAATTACCCTTAAAAAATTGCACCTTATTCTAGTCTGAATAGCTGTAGCAGTCACTCCTATACCCTTCTGTTGGACTGTTTAAGCCACTTCTCCCAGAGGTGGTAGCTACGTTGATGATAGAAGCTCTCCCATCAATATGGCACTATCTACGGGAGAGTTTAGGCTGGCCTAACTATGACACTCAGCTGTGCAGATTTTTCACACCCCTGAGCAACATAGTTATATCAATGTCAGTCTGTAGTGTAGAACTGCCTCAATTTGCTCCCCAGCAGTCTGCTTCTCTCTTCTCTGTTCTTCAGGAACTGTCTTTTCATCTAACCACAGAAAGGTTTTGTTCCAGTTACCTTCCTGTATTCCCACTCCTTGTGCCACGCCCAACTGATGATCATGTGATCAGACGTAAACATTCAAGCCTACTGACACCTGCAGTGTCCTTCAAGAACTGGTAACCAGGCTACATGAAGCATCGGTCTCCCTTTCTGAATTTGTGCCAGTAACACGCTTGAAGTTATCCTCTTATAATCTTACAGCAAACACTTTATTTTTCTATTTCATTGGAGAGTTGTGAGCATTAACATGTCAAGGTTGTTTCCCCACTCTTGCACTTCAAGTGCAGAAGGTAGGGGTCCTCAGAAGACCTTAAAAACCACTGGCCCTAAAGGCTTGTCTTAAAACTCTCTAAGGCTACCAGTTTCTTGCCCTTGGAGTGGTATTGCTGCCATCACCCAAATGCAAAACCCTTTTGAAAACCCAGGAAGGCAAAGACAAGAATTCCTTTCTGTGAAGTGCCCTCAATGGCTTCTCTTCCTCCCCCAGGAAAGCAACTGAACCCCGGCTGAGATATCAGCTGAGAATGCACCTAAATTCCTTTTAGGTAGTTGACTGTGCAGTCCATGGCTCGTGTGTACAGAACCTCTTGCCTTTTAGGACACAGAATAAGAGCTTCTTCTCAAAAAGATAAATTTCCTTTAATTAAGAGGAACAGCTGGGAAAACACAGAGTTGCTTCTCTGGGATTTAATTTGGATAGTTACAGAATAATAGGGTAAATATATGTGCTCAGCCCAGAAGAATCCAAAAAAGAACCAAAACAAAGAAATAATCTGAATGTGTCTAGCTAAACATTCCCTGTTCTCCTCACGAAAGAATAGTTAAAAATTTAATTTCTTCTTAGACTTGGATGTCACTGCATTCTCCATGGTTGGCTCCCTGACTTTTTCCTGGTCCCTATAGGCATTCTTCTCCCACCAAACAGGAAATAGGAAGGGCTCCCGCTTCTAGTTCAAAAGTCTATGCTCTGTTTCTATTGGCTCTCCTGGGGTTCCTCTAGGACTCACTATCTATGGTGTTAACGCCATCTGCTAAGGCTACCACAACATAAATCCTCAGCTACTATGGCTAAGGGCATCATATAAGTAGGTAGGCCCAGATCCACAAAGGCAGTTAGATGCCGAACTCTGGAGTTCAAGCACCTAAGTCCAGCTTTAGGCATCGTCAAAACCCACAAAACTGCCCCACCCCCCGCCTACCCTTGCAACTGTCTAAACTTGCTTAGCATCAACGTTTTGACAGCAAAAGTTCCCTCAGAGCCTATGTTCCTGCCTTTGGTCATATGCACTGCTACTTCACTTAAGTGTCCAGTTGCTCACCTCCCACCTATACACCTAAGATTTTTGTATTACATGAACTTTTGATTATTTTTATGTCAAGCAGGTCTCTGTGGTGCGAACTGTGGCACATGTGTGCCAAAATGAACTGATAAATGGAGGCAAATGTCATTCCCTCAGAGGGAGTGAGCCAGAGTGCTAGTTTTGACCCTGAAGTCTCTGAAGTGGGGGCACTGTTTGAAAGTTGTCCTTTGACAGACTGACATTCAGGAAGAGTCTTTCCTCAGGCCAGTAGTTCTCAAGCTTTTGTGGGTCACTACATAGCTGGCAGTATGTCGTGACCTTATGGAACACACTAGCCCACTCCCCACAGACCAAACCCAGCCATGTCCCCCCACACAGTGGATGAAAACCACTGGTTCAGACCATTTGCCAGATCATAGCAGGCAAGGTGGAGATCTTATGAAGAGCTAGAAGACCCATTATATTAAATGCAAGAAGAACCTGTTTTAATGAACACTAAGGTTATACACAGGAAAAATCATTAAAATTAGAAAATGTGAAGTTGAAATTCCATATGGCCATTTATTCAGTCACATTGTTCATCACACTTCAAAATCAATGGTTATTTTAGGAGGAATTTCCAGAGGGGCAGCCATGCTTAATATGTGTACAGCAAAAACAAGAGTCCCTGTGGTACCTTATAGACTAACGGATGGTTATTTTAATTCATACAAATCAGAGATGAGGAAGGACTAGTAAGTCACAAAGAATTGTTCTTCTGAAGTATAGTGCCTTTTCTGGTGTTTTGTCCAAACAAATTTTCAGTGTCCAAATGACAGGACTTCTGTCACTTCTTTCTTGAGTAAAAACAACAAGAGTCCTGTTGCACCTTAAAGACTCAGAGATTTCTTTTGGCATAAGCCTTCATGGGCTCCAACCTACTTTGTCAAATGCAAGCTGCTTTGTCAGATGGGTTGGATCCCATGAAAGCTTATGCCTGAAGAAATCTGTTAGTCTTTAAGGCAACACAGGACTGTTGTTTTTGCTGTACACAGACTAACATGGCTATCCCTCTAGAAATTTCCTCTGCAACTTCTTCCAACGCCCAATACTTCAGATCTTAATATAAGAACACTTTTCTTCTTATTCACTTAACATTCCCTTGTTATACTCCCTTTTACCATATTATACAATTCATTCCTATTCTGTTACAAAAATAACTTACCTTACATTAGTCATCTCTTATACAAGCTGGGTATATTTAGCACTTTTCAGCTTTTCTCCCAAGTCAATTACTCTAGCTCTCTGCCCATTTTTGTTGATGTTTTCTGAATGAATGCCAATTCATCAATTTCTGCCTAGTAATATCGTGCCCACAGTTCAATATTTCAGACCCAGCTCCACCAGAGTTGTATTAATGGACTCTATTAGCCCCTCTTAATCCATAATGTCATCCCTCTTTCATTTATCATTACCTTTTTTTGAAGCCTTCCATGAACCCCACATGTTAACCCCTACATTCAAAGCCAGAGCAAGAACAGAAAATACATGTATTTCACATTTGTACTGAAACGGCAAAGTTGCTGCAGACCTTAACTTCAGCATTTCCTGATTATGAGTACTTTTCAGTTTGCAATATTAATGCTCTTTTAGCATTCTGAGTATGAACACAAGTCTTTGTTTTAAGTTTGAATACATGGCCTTCTGGTAAAGCAAACAGTGCTGCTATCCTGAGCAATATTAAGAAAAGACAAGATGTGTTTTGCACCATACAATGAAGTGAAAAAAATGCAGCTTTATTCTACAGCATAGATTCTTTGCATTCTGATTAACAACAGTTTAAAAAAAAAAAAGTATGCCAAGATGGAATATTCATTACCAGCATTCAGAGTTATGTGGCAAAACACAAGAATAGAAGACTACTCCTCTTACTGCAGACTGGGGGAGGGGGAGTGGGGGGGTAAAAACATGGTTTTCTCTGATCTGATCTGTGGCTGGTACATTAATCTCAGAAAGATAACTTATTCCACTTAGCTCAGAGGCAGGTCTGCAAGGACACAACAGTCAGTAAGTATGTCACATTGCTGAAAATCCAGTATGCAGAATATTAGTCATCTTTCACTGCCTTCAGTTTATGCACTTGTAACATTATAATTCTCATCAGTGATGTAATGCTTGCTTTTAATAGTGCTTTGTAACTACATGACTTAACATGGATTTGTTTAGGAGGGAGTGGGGAGACGGATCTGTGTATAGAAATTCTCTATACCTTTAAAGGAAGCACTTCACTATGGGAAGTGTGAATAGAGAAGTGTGTTCCAAGGTATCGTGGAAGGTGAATATAGATGCCAAATGAACTTCTAGAGAACTTACCAATAGGCCTGTACCCTTCAATTGTAGGAGGCATTGGAGTACATTCGGGATGGTGGTCATTGCTGGAACAATTTGTTGATTCTGGCACCAGTGGAGGATTCTATTCCATTCTAGTAGGTAAGTTCATCTTGTAGATAGTTTTCTGCTGGTTAGGAGGCCTTGTAAATGAGCAGCCCAGTCTGTCAGGGATGCATCCATGGATATCAAAGCAGATGGGAGTGTCTTGAAAAAACAGAATGCCTGACAGTAGGTTTTGTGGCACTGTCTACCAGCATAGGGATTGTTCTATCGTGCTTGGTATAGTCACTGTTTTGTATACTGATTGTCTGTCGGGTCTGCATATCCATGCTAGCCATAGCTGTAATGGGTACATGTTAAGTCATGCATGTTGCACTATGAAGGTGGGTGCTGCCACATGGCCTAGGATTAGAAGGCATGTTAAGGCATTCGTGGTTGGAGATCTGAGCGCCATTAACTATTATCTGTGTGATGACCTGGAATCTAGTTTGAGGAAGGAATGCTTGAGCCAACTGTGAATCCAGGTGGGCTCCAATACTCTAATGTTTGAGAGGTAATTAAAGTTGGTTTTTGTATGTTTATGAGTAGGCCTAGTTGTTTGAAAAGGTTCATGGTGAAATATAGGTCTTTCCTGGTGTGGGTTAGGGTGTCTGATTTTAGAAAGCAATCATCCAAGTACAGGAATATTGTAATATTGTGCTTCCATGAGAAGGCTCCGATGACAGCCAAAACCTTTGAAAATACTCTCAAGGTGGTGGACAGGCTAAAAGGTAGGACTGTGTATTGATAGTGATTGTGACCACAGCAGAATCTTAAATGTTTTCTGTGAGTTGGATGAATGGACATATGAAAGTATTCATCCTATAGGTCAAGGGATGTAAATCAGTCATTGAGTTCAAAAGCTAGGATGATCATCGAAAGCATGACAATTCTGAATTTTTGCAGTTTTATAAACTTGTTTAGCCTTCTGAGATTGAGAATGGGTCTCCAGCCTCCTGATTTCTTTTGAATTATGAAATATGGAGAAAAAAAACCTTTCCTTCTTTGTTGTTGAGATATGTTCGACTGCTCCAATATGCAGAAGTCGGTGGACCTCCTGGTGTACAAGATGTTCATGAGTGGTGTCCATGAAGGGGGATGGGAAAGGAAAGTTGGGTATTGGTTTCTACATAAATGGGATAGTGTATCCAGTGTTGACAACTTCTAAGACCCATTTCTCTGTGATAATGTTTGACCACTGGCGTAGGAAGGCTTGGAACCCATGATGGCAAATGAGTGGTCACTCTGTGAACTCTCTGAGGCCATGCCTTCCCTTGACCAATTTTTCAAAATTGTGATTTAGATAAGGGAGGCTGTGATGTAGTTGGTTGATTGTTTGGTTGTCTACATCTTTGACGGTGTTGTCTTCCACATGTCTGATCCTGTCGTCCGTAGTTTGTTCAGTACTGGTACTGGGATTAGTATCTGGAGTTGTATGCTTGGTACCTAAATGTGCATCTCCTTTTGGCCAGGGTGTAAATACCAAAGGTATGGAGAGTGTCTTTTGAATCTTTGGATGAGTGTATGAGTTTGTCAGTCTTCTCAGAAAATAACTGCTTTTTGTCGAAAGAAAAATCCTCGATGGTCGTCTGTAATGGTTTTGGCAAGTCTGCAGAGTGGAGCCAGGAGGACCTCCTCATTACAACCCCTGTGGCTACTATATGTGCTGCTGTGGCTGCCACACCCAGTGCTGCTTGGAGAGCTGTTCATGAGATGAGCTGGCCTTCACAGATGACCACATGAAATTGACATTTCCTGGCCTCTGGAATGTGTTCAATGAAATCAGCAAGTTTCAAATAATTGCTGTGATTCTAATTAGCAAGTAAAGCTGAATAGGTTTATCACAGGATGCACATCTGTGCACCCTGGACTACGATTTATATGATTTTCTGTTCACTTATGCACTGGGATTGTATGTGTTTATGCCAATTACACTATGCAAGGTTTCTTTATGAATGCTTGTAACCTATTCTACGTGGTTACTGTAATATCATGTTTCTTGCAACCTCATGCATGTGCACAAAGGTGAAACATGTTTTCTTTGGCTCAGGGTGAGGGGGTTGAAAGGCAGACAGAATTCTCTCCCAGCAGCAAGCAAGCAAGCGGAGCCCTGCGTGGATACAAATAAGTGGATCTGTATCCGACCTGCATCCACAAGACATGGTCCGCGGATATCTGTGTTGTATCTGCAGATGCGGATATAATGCAGATAGCTGCGGATATCTGCATATTTGCAGGGTTCTAGCTCTGTGCAGATAAAAATATGTGGATCCTTATCCAATCTGCATCCGCAAGAAATGGTCCACGAATATCCGTGTTGTATCCACGGATGTGGATATAAGGTGGATATCTGCGGATTTGCAGGGCTCTACAAGCAAGTACCTGGAGGAAGCAACAAAGATATGATAATTGAGTTCCCTGGCTCAGACAAGATGAAGACATTACCTCTGACATGAAATAGACAGGTTGGGTGAGTTTTCAAATAGAGAGAGACACTTGGAGGGTTTGGGGGCTTTTTGCCTCAGAATCTCCATCTTGAAACAACCCCAAGCAAGATCTGGGACCTGCCTGGCCTCAGGCAGAGACAGGCTGTACAAACATCTGACAGCCAAACATCTTGAGCATAAACTTGGACTGTGAGGTCAGTTTAGGTAGAGATATTAAGTTAGTGTGCGTGTTTTACCTTTTATTTCCTTGTGGTTGCTCCTGACTCATTTATGTTGTGATTCTGTCTTGAATAGCCATATCGTGATTTAGAATTATAATCTGATCAATAAACTAGTAGCAGTTTTATGTAATGCTGTGTGGTCTTTAGAGGGTGTGAGTGAAGAAGGCTAGGCATGATCCATTTTTTTAAATGGATGGACCTGAGCATATGGTGTTTGGGAGTGGGTTCCAATCTCTGTAGACTGTGGCTCCCACGGAGGTATCTATAGGGCTAGGGATGCTTGCTTGGGGACTGTCCCTCAAGTAGCCAGAGGGCATACACCCACTGCTTGGGACCGACTGCACACAAGAGGCTGGAGTGGTCTAACTCAGGAATGAGTGCTCACCTGGCAAAATGGGGTGAACTGGGGTTCCGGAGTGGGAATTGGGAGGTCACAGTGGCACACCAGACTGGATCTGGGGAGCAGTCTGTCACAAGTTTCTGGCATGAAGTTGTAAGGTTGAGGATGTCTATACTTTCCTGCCTAATAAAACCATTTTTTTAATCTTCTTTGTCTTGTGGACGGGCTCTATTAAATTGTCATTTATGTCTATGGTTAGCAGCTTGATTCCAGAAGTACAACTAACAAATTGGGAGCAGGATGGGAGAATAAGTATTCTGAGCTTTTGGCTGGTATGTATTATTTTTTATCTGCTTGCTTACAAGTTGGAGGGATAGTGGCAGGGTTTGCCACTTGTGTTCTGCAGGTTCTAAGAGGGCGTTGTCCATAGGTACTACTATCTTTGCAGAGGAAGTGGTCTGCAAAATTTCATACAACTTATGCTGTAATTCTGCCACCTGTTGCATTGGGATGTCCAAAGAAGTTGCAACTCATTTAAAAAACTCTTGAAGCTGCTTAAAATCATTAGCAGTAGTTGGTGCGGAAGGAATTACTGCTTCATCTGGGGATGAAAAGGATTTATGTGGAAGGGAAAGTGAATCTGGCATGTCCCTTTCTTCATCCTCATTGGATGACTGAGGTTTTTGTGATTTATGTGTTGTTTTGGAGGGAGGCTTGTAGGCCTTGGAGGCTGAAAGTTTGCAGTACTGTGGTGGTATGGAGACCACAACTGCCATGCATGGCAATGTGGTGGGCATGATGTGTGTGGTCCATAGCAGCGAGGTCTGTACCATGGATAGGTTGGTCTCTCATGGTAATACTGCACATCCTGATGAGGTCTATGGGGAGAATAGGGTTGTGGTGAAAATGTGCTCTCATCTCCTTCTGTGTCATCCACACTGGAGAAGGAGATTGGTAATATGGAGCCTTCTCTTCAAAAGTGTGATGAAGATGTTTCCATGCTGAGGAATGGCAAATGTTGGTGGAGGAGACGTGTTCGTCCTCCGTGCAGTGATGTTTTGTCTTTTTGGTGTGCTTCCTGTGCGTCATCAGTGCCGGGTCTTGGTACGGTGCCAGGTCCTCTGGTGCCTTCAACAGACGGCTTGACTCTAATGGTGGTGTGGTGGACAATGGTGCTGTTGGGGCAGTTGATGCCGGTGTGGTTGATGACTGTGATTTTGTAGGCATTGGTGTCAGTGACGCCAACAATTTATTCAGAGGTTCCACTGGTGCTGCTATGGAGGTTGGCTTTCACTTTAGTCTGTGGGGCAGCTATTGTAGCCAGTTTATCAGATGAGTCTTTTGCCTGGCTCAGTCTGTGTCTGTGTTCAAAGGCTGGAACAGACCATTTGTCATTCCTGGCAGCCTGTGTATGTGATGAACTGGAACCCTCTTTGGTGCAAGAAGTTTTTGGTGAGGCAGGAGGAGTCTTCGTCTTTTTTGTGGAAGAATGTTGTAGAGTGAGATGCCTCTTCAGTGAATGTAGATCCAGAGAGGCTTGTTGTGTCTGCCCGGGGTCAGTCACTGGCTGAAGGAATTACCCCATGAGAAATAATTTGAGACACAGGTCTCTATCACGTCTAGCTCCGGTAGTCCAGTTTTGACAGTGCGGGTACTTCTGGGAGATACTTTCTCCTAAACATTTTATACACTTTAAGTGCCTGTCCAAGGACTGTGTTGCATCCTGGCCATTCTCACATCTCTTGAACCTGGAGATCCTGGCATAGCTGACAGATTGTAAAAGAAGAAGCGAGAAAAAGAAAATGAAGGCTCCTTTTTTTAAGGAAGGGAAGGGGAAGGGAATAGAGAGGTAAATATGAGGAAAAATAGGTGAAAGAAGGCGAGGAGAGAGAAAGGATTGCTCCATCTGTAACTGTTGTTGGTAGAGAAGGAATTGAGGCCACTGGAGCTGCGTATGCTATAAAATGCCAACAAAGAGGTGCATGAGACTGCTGTGTCGTGCTCGCAGGTACAGCGATCACTAATACAAGAATCTCCAATCTGTGACGCAAGGACGCGCCAACCACCTTCAGTGGCGCACCCATGGGAACATTTCTTGAAGGAGAAACAAGAGATTCTGAGGAAGAGAGATCGCATTGGGCTGCACAAATAAAACATCCCTCTCATTTAGCTGTGCAAATCTATCCACTGGATATTTTTGTGCTGTGAATAAAAATGTTCTAGAGATCAGCTAAACTTCTTCCCATGGCCATTAACTAGGTAGCACGCAGGCTACCAGACATAATGATGTTGGATCCAGGTAAGGAATCTGATCTTTGTTTTGCAAAACTGTTGGGTAGAGCAGATAGTGATATTGGCAGCTGTACTGACAAGTTCACCAAAACCAAGTATCAGAACTGTCCAGGCCAAGCTGGGTTCACCATGATCACTGAGGCTGAATCTTGTCCAAGTTTCCTCAGGTTCCTTGGTATTTATGGGATTGATAGGTTAAACACACATGAGCCTTGGTGACCATGAGGTAAGGAAGCTACTTGACAAGGAGCCTGGTCTCAAACCCCCTCTACAGGTTGCCACATGACATTTCTTGTCCTCATACCTGGCAAATAAGTCCCTGTAGGTAACCTCACCTACAAAAGATGCTACAAAATGGAGTCTTTGGCACTGCATTCATGATTGTCTTGAAAATTGTTTGCTGATCATCTCTGCTAGGATATTTTATAAGCCTGGAAGATGTAGAGCCATAGTAGAGTTTGATGAAGAATGCACAGTCTCAGAGATAAATGGCTTCTTGACAGAAAGGGAATGTCCATGCTCCTCCCTGTCTGTTGACATAATACACTGCCATTTTACCATTTTTCACTAGTGTGACAAGGGTAGAAATGTTGTGCACAGAGATATTTGGCTCTGAGTTCCAGAACATTTTATGTACAGATGAGAGACTAGGAGGGACAAGAAGCCCTGAGTCAGAAGGTGATCTTAATGAGACCCCCAGAATATGGAAGCATCCATGACTAGAGTTTTGGTAAGCAACAAGGCAGAAAAGGCTACTCTACTGCATATATGAACAGGGTCCTTCCACCAATTTAACAAGGAAAATACTTTCTTGCAGATCCTTCTTCTTCATGTTCATTTGGTGTTCGCTGAATTGATACACTGATTTCACTCTCCCTTGCATGGAATGAAGGTGAAGTCTGCAATTATTGTGTGACATAAGCGCAGGAGATGAGTCTGAGCATACATATACAGACTTCTCAGAGAGTCTGAAGACAGTTGATGAGGTTTACTATGATACTCAACCACTCAAGGAGATATCTGAGCCACTGGTTATTATCTTTGAAAAATGAACAAGGAGTCTCGTGACACTTTTAATGAATAACAAATTTATATATTGCATGAACTTTCATGGGAGAAAATCCCACTTCATCAGATGCTTTGAAGATGGGGAAACTTGCAGAATGGGAGGAAAATAAATGACAGGAAGCGTAAGTCATGGGATCGGGTCACATTTTAACAGCAAATCACACCAGTTAAGATTCAAGCACTGGGGAAGAGCATATAAAGATGAGGTCAAATCACCTGTTGTAATAAGAAAAAAAAATCTGATGTCACAATTTAATCCTGAAGAGACAGCATCAAATTTTCATATAAATTCCAATTTTGCAGTTTCTCTTTGAAGCCTTGATGTGTTATTCGTTTGTTTGAGCACAGCGATCAGCAAATCATCAATGGAGTGATTAGGAAGACTGAAGACTTCTTCAAGGCTAATAAATAGGTAAATTTAACATTCTTTTGAACAAAAATTCATATGTAAATGTATTTCAATGACATGTTTCTATAAACACAGTAAATTGTTGTTCCATAGTCTCCATGTATACATACACTGAAAAATGGGGGTCTTTCACTGATTGGCAGCTCTCCAATAACAACACCTTTTTGCCAGGAACCTAAAAATTGCTAATAACTGGTGTTTGCTGCAAAATATTTATGGCCAACAAGGTTAACAAAAAGAATTACTCCCAGCTATACTAACCAATGAACTATGCTAACTAGCAAAATAACTAATTACAAAGTGTGCAGTCAGCAGACATTGCAAGGACTCTATCTAGCAGCCACAGGCAACAAGAAGGAACTAAGGGATGGATGGGCCCATTTTGCCTTAAAGTGGGTTGGATGTGGGGACATGTAGGGCACAGATGCAGTTCTAATGGATGCTGCTGATAAAAGAATCTGATCTCGCATGCATGGAGTGGATCCCACTTCTCACACACAGTCACATAAAGAATAAACAGATCTTTCTTTGAAAAAATTATCACTGTTACTATATTCAAAAAAACTTTGCTGCAACTTGCTAAGAAACTTGTTCAGGCCTCCCTTTTATTCACACATCATGTATTGAATGCTGAAACTTCCTGCTTGTTAACTGTGTATATTAGATGGCAAAGTATATTAATGTTACCACAGAAGTGCATAATGCACTAATACAGTGCACCCAGCACTGTGGTAACTTGGCATTAAATATTGTCCCAGACAGGCACTTACATCTCTCAGTGAAGTCAAATTTCATGCCTACATAGACATAAGATACTTGGTTTGGATTATGGATCCACAGAGATCCATTTCCTTTATTCTGGCAATCAGGAAATAAAGAAAATATGCAGTGAATATATTTGCATGGGGACCTGAGTCCATCAATTTCCATTTTGCAGCCTTCAAAATTCTACCTCTCCTGTAGAATGATAGTCTCTCTGCCCACACCCTTAAAATAATCCAAAAATTCTGTATATTGTACAGAATTCTCTTTGTGGTGCAGGAGGCATTTTAAAGCTTTTCTGATAGCATGTTGATACATGAGCACCAAAAAGGAATACAAATTCCAGAGGGGAAGAAAGGAAAAGATGAGTGGTCTTATGGTTATAGAATCTTATGTAGCTTTGGAGATCTCATTCAACCCCTTGGCTCTGTCACAGATTTGCTGTGTGACCTTTGGCAAGTTACTTTTGCTCAATGTCATCTCTCCATCTCTAAAATAAGAATACCATTTCCTTTGTCCCTCATTTTTATTTAATGAGTAAGCAGGGTTTGTCTCTTAGTATTGTAGGAAAGTAAATTTAAGCTGGACACTGGGATAGGCATGGGCAGGCATAAAGGCTTTGCTTCTCACAGTTGGAATTTAGTGAAAATATATTATCTTCCTTTTCCCCTCTTCCTTTTTCATGGTTTGAGCAAGAAATGTAACTGGAAGAAACTAGCCTTTCTCTCCTGCATTAAGAACCTTGGAAAGAACATACTTATCAACTTTCTCACTGCTCCCTTCCCTTGCTAAACGCTTGGTCAGTAATATTATAGGCAGTGCTGTAACAAAAGTAACATGATGTAAATTTAAATGCCTGCGCACTATTGATTAAACATGTAAACAACAACAAGGGGGGGAATTATATTAAGCAAAGTTATTAATATTCATTGCTTGGGTGTTAACGTAGCCAAAAAAGGGCCTTTGCGGAGTTGTTATGAATATAAGCTTTTACATATTTTCAAGCACAAAAGTATTGTAAGTCACTCCCCTCATGGCTCAGTCGAGACATCAAGGGAACGAGCAGTGGGTAATTAAGGGTGCCATTTGACCCAAACCTCCTCTGCGATGACCTGTTTGCTTTTTCTTTTAACAATTATGTGCACATTTAGGGCCCAAAACAACAGATCTGAAATCTGGCATAGAGGCTGTAGACTCTATTGTATTAACAGCACTTAAAGTATAATTTGACAGGTCCCAGAACTCTCCGAATCTCCAGGCTCCCTTCCCGTATTGTCCAGGCCCCTTCATGCATGTGTGGGCCCCAGCCCAGGTAGGCATTTTTGAGCCCCACCAGCTCTTTCCTCACAAATGAAGCATAGCCTTAAATCCACATTACCCCACCCTTGTCCACTAGTGCCCACATCAGACCACTCTTTTTCTCCATGTCCTCCTCAGCCCCCATCTCCCATTCCCATTCCCTAAGCTCCGTGCCTCCAATTCCCCACTTCAGCCTGCCTAACCCACCACCCCCCAGTCTTCACTCCACCCCCTTCAACCCCCAACCCCTTCTATAGCTCCCCAGTCCCCTCCATCCCCAGCCCCACAAACTTCTCCATCCACCCAGTCCCCACTCCAGCCCTTCATAGTCCCCTCCAGCACTACCCAGCCCTCACCAGCCCCTAGCCAGTCTCCTTGTCCCCATCTTTGTGCAGGAGAGGGAGAAATACACAAGGAGAAAAATGCAAACAAACCTGGCAATGGGAGGGGGGTCACACTGTGGGCATGCAGGGAGATCAAAGTGGATCCTAGGGCTGCCCGCAGCCTGTCTTGCTGTTTTTCTCAGTGAAATGCCACTGCCAGCGTGTCTCTGCCAGCATGTGGAGACATACCAGCTTGGGCAGGATCTGCTGGCTTTGCACGTCCATGCAGTGCTCAGAGAAGACACTCTGGTGGATGAGGAAGAGGACAGTGCTCCCCACCACCCAGCAGATGGCTGTAGAGGAATTCTGTGGCTGAGGCCTAACAGTGTGCTGAGGCCTAACAGTGTTGAGACACAGATAGCTTAGTAGGCCTGATGGGGGGAGAGAAGCTGCAATTCCTCTAGCACGCCTGGAAGGGGGCCAGTATGAGCAACTAACTGACAAGGTACGCTGTAAAGAGCTTCACTGAATCTATGTCTGTGCTTCAAGGACAAGACTGTACTGAAATTTGGAGACAGAGAAGGTGTTCAGATTTGCCTGCAGAATTCTAAAAGGTCAGTCTATCCCAGATGAAAGAAAACCCGTTTGGGCCAGCTCTACAACAAGTCCAGAGGCCTGTGGTGCAGGTGAATTATGATTGGAGGTTATGTGGCGGTAAGGCAGGTCAAAAGAAGGTGTTGTAATTGGGGGAATTTTGGTGTAAAAAGGATGGATCCAGAACTTAAGTCGCTATACAGCAATAGTTCATGCTTTTTAATATGATGTAATATGTCACTATATAAGAATAATGCACACTATTCTCAGGGCTCTTGGGTACTTGCCCTTGGGCCCGCAGCTGTGTAGACTAAAGCTCCACTCCTCACTAAGTCTGTGGCCTCCGCTTACTGAGAATTCCTCTACATGGCCCAGAAGAGGACAAACTGGAATGTGCATCACTACCATAGCTTCACTCTCACTCTCTTGCAGCCAAAGGTGCCTCTCATGGTCCGTCCCAGCCGGGAAGGCCATGGAGATCTGCTGTGCGTCTACTTGTTTGAGCCTGGCGCCGTGCAAACCACCAGCCAACCCCCAGCTCAGTGGCATGAGCTGTCCTGGGCACGTATCGACCCTGCTGCTCCTGTTGCCATGTGCTGAGGGGAAGTTCCTCACCCCACTGGCCCTTAAACCAAGTAATGCTCTCACTCGCACTGCAAAAAGCCGGAGCTCCCTTTTTTAACTGAGCCCTGGTAGGTCTGCCTCTTTTTTCTACAGTCTCCTGTGCCAACCAATCTCTCCCTCCAGTTACTAGGCATCTCCTCCCCTCCAAAGTTTCACACGTCACACAGAGAGCACATGGCGTGTGGACAGGGCTACTGGGTGCAATGTAGGGGGGAAGTGTCTGCGCTGTGGTTGTAAGGGTGAAGGTACCAGAATCCGGTGTTCTGCCCCATTATTCTATTTTTAGGGGCCCCAGAATGCTGGCCCCTGAAAATTGTGGGCCTCAGAATGGCATTCCAGTGTGCTCCCCCCTTACTTTAAGCCCTGATTACAAATAATCTTCATGCTGAAATGAACAGGTCCACCCTTGAAATGTGCCTGGTCAGGACACTCAGCGAGGTGTTCAGCTTCTCTCATATCATTTATTTATAAACTTTGTTCTTGGCATACAAGAAGGTGCATAGATTTCCCACCGAACAGACACCTTTGCCACTGTATATACCAAAGTGTGCAAAACATCAGGGCAGGTGACAAGTTGATCTCAGAAAAGCTAGCACTGACATAGAGAATTGTAAATTAACTCTGTAATAATACATAATACTTCTCATTTTCAAACATTAGCTAATTCATCCTCACAAAATCTTCATGAAATAGTTAAAACTCCACCTTTATAAAAAGGGAAACTGAGGTGCCAAGTGGATAAGTGTTGAATAAGAACTGATGAGTTTCTTTATTCTCAAGATGCACACACTCTCAACTCCTTTGGATATTAAGACATGCGTATAGTGGTAAATGCCAGCACTGATTCATATTTAGGCTTCTTTTTAGAAAAAACAGTTTTGAATACTGTGTGCTGTGTTTATAACAGGGGGACTATAACAGACTCAAACTATATATCATATATTAAAAAAAAAAAAAAAAAAAAAAAAAAGACCAAAAAATACCACAAAGGCTAAACAGCAGACACAAGTAGCAAGAGACAGGTATTTTTTTAAAAATTGGCACTCAGGTCTTAATGAGGAAAATAAAAAGGAACAAAATTTTGGGAAGTCAAGTGTAAAAGTACAATTAAGCAGGCCACAAAAAGAATCTAAATAGCAACTACCAAAAGAAAACCAGAAAAATTAACAGCAAAACACCTGAAGTACATCAGAAGCAGGAAGCCTGCCAAACAACAGTGGGGCCAGTAGAAGATCAAAGGAGCACACAAAGAAGCCAAAGCTGCTGCAGAATTTTTTGCACCAATTTTCATGGCAGAGGATGCGAGGGAGATTCCTATACCTAAACCTGTCTTTTTAGATGGCATATCTCAGGAACTGCCAGAGACTGAGGTGTCAGTAGAAAAGGTTTCAGAACAAAACTGATAAATTAAAGAAAAAGAAGTCACCTGGACCAAATAGTATTTCTGCAAGAACTCGGAAGGAACTCAAATTTGAAATTGCAAAACTACTAACTGTTATACGTAAGCTATCATTCAAATTGCTCTCTGTACCAGATGCCTACAGTGCCAAGGATAAAACTTTGTCACAGAGATTACAGATTTTGTGACATCCAGAGACCTCTGTGAAATTATCCTTTTCAGCTTCTACCAGGTGACCTGGGGCAGCAGGGCAGAAGCTGTAAGCCACAGGGGCCTCACTGCTATGGCACACCACAGGTGGTAGGGACCCTGTGGTTTGGAGCTGCTGGGGATCCCACTACTGTAAGCAGGGGCAAATGCAAGGGACTCCAAAGCTTTGAGTCCTCATAGGTGGCAAGGGTACTGTAGCTCCAAGCCACCACCAGCGAGTGGCACAGATGAAGAGAACAGCAGCAAACAGAATAAAAACAAAACTGAAAAAGCAAATTGGTAACATTAAGTGCTAAGCAGAAAGAAGACCAGTACTCTAAAACATTCCAAGAAAGTAGAAGAAAAACATTTTGTATGTCATACCACCACATACCTGTTGATTTTACAAGAAAGACTAGCTGTGATAAGCAATTGAAAGTGCTGCTCATAAGTACAAGCAAGAGATACTAAAAATGGACAAAGATACAAATTTTTAAAAAGCAAAAACAAAAACAAACAAACAAGCAAAACAAAAAAACAAAAAACCAGCTACAGAACAACTGAATAGCAGTGGCTTTACAGGAGAAATGTTGAAATTAACAGAAGCCTTCTCTCCTGGAACTATACCCCAGCATGCCCTGAATAATCCAAAGCTGACAGAGTTTTTAGAGAGCAAGGTGGAGTTTTAACAAGGTCAGATCAACCCAGAAAATTTTATCTACCTAAAGTGTTTGACTGTCAAATTGAAGAATTAAAAGAAAAACTGCAGTCCTTTGAAGGAATTAGCCTGGTGATAGATCAAATCTACGACGCTAAAGATGGTGTACTTAACATTCTTGCTGTCCTTGTCCCAAGGAACAGTAAAAATGTAGGCACATCAGATGTAGGTGAACACAAGTTACCGGTAGATTATTTTTGTTATATTGTGAAGTTTTGGAAGAAGTCAGTTTTAAAAAAACAACCAGCAATGCAGTATGGGAAATTGGAAAAATTTACAATACTGTTTGATCTCATCACTGCATTTGTGACAAATAATGCCACAGGCAGGGACAAAGCCTGGGACTGAGGTGTGAAAGGAAAGGTTACCCACCTTGTGCAGTAACTGGAGTTCTTTTAGATGTGTGTGCCCCATGAGTGGTCCATCTTGGGTGTTGGCATATTCATGTGATATGAATTGAAGAACTTTCTAGCAATGCTCTTCTGGGTTGTGTGGGGCCAAGAGGTTGTTTCGTGTCGCCACTGGCACCATTTCAGCGTGCACAAGACCCAACCCCCCTCAGTTCCTTCTCAATCAGGAAGCACAGGGAATAAATACTCCCCTCTTCATTTCAGAGGAGGGTGGGTGGTGGAGCACCCACAAGGACATGCATATCAAAGAACCCCTGCTACTGCACAGGTTTGGTAACCTTTCTTTCTCCTTCAAGTAGTGTTCCTGTGGGTGCTCCACTTTGGGTAACTCCAAAGTCATGCCTTTATATAGGAGGAGGGACTTCAAAGTTGTCATTTTGCATGGGAGAGAAAGTTGACTTCCATCTGTAACCACAGAAGGTTGAGAAGGAACTGAGGGGGTTGGGTCATTCATGCACTGAAATGATGCCAAAAGTGTGCAAGACAGCCTTTCAGTGCCCACGCAACCCAGACAAGCATTGATAGAGAGTTCTCCACTTCATGTTGAATGGACATGCCAGCACCCAAGGTGGAGAACCCACAGGGACACTACTCAAAGGAGAAGCTCTTGTTTTTAAGTGCTGTCCATTTTACATGCATGGCACATTTGCTTAACCTGGTGGGTGATTGGTGGAGGAAGATATTTTTGAAAGAAAGTGAATTAGCTGTGGCTGTAAAACGTGCTTTCACTGCCTGCTTTGCCAGAAAGACCCAGGTCCACCTGCTTCTAATGGAAAAAAGGAAAAATCCTTTCATCCCACCAACCTCAGTAATAAATCAGATGGAACAGCTGGTTCAATGCAGCTCTTTAACACACAACACACTGAGGATAAAGTTTCATTTATTACTGAGGAGAATACTCATAGCCATTCAAGTGTGCAAAAGATTATGGATCTTTGCCAACTCACAGTAGCTAATGAAGAACTACAGACTCTAAAAGTATTTGCACCCCCAATCAGGAACAAGCCTAGCGATCAGGAAGAACCCACAGTTCATGCTCATCAGGTCACAAATGACATGCAGGATTTTGCACCGTTGGAAGAGAAATTCATCAAACAGCAAAAACAGCACTCTTAGAAAGCTTAAAAAAAAGTAGTCATATATGGACACTTACTCTACCTCTCACTTTCACCAATGGGCTGCCACTTTTTCAGTGTGTGTCATGTATTTAACCCAAATCAAGCAAAACTCCTTGACATTTGCTAGACCATGGTATGTGAAAATAAACCACTGTTTGAAGACAACATTCCAACACAGAGAAGATACAATGCTTACTCTAGATGTGGAGCAATTTGAGAAGTGAGGAACAAGAATGTTTTCCAGTTCTGGAAATTTAGGACGGCCAGATTCTCAGCTGTCAGTAGTTGCCCTGAAATGCCTAGCAGTACAAATTAACAGCATGGACACTGAATGTTCCTTCTCATCTTATAATAATGCGCTTATGGACAACAGCCACACAAAAAAAGTAAAGCCTGTTTATAATTTGTTGTACCAAAACTGCAACAATCTGTAAATGGGTCTTTACTAAAAAGAATCAGTTACTTTTGTTCTATAGCTATTCACATTCTTTAAATGACTGCACAATATGCATATACAATTTCAAAACTGTTTACTTTGTCAAGAAAGTGAAAAGTGAGAGTTATTCACCCTTGTGCAGCAGCCAAGGTTCTTTAAGATGTGTGTCCCTGTACTGCTCCACCACAGGCGTGTAGGACATACTCCACATCTGGCATGAGAGACTTGTTCAGCAGAGCACTGGGGGTGGAGTGGCGGGGTTACGTGCACTGCAAGGAGCTCACAGAAGTGTTTGCTGCCATTTGCAATGTGTGCAACCCCCCCACCCTCCATTTCCTTCGGTACTGCAGAGCATAGTCAGATAAAGATACTCCAAAGTAAAGGGGAGGAGGGTGGGTGGTGGAGCAGTATCTCAAAAGAACCTTGGCTACTGCACAAGGGTGAGTAACTCTCACTTTTTCTTCAGGTAGTGTCCCTGTATACTTCAGTGTAGGTAGCTACCAAGCAGTTCTCTCAATTGGAGTGGGAAGCTTCAGAGTTTCTATTTTGCAGAGACCTTAGTACTGCCAGTCCTACTGAGGCATCTGAGATGGAGTCTTGGTCAACTGCATGGTGTTTTATGAAAATGTCTGCTAAGGACCATGTGGCGGCCTTACAGATGTCACATATTGGGATGGTGTTAAGGAAGGCTGTAGAAGTGAACATGGATCTGGTGGAGAGTGCCTGGATTGTTTTGGGTGGTATCATTCCACGGTGCTCACAGGAGGTGCAAATACATACAGAGATCCATTGAGATAGTCTTTGTTTAGAGATAGGATTCCCCTGAGATTTCTCAGTAATACAGATGAAGAGTCTAGACGTTTTCCTAAATGGTCTGGTTCTGTCCAAGTAAAGAGCAATGGCACATTGGACATCCAACATATGTAGCACAGTGTGCAAAGTATTAGAGTGTGGGTTTGGAAAGAAGACGAGTAGCTGAAGTGTCTGATAAATGAGAAAGGTCGATGTTATTTTAGGGAGGAATGTAGGATGTTGCCAGAGAGACTTGTGGAAAATTGTGTAAGGTGCGTTTGCCATAAGCGCAGTGATCTCACTTACACGTCTCATGGAAGTTATTGTGACGACAAAGGAAACCTTTGTGGATATGTGAAGCAAGGAATACATTGCCAGTGGCTCAGATGATAGTTTTGTAAGTGTTCTCAGGACCACAGTGAGGTCTGGGACTTGCATATCTGGATATATATTTTGGATGCCATCCATAAATCTTTTGACAATGGGATGGACAAATAGGGAAGTTTCGGAAAGGCTCGTGGAAAGTAGATATTGTTGCTAGGTGTACTCTGATGGTGTTGATTGATAAACTTGTTTCTTTTAGTTTGAGCAGATAGCGAAGAACGTGTGGGACAGAGGCTGTCTGAGGATCTACCTCCTGTCAATTACACCAGATGGAAAACTTCTGCAGGCAAGTAATCCGTGTTGCAGGCTTTCTACTGTTCACAAGGATGCACCTGACCGGATCTGAGCACTGCACTTCTATCTCATTGAACCACCATGGAACCATACTGTGAGGTGCATTCTGTCCAGGTAAGTACATAACATCTGTCACTTGTTTTGTCACAAGGTTGGGGATCGTTGGAAGTGTAACTGGTGGTTTCCTGGACATCCATAGGAGGCAGGAGTACCATGTCTGTCTTGGTCATATCATAGCCATCACTGTTACATTGCCCTTGTCCTATTTTATTTTGTGTAGTCTCTTGGTAATCATAGGCATTGGAAGGAAAGCATATATAAGGGACTGGTCCCATTTGATAAGGAAAGCGTCCCCCTTGCAACCCTTCCCAATTCCTGCTCTTGAACAAAAAGTTCTGCACTTTCTGTTTGCAGGTGTTGCAAAAAGGTCCATAGTGGAGTAACCCCAACTTCAGAATACATGATGAAGACCTCTGATGTTGAGTTCCCACTCAAGAGCATCTGTGAAGTTCCTGCTCAGACTGTCCACAATGGTATTGTCTCTGCCAGGTAGGTAAATAGCTGAGAGTTGTATCTTGTGGGAGATGCACCATCCCCATAGTTTCATTGCTTCTACACATAAAAGATTGGGAGCATGCTCCTCCCTGTCAGTTGATATAGTGCATGTATGCATACTATATTGTCTGTCTGCACTTTTACTATGTTTCCTGCTATTATTGGGAGAAAGTGACAGCATGCATTTCATGCTACTCATAATTCTAACAGGTTTATGTGCAGAGCTCTTTCCTGCACCGACCATTGCCTTGGGTCATCTGCTCCTGGAGGTGCGCTCCCCAGCCTGTCAGTGAGACATCTGTGGTCATAAGGAGAGAGCGGTTTTGCTCGGTGAATGGAACGCCCTGCAAGAGATTTTGTCAACTTGTCCAACAGATCAGAATGTCTTTTATAAGTTTTGGGATAGTTAAAAGATGGTGAATTGTGTGTTTCTGTGGTCTGACATTTCTTAGAAACCACATCTGTAGAGGTCACACATATACCATATAAACTCACATATAAGCCAAGATTTTTCTTTTGAAAAATCCCCTCTGAAAAGGGCAGCTGGCTTATAGGCAGGTCAGGAGCCAGAGTGCACCACAAATAGAAGAAATCTGGCGAAATAGCAGGAAGCAGTCCCAGCTCAGGCTGGGGGTTTTGAAATCTCTCTTCCTGGGCACACTCTGAGCATGGTCAGGGATCCCCAGCATGTGGCATGGCCACCGAAGCCAGCTAAGGGGGCACTGGGGGGGTGGGGGGTTGGCCCCGGGGGAGCCAGCATCGGGGGGGGGTTAGGGAAGGGGTAGGGGTGTCTCAGGGAAGCAGTGGCAGTGTGTGGAGGTTCAGGAAGGGGTCTGGGAGTCCCATAGCAGCATGTGGCGTTTCAGGAGGGGGGGTCCAGGAGCCCCTGGAAAGCAACGGCAGCATGTGGGGGTGGGAGGGTGTCAGGGACTGGAGGAAGCCACTGGCACAGAGTGAGGGGGTTAGAGGCCTGAGGCCAATTGGGGACCTCAGCTTATATGTAGGTCACACATTTCTTTTTCCTGGTTTTTGAGAGCTGAAATCCGAAGGTCGCCTTAAGCGCAGATCTGCTTATATGTGAGTATATAAGGTAGTCTTGAGAAATGAACCAGGTGATCGGTCACTGCCATGTGGCCCAGCAATTGCATACATGTGTGTGCAGTTAAGGTAGGAGAGATTTGTGCTGTGTGCACTAGATTTTTTATGGCCTCAAACCTTCCTTGTGTGAGATATGCCCTGCTGAAGGGAGTGTGTATTCGAGCACCTATAAAGTGAATCTCCTGCAATGGGCAAAGTGAAGACTTTTTATAATTTATTGTCAGTCCAATTGAGTCAAAGAGCTTTTCCGTTACATTTATCGCTTGTTGTGTTGCTTAATATGACTGGGCCCTTATCAAACAATTGTCCAGATAGGGAAAGATTGTGATACCCACCTTTCAAAGATGTGCTGTGACTACAGCCATCATTTTTAGAAGATTCTCAGGGAGGTGCAAAGGCCAAACTAAAGTACCATATACTGGTAATGCTTGTCCAGAATAATAAACCACAGGAACCTCCTGTGTGCGAGGTGGACTGCAATTATGAAAATATGCATCTTTCAGGTTAAGGGAAGGTAACGAGTCCTCTTGTTCCAGTGCAGGAAGCATGGCCAAAAGTGTTATCATCTTGAATTTGTGTATCTCAATGAATCTGTTCAACCTTCTGCGGTCTCCAGCCACCTGTTTTCTTTTGGATAAGAAAATATCAGAAGAAAAATCCCTTTCCAGTGAAGTGTGTTGGTACCTTTTCTATCGCTCCAATCTGTAGAAGATTGTTTATCTCCTACTCTAGAAGGTGTGTGTGAATGGGGTCCCTCAAGAGGGTTGGGAAAGGGTGGTGAGAAGTGAGTTTGGATGTGAAAGGGTTTACTGTTGATAATCTCTAACACCCATGCGTGTTGTGATGGATTTCCATGGTGAAGAAATGGGAACAGTCTGTTGTTGAATATCTGAGATGTGCTTTTGGCAAAATTCTGCTCTGGAATGAGGTGGTCTGACCAGCCCTCAACCAAGTACTCAAAACTTGTTTTGAGGCAGGCGGTTGTGTGGCCCAAGACAGTTGATTTGTTTGTCTGCATCTTTGCTGTTGTTGTCTTGACCTTGAGTGGAAATTGTCAAAACTCCTGTTTTGTTGGGACTGTGGGAATCTATTGTTGTAATTTTGATACCTATAATTTTTCATCTCATTGTGGGAGAAAAAATACCAAGTTGACATAGAGTCACTCTTGAATCTTTCAATGTATGCACGATGTCGTTTGTTTTTTCCCCCAAACAACTTTTTTTTTTCTTGAATGCTAACTCTTTTGTGGTGGCTTGAAGCTGTTTGGGCAGTCCTGCTGAAGGGAGCCAGGATGACCAGTGCAGGACTACCCACTGTCTCGACTGTTCTAGTCGTCATCTCTGAGACACTGAGTAAAGTCTGCAGGGCAGTTCTTGCTGCTAGCTGGCCCTCCTTTATCAATGAGTGAAACTGTTGCTTCTTGTCTTCTGGAATGAAAGGAATAAAGTCTGAAATTTTAATTTAATTTTTGTAGTCAGAATTTGACAATATCACCATGTAATTGGCTACTCTTAATTATATGGTGGCCAAAGTGTACACCTTTCTACCTAGAAGGTCCATTTTCTTGCCTTCTTTGTCACTTGGTGTCAATCTGTTGTGTCTTTATTTGGTTAGCCACTTCAATTACAAGGGAATTAGGCTGTGGGTAAGTAAACAGGAATTCATTGTCCTTTGGGGCAATGAAGTATTTTTTGTCCACTTTTTTGCTCGTTGTTTTGGCAGAAGCTGATGTTTGTCATATGTTGTTGGCTGGTTCCATTATTCCCTAATCCATAGATAGGGAAATCTTAAAACAGGTCAAAGATTGCAAAATTCTGTACAGTTTATGCTGAGACATCGAGGTCTCTTGTAATGAAATGTCCATGCTTTCAGCCACTCTTGAAGAATTCCTGGAATTGATTACTGTCATCAGCTGTGGACCATGGGCCAGTTGCATGCGTCTTATCTGGTGTAACAGACTTAGTACTCTGTGCAGTCAGTTGTTGTTGATGATGATGATGATGATGATGATGATCAGGCATTCACAACTGCAGGAGGCTGCAGAGGGACTGTCACCTGGGATGTGGTGGGCATAGTCTGTGGTGCACCATAGTCTGGCCAGTAACCCCACGCCATCCATGGTACACCAAGAATGGGGAAACCAAGGACAGACAGGATTAGGTGGCTGAGATGTAATCTGGTTGCACTGGTTTGCAGGATCTGTTTGTCTTTGGAGATTCGGCACTGACAGAGCTCATGTCATCTTCATAAGAGAAGGACAATGAGTTGTATCTTCCAGGAGAGGAATCAATGCTATACAGAAGTGATATAGGGGAGGAGCTGAATGACTGTTCATCTCCCTGATGGCAGTGGTGTGTTTTCTGCTTATGCTTTTTAAGAGTTCATTGCAGCTCATGTGAACCCTCTAGTGTTGTCGAGTGAGACTGGTGTTCGCTCAGTGCCAAAGTCGGGATTGTTGCTGGTTACGGTGCCATGGTTTGTGAGAGCACTATCAGAGACAATGAAAATAACAGGGGTGCTGGCAGTGGTGCCGGCAAGGAAATGACAGTCAGCTAGTGCCAGCATTGTTTTTGCAGCCATTATGGCTGTTTGTGGGGCTGTGGCTGCAGCTGTCAAAGCTGGCACTGGCTGAAACTCAATGCCTTTGGTTTTTTGCCCATGCTCTGTATTGAAGCCTGACCATCTTTTGTACCATCATGTTTGCGACTGCTTCTGTTCTTTTTAGCAGTCACCAGAGATGAGGCAGAAGAGTGCGTCTTCTGTGGTCTCTCTCTCTGCCTAAATGTGAAGACTGGCGAGGGGAACCCTCCCCATGAGGAGGGGTTTCATTCTCATTTCTCTGTCTTTCCTGGCCTGGATTTCATATTTCTACAATGTGGCCACTTGTGAGGGAGATATCCCTTCCCAGGCAATGTATTCATTGCTCAGGCTCATTTGAGGCAGTCACAGCATTGTTGCAGGCAGCAACATAGGTAAGTTGAAGTAGTAAGTATAAAACTGAATTCTAACGAAAGAAAAACTAAATTAAACTAGCTAAAGTGACCGTTAAGGCAGGCTGTGGAGAACTGCTACGGGCTCAGTGCGAGACTGGAGGCAGTTGAAAAGGAACGGGGGGGGGGGGGGGTCAAACGCATTCCAAACAGCGGCAAACACTGCTGTGAGGTCCTTGCAGCACCCTCACCCACGGGCTCTGCTGAACAAGTCTCCAGTGCCAGATGCAGGGTATGCCCCACGCACCTACAGTGGAGCATATCGGGACACTATTTGAAGAACTATTGCATTTTGTCTGTTTCATTTAAATGTTACACTAATATTTTATGTTAAAAAATTATATATTTTTGTTGCTGTGACCATACCATGATATTATTTGTTTGTTACCATGACACTGTTCTGTGTATTTTCCCTACTTTTACCAAGACAAAATCTTAACCAGACGCATAGCTGATGTAATGCTGACTAAAAAAAAAAAGGACTACATAGGCGATCCTAACAATTACAAGCCTGTAAGCTTAATTTAAATACAAAGCAAATTGGTTGAAACTACAGCAAAGAACATAATTACCATACACATTGATGCACATGATATATTGGGAGGGGGGAGAATCAGTGTAACTCTTTGAGGGTCAACAAACATGTGGAAAAGGGTGAGCTAGTGGAGGTAACAGACCTGGATTTTAAGAAAGCCTTTGACAAGTAGAGCCAGATAAAGGCCCTGCAGGGCCCAGCGCTGCCCACTCTTGTGCGCCCTTGCCCAGTGGTGGTGCCCCACCTGGGGAGGGTCAGCATGGCACCAGGACATGCAGTCTGGTCAGCACTGGGCGGGGGGGAGTGGAGACTCTGGGGCTGAGTGTGATTCACAGCCCAGTAGCACTGTGGGGAATGAGGGGGGTTGTCCGGAGCCCACTCTTCTCCAGCACGGGTGGGGGGGTTGGGCTGAACAGGCTCTGGGTCCTGGGCCTGGTGGCTCTGTAGTGGGTGGGTGTTGACTTGGGCCCACAGTCAGGCTGGCGTTGCAGGGGGGTGGTTGGCTGAGGCCCATGGCCCATCTGGCATGGGGGAGGGGGGGTGTACAGCCCACAGCCAGCCCAGTTCAGAGCCCACCAGCAGCGCAGCATTCAAGTGTGCAGTAGGGACCCCCTCCCCACACTGGGAATGCTCGGTGCTGTCAGATAGTCGCGCCGCTGGCCACAGGGGCTGGGCCAAGCAACAAGAGGTCAGGGATGGGTGGGGTGGGCAGAGTAACTGTGGCCTGCACAAGGCCAGTCATGGGCACAGCACTGCAAGGGCAGAGACTCCCCCTTCCCTCCCCTCAGGCCTGATGTGGGGCAGGTGTCACTGCCAGGGAAGACGTGGGGTGGGGGAAGGGCAGGAAGTAGTGGTGGTGCTGGCTAGAATCGAGACCACCCGCATCAGATTACTGTGGGGCTGTGGGGCCCCCTTTTAGCGTGGGGCCAGGGCTTAAGCTCCTAAAGCCCCTGTGGTAATGTGGCCCTGTTGACAAGGTATCTCACCAAAGCCCCATAAGCATGCAAAACTACTCAAGATAGCTAAGTCAAAGCAGGCTGTGAAGAGTTACAAATGGATTTCATAAAACTGAAGGACTAGGCAACAAAATGGCACATGAAATTCAGTGTTGATAATGTTGATAAATGCAAAGTAATACACACTGGAAAACACAGTCTCACCTATACAAAATGATGGGGTCTAAATTAGCTGTCAGCAGCACTCAGAAAGATAACTAGGAATCATTATAGGTAGTCCTCTGAAAACACCTCTTCAACGAGCACCGGCAGTCCAAAAAAAAAAAAAGCTACAAGATTGTTAGGAACCATAAGGAAAGGGATAGTCTATAAGCCAAAAGACATAATATGCAACTACGTAAGTCCACAGTACTCCCACACATTGAAAACTCTCTTCAGTCCTGGTCACCTTCTCCCCCGCAAAAATATATTGGAATTGGAAATGGTAGAGAAAAGTGCAAAAAAAATTATTAGGGTTTGGAACAGCTTCCATATGAGGACAGTTTAATAAAACTGGGACTTTTAATCTTAGAGAAGAGATGACTAAGTGGGGATATGAAAAAGATCAATAAAATAATGAATGGTGTAGAGAAAGTGAACAGAGAAGTCTTGTTTATTGGTTACTAATTCACATGGCACTGAACCAAGGATCACACAATGACATTAATAGGCAGTAGGCTTAAAAACACACATAAGAAGTACTTCTTCACATAACATACAGTCAACCTGTGGAAGTCCCTTCCAAGGGGCACTGTGAGGCTGAAAGCACAAGTAAAGTTCAAAAGAGAATCAGGTAAGTTCATGAACAATAGATCTGTCAATGGCTATTAGCCAAGATAGTCAGGGACACAACCCTATTCTCTGGGTGTCTCTAAACCAATGATGGCCAGAAGCTGGGACAGGGTGACAGGAGATGGATCTTGATAAATTGTTCTTTTCTGCTGCATTCCCTCAGGCCACTGTCAGAAGACAGGGTATTAGGTTAGAAGGACCATTGGCCTGACCCTGAATGGCTATTCTTATGTTCTAGAGCTGAATGAAAAATTCTGAAAAGTTAGATGAATGCTTTCATCTAAATGTCAAAGAAAACTGGATAAATTTTCATGTAAATTTCTTCCAATTTTTAACCAGATTTATAGATCACTGAAAAAAAATGTAAACTTTAAATTTTAAATCCTTCCCTCCCACTATCATTTCAAACTTTGGTGGGAAGAAAATAAAAATGTTCATGAATTTTCAAACAGCTCCAGGGTTTACATTAGTGTACTCTGTCATAAAATTTGCAGTATAGTTTTGTTGCAGAAAGTCTGAATGGAACTTAGTTTATCATATAGTCATTTTATGCTGTTTGGGAATAGAAATGCTTATAAATGGAATCTCTTTTAAATGTCAAAAGGAATTATAGTTAGCCTGATCTTCAATCATGTGCACTTTGAAAAGTCTATCTAAGGGAAGAAAACAACCAAATTCAGCAGAGATGAGCAGGTCTTCGTAATTTCTGGAGGATTAAGCTGTATCTACAATCTATATCATCTCTGCAACTGTGTCTTGAATTGTACCCTTGAGATAAAAAGGACCACCTACAATTTATTATTTTATGGCACACACAAGCATGCTACGTATCTCAGTAGACAAGAAAATGGGTTCCCTGTCTCAAGCAAACTTTTTATTTAATTTTAATCCAAACATTTATATTGAAGATTTATATAACATGGATTAAAGAGACCTCTGTGGAATAGCCAAGACCAGGGATGGAAGTGATCATCATAACATCCACAGAGGAGGCTCCTTACTCATTGATGAGGGAATTTTAAGCCTAGACTTATGATCAAAGTTCTGCTGGTGAAGTGGACATATACTGGGGGGATCTGATTCTCCTCTTCTTTGCACCTTGTGCAGTCATTAACACCTGAGTAAAGGGACACAGAAGACTCCCAGGAAAGCATGGTAACACTTTTGTGCTGGTGTAAATGGGTGCATATGGTACAAGATATGAAGGAAACCAGTCTGTGAGCCTGCAAGCTGAATGAAGAAATTCAGAGAGCCCTGCAGATCCGTGGACATCTGCTTCAGATCTGCGGTACCCGCATCATCCATAGACCCATTATTGTGGACTGCAGCACGGATGCAGACTCTATTTTCATCTGCCCAGGATGTGACAGATCTCTGCAGCTGCTGCTATGATCTGTGTCAGCTGCACACACAGGAACGAGGAAGAGCACCAGCCAATCCCAGTTCAGCTCTGACTATGGTCTGCCAGCCAATCAGTCTCAGTCAGAGCAGACTGGGGCTTGGAGAGGCAGCACTCACTGTCAGTGAATCCGAATCCTGGTCTTTGCTTGGCCGATTCCCCCAGCATTCCCTGCCCACTTCTTCCTTTTCTTGTTTGCAATTCACATGCCATGCTGTCAATCAGATCTCACTGGTGGCCGAGGAAATCTGATTGACAGCATCGCATGTGAACTGCGAGCAAAAAAAGGAAAAGTGGACGAGACCCATGAGGGGAATGAGTCAACCAAATGCTAAAATGCTTGCTGTGAGTCCAAGCTCGGTGCAGATGCGGTTATGGATACAAATGCAAATCACGGACCGAATAGATACTGACACTGAGCAGATGCAGATCAGATCCAGATCCAAGTTCTTGTGTCTGTGCAGGGCTCTAAAGTCCAGAAGTTTACTTTACTGTTCACAAGCCAAGTGCCAGAGAGTTCTGTATTTTTTTTTAATTAAGAAAACAAAGAGTTATTTGAATGCAAAAATATAAATAGTGTCATAAACTAGGTTACTGCAGCACTCAAAAATGCCCAATAATCAGGAAATTCCATAAATTAAGTCAATCCCACAGCACTAATTTGAACACAATGCACAACCTCCTAGCTGAGGTGGAGCCAATTGGGAGCCTTATTCAAACAAACTGTGCAACTGCACAGCAATGTTCCTGTACTGATGTTTATTACTCTGGTCGATTATACCCCTTGAACAGCTAATGAGATGAGATCTCATTAGAGCAGAGAGTACTCCTGTTTGTCTGGCAGTGTTAGTGTGTGTGACTGTACTCTGAACAGGATTCATTGTTAATGGGAAAGCAAATTAGTTTCATCATTCTTGAAAGCAGAATCAAAGTCTGTGCCCATTTTCTATATAATTTATCAGTTTGGCAAATAATTTTTAGTAATGACAGACAACATTTTTAGATCAGGATATAATTTTTAGCAATGACAGACAACATTTTTAGATCAGGATATTCTCAGTCACAATGTTCCAAATGAAGATCAATGAAGGAAAATGTTCTTACTTCCCTTTGAGTTCCTCCCCTCCAGATCTTTTTCTATTTCTTATGATCTTAGCAGTCACAGGCCTCAAAATAACAACAAAACCCTTTTGTGTTAAGCACACTCAGTGAGAGACCAGACCATTCTTGACCCAAGGGTATGTCCACACACAGACTTTAAATCAAAATAAGGCTGGTTATTTAGATTTATAAAAGATTAGGTTCACACAACGTTTTCTTATAGTGATGGAAGGAACCCCTGGACACCCAGCTTCCCACAGTGGCCCGGCAGCAGGGAAAGGGACCCACCCTCCACGCCCAGCTTTTGTAGTGCTTGCTGGGTGGCATGGGAGACAGAACCGCTGCACCTGGCTTTTGGTGAGCTCGCCAGGCAGCAGGGGAGATGACATCCCCATGCCCAGCTTTAGGTGCAGAGGCCCCCTCTCCCCCGCTGCTGATTGAGTGTGCTGGAAGCTGCAAGTGCTTTCCCCACAGCCCAGCTAGTGCAGCTCGAGCCGGTCCAGGGTTCCCTCCACCCCCCCTACTGGTCAGCATGCAAGTAGTCAGGCATAGGGCTCCCTTCTCCCGCACCCGGCAAGTGCCCCTGTAGCCAGGTGCAGGGAGGTCTTCCCTCACCACCTGGCCAGTGCTCTGGGAACCGGGCGTGGGGTGGCTCTTCTCTCCAAAGCCCAGCTAGCGATGGAGAAGCCAGGTGTGCAAGGGTCCCTTCCCCTGCCTCCCAGCTAGGCCTGGGGAAGCCGAGCATGCAGGGACCCCTTCTCACCCTGGGCAGGGAGCCCAGAGCCAGTGGGGGATTCTTTTCCCCAGCCACTGGGTCTCCTGGAGAGAGCCAGGCAAGGGATTGGCTGGCAACAAGGCCCTGCCAGGGGCCATGCTGCCACACTTCCCAGGGTGTCCCTCTCCTAAACCAAACTAGCAAGTCTTGTCCCTGGATTTGTTTTTTTTTGTGGGGACTTGTTAAATCGACTTAACTTGAATCGATTTAATGCTTTTTATAGCAATTTTGTTAAATCAATTTAAGTCAAATTAATTTAAACTGCCTGCGTGTAGACACAGCTCAAGATTTTTACATTGTAAGGGTATGTCTGCACAGACTGATTTTTCTGGATTGACTAAGCAGTCAGTAAAGACAGTCAGTCAATCCAGAAATCGACATATAACCACTCCCTCAAGTGACACAGTGGTGCATCAGTGGGAATGCATCTGCTTTCAGCACAGCACAGTGAAGATGCTGTGCTAAAAGGGAGTTAAGGAGTCAATAGAAATTATGCAAGCTACTTTGTACAGCCTGCGAAAGTCCCAAATTTTGCTAGCAACATAGACCAGGCCTAAAGTTAATGAGCTGCTGCTAATCTGAGAGGAGCAGGATCAAGCCTGCAGTAAACAAGACAAGCAGGCAGGAGAGGACTTCCTCTAGCTCTTAAGAATACTACTAAAAAGGTATTTCTGGCTTTGCAAGGCACCAAATGGCATACAATCTCATTTCTACCTAGAATTTAGCCCCACTATGTAAATTAGTCAGCACAAACATGTTTATATTTATATGACACATAGAACAAAATTGAGGACTGATAATCCAAAAACTATTCCTT
Source organism: Podocnemis expansa (assembly GCA_007922195.1). Lineage (NCBI taxonomy): Eukaryota > Metazoa > Chordata > Testudines > Podocnemididae > Podocnemis > Podocnemis expansa. The sequence goes on along the minus strand of ML682040.1, from coordinate 19,913,384 downwards.
CAAGACAAGTTTTGGTAAATACTAATTCATGTATCTTTTATAGATTTCTCCACAGAAGACAGGTGCTATTTAGATGGTATTTTATAAGAGCAGGGGGATAAAGTCAGGTTTTCTAAATGACACATACAGGATCACATGAAGCCAAAAGAAAAGGTTGAAAAACAACATGAGCTCTCAGCAAGTGTACTTGTTCCTACTGTGTTGTACCAAGGGACAACACATGGTTGCACTGCCCCAGAGAGAGCACTAGGAGATCTCCTAGCATGCCCACAACATGAGGCTTGATTGGACCTAACTGTTAAATTCAACCCAGATCTGAACAACACCTAAGCCCACCCAACCTGACAGGGTCAAGTTATTTTCTAAGTCTTCCCCTTCATATATGAGTCAATACCACCACCACTTCCTGTCTCTGGGGTTGGCACAGCAGCGAGGACTGCTCCTCCGCCACTCCTGCTGTGCTGTGTGTGAGCAGCAGAGTAAGAGGCATCGACTCCTCAGCACACTCACTCCTCACCACACACTGCACAGGAAGGTGGCAGCAGATGGTAGAAGCGGAGAGGAGGAGGAGAGTTGACCCAAGAGGGTCCAGTTGTCTCTCCACCCAACCAAGACCTGAAATGCTAGTCAGGCATTGCTGGGTTCTATCTATAACCCTGGTGATGGGTGTAATATTAAAAATCAACCCACCTCAAGTGCTTTTCAGTAAATCCCTATGAGGCCAGCTAGATGTACTAGCGAGGGAAGCCAATGGGGGCAAAAGCATACAGTCATGAGCTTACACTGACCTCTCACCTTTTGTGCCATGCACCACCAATGGAGTACAGAGATGAGCAGCTGCCAAACTCCCCTGGGCTCAGGGGTGGGAGTTCTGATTGGCTACAGTAGGCTACAATGAGATGTGAGGTACAAGAAGTGACAGGAATCTCTTTGGACTGGCCCTACCCCAATACACTAAAATCCAGAAAGAATCTGGTCCCTAAAACTACTAAACCCCCTCTTGGAACTTTGAAAATATCTTATCTGAGATCTTAAATGGTTTATAAAGTCTTCTCTAAACAATATTTGCCAAGCACAAAATAATGCCATGGTGAATCTTCAAAAGCTTGACCGGTTAGAAGAAATTTTAAATGTCAGTTGAAGATCTAGACAGATTGTTTAATTAAGGTGACCCATTAATCCCTCCAAACAATGAAAGCCATCCTTTAACATCTTCTTTAATGCTTTCGAAGCACTCCTCAGCTGTGATAAATATTATATTCCTACTACATAATTCCTCCTTCCCTTAAGATAACCATGAATAATTTATTCTTGCTAATTTTCATTTTTAATTACTAAAACAAACATCAAAAACTTGAATTAAGCTTTTCATTCAAGCAGAGTAGGCAAGATGAAAGCAGCCTTTCATTTGTATGGGTTTTTCTTCTTCTTCCTTTTTTTTTTTTTTTTTTAAAGATGGCAGCATGCACAGATAACATGATGAATTTTACCAGCATGCAGCATGATCCAGAGCTGATTGGGGAGGGAAAAACATTAAATCATATTAAAAAGCTAAAAACACAAATAAGTAGCAAGGAAAAGTTGTTTCTTATTGCATAAAAACAGAAGTCTTGAAGTATTTTGTGCTTAACTTAGATGAAAAAATTCACTTTAAGCAAACAAACAGAATAATCATGGGATGCACTAATTACTTTTTTCACGTTTGCCTACAGTTACACTGCAGTTTGAAGTACAAAGGCACAAAAAATTGATGGAGAATTAGCAGGTATACAGCTGTATTTGATTTCTTGTCTTGCCTGTAGTTAAAATAAAATGCTGCTTCGGAGAAAGAACAGTTGTTTCATGATTTAAAGCACAGATATATTTCATAATAAAATAAAAAAAATTATCACTACATGTTGAGCTCATGTTGTTGATGTATAAACAAATGAAGTCCCTACATCACAGAGCTTACAATTTAGTCCAGACGCAACAGTGCATACATTATACCAGGAGCTTTATAAGCTTGAGGTGACTTAAGAATCTAGGTGGGAGGCTGTAAAATCATAGTACCACAGAAGCTTAGGTCTGGAAGGACCTGAATATGTCTTCTAATCCAGTCTCCTGCATGAAAGGCAGGACTATATAAGTAGCTGGATCACTACTAACAGGTGCTTGTTTACCCTGTTCTTAAAGACCTCCAATGACAAAGATTCCACAACCTCCAGAGGCAATTTGTTCTGCTCTGATTTGCTGTTACTGTATGACCTGATCCTATGTTTTACACTCCCTTGCATTTATTTTCATTCCATTCTGTAAGTTTGCCCATCTTCAAAGTGGGATTTTCTCCCACGAAAGCTCATGAGAAAAATAAATCTGTTAGCCTTTAAGTGCCACACGACTCCTTGAGTTATTTGTTCCTATCTGAACGTCTGCTTTAATGCTGCTGCGGGTATTATGTTACCACTGTTAGGATGTTCACACCATCTTTTAAACTATTTAAATCTAAGGAAATCAATGCTAAATAAGATGAGTAGAATGAAGATACTTACAAAGAGGAAAGGATGTACAGCAGCAAAATGGACGTAGATAAGGATACACACAGTAATCAGTGTTTACTCTAAGCTGCATGGCTGCACAGCCCCTGGTGCTGCCTGGCACAGGGAATGCTGCCAGCCGCGCATGGCTGGCAGCTGCAATCCCTGCCAGGAGAGGTTCTCTGGGCTGGGAGTTTTTAAAGCTCCCGCTCAGAGTGAGCTCTCACTGAGCACGCGCAGACTCTGTGCATGCTCAGTGAGAGCTCCTCTGGCTGGAGGAACAGCCAGGGACCAAGCTGTGCCGCTCCGGCAGGAAGGTAAGGGGGCCCTAACTGCCACCTTTCCGACTCCTGGGGGGGGAATGGGAGGGCGTGGACTGTCGGGGCCAGAAGCTGCTCCACCCACCTGCCCACGCAGCCTCACCACAGTGGGGTGGAGCAGCAAGCCCAACATACACCCCAGCCAGGCGCACCTCCCCGGGGGGTGGAGGGGGCTGGTGCTGAGCTCCAGCATGCAGGGTTGGGGTCCTGGAGCAGCCTGCTCCCAAAGAGTTTGGGCCACTTCATCCCTGCCCCCCCCCCCGCCTAAATGGGCCTGATCCATGGCCTGGGGGGGCGGGGGCGAAGCTGCCCAAATTTTTTGGGAGCAGGCTGCTCCAGAGCCCTGACCCTGCATGCCGGAGCTCAGCGCCAGTCCCCTCTGCCCCCCCAAGGAGGTACGGCTAGCTAGGGACTTGCTGGGTTGGCTGGTCTGCTACGCTGCCAGGAAGCCGCGCTAGCAGTGGAGCTTGTGCCCCTGGTGGTCCATGGCGTCTCACTCCTCCGTAGCAGTGAGAGGGGGGGGGGGGGGGAGGATCGGGCCACAGGGAGGGCAGGATCAGGCCCACGCAGGGGAGGAGGCTGCACAGCAAGCAACTTATGTTGCTCAGCTGTGTTTGGGCCTTAGAGAGAACAATGGCAGTAACGAGAGCATAAAGAAGAAAAGAGCAGTGCAAGGCCTTTGGTTGGAGGATAAGCAGCTTGAACTTGGTGTGAAAGGTAAGGAGAAGCAAGAAAAGAGTTAAAAGAGGGAAATGGCATGATCAGAACAGCAGACGAGAAATGTGATTTCACCTGGAGCATTTTGGATTGTGTAGAGAAGAGCAGTCAGAAATCAGATAGCTAGAGAAGAAGTAATAAGACTAGTCAAGGAGGCAGATGATAACAGCATGAACAGCAGGTTACTTATCTGTAACTGAAATTCTTCAAGATGGGCTGCTTAGATTCATTCAGTAATAGGTGTATCCATGCTACAGCACACAATTAGCAGAACCTTTTTGCTCTAACCTGTCAGAAGAGAGCTGGCAGCCACTGACCCCCAGGCCACCCCATGGTTACATATGCTGGCCACCACCCGACACCTCCCCAGTTCCTAAAGGCGCCACCTCCGAGTGTGGGGACAGTGGGAGGGATGTGAATGAATCCGAGCAGCCCATCTTGAAGAAGGACAGTTACTGGTAAGTAACCTGCTGTTCTTCTTTGAGCACTGCTTGGATACATTCAGTAATAGGTGGGAGGATGGTGGGTGGAGTTAGTTTTTCTGCCTTCAGCACAGCATCTCCCCACCATGGGTGCCCAATGTGTAAGGTCCTTGGGAGGTCTAAGGTATTGACCTAAGGACCATGGCCCAGGCAAAAGCAACCTGAGAAGGCAGGATCTAACCCAGTGGGGGATAGAAGGCCCAGTCTGCCTGAGCGCTAGCTGATGTGCAAGGGGCAGACCGGCCTAAGGCTACCCTACTATAAAGTGTCAGACAAGACACATTACGGGCAATGGCCGAGGAACATGTTGCCAAGCAAGGACCTGAGCAGGTGTTAATACGAATATGTCGAGACAACAGAGCTAGGTATTCTGGTGCTAACATATGCTCGGTGCAATTTTGCGGAAGAAATTAAAGTGAACCTGGAGCACTCAGTGTACCCACAGTAGGAGAGATGTTGCAGGGAGTGAGCAAGGAAAAAGGTGGAGGAGAAACCACCCCTTTCATAGTCTAGTGGAGTACAGCACAGGAGATGCGAGGTAAGACATGACTACCTCTTATGACATGGGGTCTGAGCAGGTACTCAGACCTGCATCAGGAACAAGTGCCTAGCCACCGCTGTAGAAATTACATGAACTGGCCATGGCAGAGGCCTCCTATTGCCTTGTATGCATCACCTAAGGCCAACGTGCCTTTCTCGAAGGCATCATGACACTCCCATATTGTATGAGGGGAGCTGTCAACAGCTGCACATTGCACTGAAAATAGAAAGTGAGTGTTACTCACCCTTGTGCAGTAGCCAAGGTTCTTCGAGATGCGTGTCTCCGATATGCTCCACCATAGATGGCTTCGGCACTGTGCGCCAGGGATCGGAGATTCTCACAGCAGTGCCCTGAAGGGAGGGGGGACACACGCGATGAGGAGCGCTCGGTCCCTTCACGTCCTTAGGGATTCACGCACACACCCCCTCCCGCTCCTCAGTTCCCTCCATACCACAGAGCCAAAAGAAAGAGCAGCTCCGAAGTAGAGGGGAGGAGGGCAGGTAGTGGAGCATATTGGAGACACGCATCTCGAAGAACCTTGGCTACTGCACAAGGGTAAGTAACACTCACTTCTTCTTTGAGCAGTGTCTCCGACTGCTCCACCATAGGTGTTTACCAAGCTGTTCGGATTAATGGATGGAGGGTACTTCTGAACTTAATTGGTGTGGTGAGTTTAGGACTGCTGTGCCCACTGCCATGCCATTAGTGGCTAATTGTTGAATAGCACATTGCTTTGCAAATGTGTCCGTTGAAGACCATGTGGCTGCCCTGCAGATGTTAAGTACAGGGACATTCCACAGGAATGCCTTAGAGGCCCCCATGGACTTGGTGGAATGGGCATGAATGGTGGCTGGTGGCTGTCGGCCAGATAAGTGATATGCTGCCCGTATACAGGATGAAATCCAGTTCGATAGCCTTTGTTTGGACACCGCTTCTCCTCTAGAACGCTCAGTCAAGGAGACAAAAAGTTTAGGTGATTTTCTAAAGTCCCTTGTTCTATCCAAACAGAACATGAGAGCTCGGCGAACGTCCAGTGTATGGAGAGCTGCCTGAGGAGGAGTGGAATGGGGTTTTGGAAAAAATACCGGAAGGTGTATTGTCTGATTAAGATGGAAGGGTGATAAAATTTTAGGAATGAATTTAGGGTGTGGTCTCAATGAGACCTTATCTTTAAAGAATACTGTAAAGGGCGGATGAGCCATTAGCGCGGCTAGTTCGCTAACTCATCTGGCAGAAGTGATCGCAACCAGAAATACAACCTTCATAGAGAGGTGTAGAAGGGAGCACGTGGCTAGGGGTTCAAAAGGTGGTTTAGTTAGTACTTGAAGGACCATGGTCAAGTCCCATTGAGGCACTGGCGGTTGAATATGAGGATAAAGGTTTTGGAGTCCTGCCATAAATCTTTTCAGTATAGGATGAGCGAAGACTGAGGAGTTGTCAATAGCTGTGTGGAAGCATGATATTGCTGCCAAATGCACCCTGATTGTGCTAACAGAAAGGTTTGTGTTTTTCAGGTAGACGAGGTAGTCCAGTATCGATGCAATGGAAGCCGTAAATGGATCTACAGTGTGGTGCAAACACCAGGTGGAAAATCTGCGCCACTTTTGAAGGTAAGTAGGCCTAGTGGCTGGCTTCCTACTGTTTAGAAGAATGAACTTTGCTGGATCTGAACATGTTAATTCTACTTGGTTGAACCATCGAGAAGCCAGGCTGTCAGATGTAACCTGTTAAGACCTTGGTGTAGGATTTTCCTGTTGTCTTGAAAGAGGAGATCCAGTACGATTGGAAGTGTTATTGGGGTTGCTACTGACATAAGTCGAAGACGGGAATACCACGGTTGCCTTGGCCATGATGGTGCTATTAGTATAACCCTGGCTGCATCCTGGCGTATTTTTGTTAGGGTTTTGGGAATGAGAGGTATGGGGGGAAACACATAGTGAAGTCGCCTGTTCCATTTGATGAGAAATGCATCCCCTAAGGACTGCAGGTCCACCCCTGCTCTGGAGCAAAAATGAAGACACTTCCTGTTATGTGTTGTTGCAAATAGGTCGATTGTAGGGAAACCCCATACTTTAAAGATTTGCTGAAGGATGGAGTCTTTTAATTACTACTCGTGATTGTGGTGGAAGTACCTGTTTAGAGAGTCGGCTATTATGTTGGCTTTGCCCGGTAGGTACATCGCTGAAATGTTGGCGATATACCAACGCCAGAGTTTCATGGCCTCTATGCATAGAGATAGAGAGTGGGTTCTTCCCTGCCTGTTGATGTAATACATGCAGGTTGTATTGTCTGTCTAGACGTTTATGACTTGTCCCTGTATGAAAGGGAGGAAGTGATGGCAGGCATTGCATACTGCTTGAAGCTCGAGGAGATTTATGTGAAGGCGTGCTTCATACATCAACCATCTGCCCTGAGCCGTTCTGTGCTGCAGGCAGGCACCCCAGCCGATCTTTGATGCATCCATAGTGATCTGTAATGACGGGGCTCGAGGTATGAAGGGGATGCCCTGCAACAGCTTGCTGGGGGGGGGTCCACCAGTTTAAAGAATCCCTTATTGTTTTTGGAACAGAGAGAAGTTGGTGAGAGACCTGTCTCCTGAACTTGAAAATCCTGAGAAATCATAGCTGGAATGGTCTCACATACAGTCTGGCATTGCGAACCAGGTAAGTAGAGGCGGCCATATGGCCTAGTAGTTTCATGCATGTGTGCGCCGTCACACGGGGAGAAATTTGTACTGATTGAGCTAGGCGCTACACAGCATGAAATCTTTCCTGTGGAAGAAAGGCTGTAACGGAAGGAGTGTGAATCCTTGAGAGAATGTCTTGCAAGGGGGTTAGTGAGGCTTTTTCGTAGTTTATGGTAAGGCCAAGTCGGTGGAACAGGGTCACTGTGGTTTGCAGGTGATGTTGAGCCTGTTTGGGAGATTGAGCCTTGATAAGGAGGTCGTCCGGCTAAGGAAAAATTATGATTCCTTCTTTCTTCCTGAGGTAGGCTATAACTACGGACATCATTTTGGAGAAGACTCGTCGTGCCATGCAGAGACCGAAGGGGAGCACTGTGTATTGATAATGATTGTCCAGGTAAGTGAATCTCAAAAACTTCCTGTGGGTTGGATGTACTGCCACATGGAAATAAGCGTCCTTCAAGTCAAGGGATATGAGCCAATCTCCACGACCTAGTGCTGGAAGAATAACTGGAAGCGTGACCATTTTGAATTTTTGGGTTCGGATAAAAACATTGAGAGCCCTGAGGTCCAATATAGGTCTCCATCCTCCTGTCTTTTTGGTGGTAAGAAAATATCGGGAATAGAAACCGCTGCCCCTGTATTGGTTGGGGACATACCCTATTGCCCCAAAAGAGAGGAAGTTGTCTATCTCCTGTGAAAGGAGTTGTACATGAAGGGGGTCCCTGAAAAGGGACGGGGAAGGGGAATGGGAAGTAGGCTTTGCGCAAAATGGGATGGTGTATCTGTTGGTAATAATGTCGATGACCCATTTGTCCATTATAATAGCCTTCCAATTGGGGAGGAAGGGCAGAAACCTGCAGTTGAAGTAGGGGGTACGAGGGTAAATCGCTTCCTGTAATGTTATGGAGCGGCTGATTGATCCCTCGACTGGGAAGTCAAAACTGCTGTTTAGGGTTCATGTGCTGATTTGCGGATGATGCTCGATTCGGTTGCCTAAGTCTAGTTTGATTTCTTGGTCTGGAACGAGGATTATCATATCTCTTGTTTTGGGAGTAGAATGAGAGCCTGTTAGTATAGGGATGATACCTGTTGGTCCTCCTCGATGGACCAGGGGTGTAAATGCCCAGAGTGCGGAGGGTGGCTCTAGAATCCTTCAGAGTATGCATAATATCGTTTGTTCTTTCTCCGAACAGCTTCTTTTTGTCAAATGGAAGGTCCTCTATGGTGTTCTGTAACTGCTTGGGAAGAGTGGCCGCGTACAGCCAGGAAGATCCGCGCATAACGATTGCAGAGGCCATAGCCCCCGCGGCTCTGTCAGCTATGTCAAGTGCTGCTTGAAGAGATGTTCTAGCTGATAATTGACCTTCTTTGATTAGTGAATTGAATTGTTCTATTTTGTCCTGGGGGATATGGTCAATAAAATCTGCAAACTTCGAATAGTTGTCATGGTCATAATTAGAAAGAACTGCCAAATAATTAGTTATTCTCAGTATCAAAGAGGCAGAAGTGTAGACTTTCCTGCCTAACAGATCGAGTTTTTTATCCTCCTTATGAGTAGGGATTGATTTGGTAGTCGTCTGCTTTGCTCTTTGAGCCGCTGCTTCTATCACCAAGGAATTTGGCTGGGGGTGGGTAAAGAGGAATTCGTTGTCTTTTGGGGCAATGAAATATTTCCTGTCAATCTTTTTAACAGTAGGAGCTGCTGATGCTGGTGTTTGCCAAATAGCATCAGCAGGCTCCATAATACCCACATTCATTGGGAGGGCGACTTTCCTTGAGACCGATGATTGCAGGATTCTGTAGAGTTTGTGTGGCGTGGTTGATGTATCTTGCAGTGAAATGTCCGCGCCAGCGACTCTCTTAAAAAGGTCATGGAATTGCTTATTATCATCTGACTTCGTAAGTTTAGTAGTGTGGTCAGCCAGTATTTCATTTAAGACTTGCCCCAGAGGAGAATGAGAACGTTGGCCGAGTGGTGGAGCTGCCTGCTGAAGACTGGTAGGAAATTGTTGCATGGGGGGGATCCGGCTGTACGGGGGTGTAATAAGGCCAGGGTCCCCAAGGCATCCACTGCATAGCCATTGGGGCATTATTGCAGTATGGAGGAGGTGCCCAGGTAAAACTGGGTTACTGATGTTGCTGAGGTGGCATAGAAGATTCAGGAGGCGGAGGTGGATGTTGAGCTACTGGCTGCGGAGTATCAGAGCAGATGCTTTGTGAAGGCGACAATGAGATAGATGTCATCAGATCCCATGAGGAATCCATCCTGAACAGAGGTGAAATTGGAGAGGAATTAGGCACTGGTTTCAGTTTAAGCGGAACTGTGAGAAAAGCCATCCTGAGTCAACAGCGGAAAGGAGGGAAGTGAGGAGCGGGTGGGGGTGTGTGCGCAAATCCCTAAGGGCGCGAACGGACCGAGCGCTCCTTGTCGCGTGCGTCCCCCCCCCCACCGCTGGGCACTCCTGTGAGCATCTCCGATCCCTGGCACATGGTGCCGAAGACACCTATGGTGGAGCAGTCGGAGACGTTGCTTGAAGAAGAATTATTACTACTACTACTACTACTATTACTGTTGTTGTTGTTGGTATTATTATTATTATTGCCCCAGCCTGATGGCTGGCAATTCACCACAGGAACAAAGCCAAGGGAACTCGAGTACAAAGACTGCCGTAACCAAGGACAGAGTCCGAGAGACAGGCTCATGTCCTCTGAAAGCGGACCGGAAACCAGTCCCTGCAACCTCAGCACTGATCTTACCTTCAGATTCAGAATCTGTGACCTTGCAGCACATGGGGCCCACCGCAATGCGCGCTTGACAACAGCAAGCCCACCCTAAGATAGCCGGAGCCCGGGAATGTGGGTACCGGAATCAAGGTCCACTGAAGCGTGGGGACAACGAGAAAGATCTCGGGGATCTAGGTGATAAGGAAGGGGAATGTTTCCCACTGGCGAGAACGGGGCAAGGTTGTGTCAGCCTGATTTGGTGCAGCCTCAGCCCTACCTATAGAGTTACTTTTCATTCTCTCTTTTTTTTTTTTTTTTTTTTTAAACCAAGGAGGGAGGAGGATGACTTTTAGCGAGGGTCAGCTGGTTTTTCAAGGACCCAAGTCACTACTCAGAATTTCCAGGGTGGGGCTGTTAGCAGGCTCCGTCAAGTGTTGAATGGATTTCCAACCCATTTAGTACAGAAGTTTAAATATGCCGAAGAACAGCTACTAAAGCTCAAGAGGGTCTTTGGATGGGGGAAAGGGGAGGGGTTGTACTCGATGGAACCCCTGAGAGAAAAGGCCCCCAGAGGCATCGTAAGCAGTGACTGCGATGCTATGGTCACCTTCGGGGAAGGGATATACTGGGAAAGCACCCACTGGGTAGGAAACTCCAGGGAGAAGCATTTAGGCCCATACTCCTACTGAGTATACATAACTGATATCTCTGGGTCAGTATCAGAGGAACCGTTAACCAATGATGGCGGGAAATCGTCCGATGTAAAGGAAAAGGAAAAAAGGCGGCGGGTGGTCCAAAGACTACCCAGACCTCAATAGGAAAAGAAAAGGAAGGCAAACATAGGTGGTATTGGGTTTGTTCTGTCAGTAGGGCAGCACCCCAAGTGCGTTCACAGCCCCCACAGGTGCCCACTGAGTGACCTTGGGTCACTCCACAGACATGCAATAGTCCCTCAGGGAACTGGGGAATGGAGTTCAGGGTCATGGGAACCGAAATCCCAGGTTATTGGGAAGACAGCGCCTGCAATGTACCGCAGGGTCCGGGCTGTGGTAGTAGAGGAAGGGGAATCACTTCCCAATAATGTTTAAAATAGCTTTTTTCCCCCCAATATGGATAATGGGTAGATTGGGAGGACTGGGCCAGGGCTCTATCGTGATGAGACCTGTTCCAAGCGTGCTCATGAAGAAGCTATCTATAGCTGACAGAAATATGGTTTCAGGAGGGGTTACCCCTTTAATGAGACTCACAAGCAACTCACCTGAAATGTCTGCATCTAGTGACCAGCTGCCGACATCTCCACCCAGCGCTGGGTGGGACAATACCAAGTTGTCCTGCCCCATGGGCCTGAAAAGGGCGTGATGCACCACTGAGTAAAGGAAAGTCTACCTTAGCATCCATGTTGAGGATTGTCTGAGAGCAGGCTTGTTCATACTCAATGGTGTAAAAGCGAGTGATGTGAAAGGGGTGAGTAAAGGAGAGTGAAAGCTCTACCCAACCTTGCAGAGAGGAGTAGAAATGCCCTCCAGTGAAAAGGGAGTGAGGAGTCACAACCCTTCTGCGAAGAGGGCCTCTTGGACGTCTGACTCAAGAGACACAAGGGCCACAGTTGAGGACTTACAGAAAATGAATGTGTGCGTCTTTCTGGTACGGGGAAGAGTATTTAGGAGAAAATCCCTCAATCTACCTTGGGAAGCGCTGAGGGGGAGCCATTGTACCCTCCAATATTTGCAGAATACCCTTATTTCCAGCCTGTGTGCTCCCAAGGGGAAGCGAAAGAGGCACCACGCGGACAAGCCAGGGGAAGGTCTTCCCCACCGAGAAAAGAGTCAGTAGGCTTATACGCGGCTGCACAGGAGAAGGAAGTAAGCTTCCTCCAATTATTGACAGTGGCAAATGAGAATATAACGAGGCCAGGGGAGCTGAGACAAACAGGTGATGGGAGGCCAATATCCCATCAAATCAAGGCAGAGGTAAGGTGCCTAGGGGTAGACAGGGGACCTTGCCTGAAATTAGAGCGGTCCATTGGCCCGAGGGGAAGCTGCCAAGTCTGTGGGCACCCCATAGGATAGGGGTTCTCAGGAGATGAGCTTTGTAATACCAACCCGAGTTGGCTATGAATAGCCACCCCTGGATGAGAGGCTGGGCACCCTCGCGCAAGTGGGGGGTGGACCCAGGGTGGAAGGAATTCCCCAACCTGGGACTCAAACCCTTGCCGTGGTAGTAGGAGTTTGGACTCCTACCCAGTGGCCCAAAGAAAGGGTGAGTTGGGACTGGATGTTACACCCTATGGGGGTGGAAGGTGGCCAAGGGGCCCAAAGGGGAGGAGACCCGAATACTTACCCTCCCCCTGAGGATCATGTACTGTACCCAGGACAGCATCCGTCTCTGGTGGGAAGAGAGCTTTGCCATCAAAGGGGAGGTCGAAGGCTACCTGTTGGGAGGCCGGGGGCACCCTCGCCTCTCATAGCCAAGCTGCGCGCCGCAGGGTTACGGCTGAGGCCATTGTGCGTGAGGCCATATCTACAGCATCCCAAACTGATAGGAGGAGGTCCTTGGATGCCAACCTGCCTTCCTCGAGGAAAGCATTATACTCCTCCTTTGCCTCTTGTGGGAATAGGTGTCTGAACTTGTTCACTAACTTCCAGACATCCAACATATATTGACTCACCAGGGCCTGGTTGTTAGCGATGCATAACTGAAAGGTGGAGGAGGAATACACCCTCTGACCCAGAAGGTCTAATTCCCTGGCATTCCTTGATGCCAGGAGAGGGTTGCAGGAAACTTGTCCCAGGCCCAGCGCCGCTTCCACCACCGCTCGAGATGGAACTGGGTGGTAGACGAAAGAAGGAAATTCTGACCCTGGGACTCAATATCTGACACCGGGGAAACAGAACCTGGGCTTTGCCAGTGTGAGGAAGCGAGGTCCCAGATGCTTGAGTGGAGAACAACAATGGGTTCTGCTGATGTAAACAGATTATCAGAGGGTCCTACAAAGGACTGGATCTCCATTCCCACATGGGCTGAAACATGGCGCAAGAGGTCAAAGTGCACGGACAGATTCCCCCATATAGGAACAAGGCACCAGATTTAAAGCTCTAGCTGGTGTTATAGGAATCGGTGCCGAGGTGGGCAAAGTGGTCTCTTGGGGGGACCATTCATGAGGTCGATACCGACATGGTGACAGTGACGGAGGTCTGCAACGAGGCCATTTAGTTCCCCCTTGAAGCAAGCTCCTCTGGACTTGAGGGGGGGAACCCCTCAGGACTGCGAAGATGGCGCTGGGGATGGCAAGGTAATGCAGTGCCAGGGAGAAGGCTCGATGGTACCAGAACTCTGAGGTGTGGGAAATTCTGGTGCTGGGGAACTTGGCACCGAGACTGGACATGGCATTCGGTGCTGCTTTCGGTGTGCCCACACCTTCAAAATGAAGGCTGGCTTACCCCTTCTTCTAGCGGGTACCAGGGAAGGTGGACTAGGCAATAATGCCTCCAGAGTTGTTGGATGCAGCACCAACTCCTCCTGGTCCTGTAGGAAGCCCCATGTGGGGGACCCAGAGCGGTGCCAGTGCTGCGGTACCGACAAAGGTACCAAGCTGGCCTTATGTCCCCTGGGGGAGTGGTGCCAGGAAGGCTCCAGTGCCAAGCCGGCACATGGTACCGCACAAGACCCCAAAGCCTCGGAGGTAGGCTGCCGCACTTGCCCTGAGGCCACCACATGGCACCTTTGCTCCCTGTCCTTGATTATCCTAGGCTTAGAGGGCAGACAGATGGAGCAGGAGGTGACCAAATGGGCTCTGCCAAGGCACCGGAGGCACTTCTCATGGGGATCATCCTGTGGGAAGGTCTTGCTGTATGCAGCACAAGGTTTAAACCCCGGCATGATGGGCGGTGGAGGAGAGCAGTGTTGCTGCTCCAAAGCCAGGTGCTTGAGAGAGGAAAAGCTCTTCAGTGAAACCAAGTCCACGAAAAGGTGTTCCCAATCGAGCGGAAGGCTCATAAATGAAGAGAGAAGACAGGATGCTTGCTAACGCAAGGAGTGCGCTGTTCCAAGAACCGTCACTGAGGCGGACAAAATGGAACTGGGGAGGGGTCGGGTGATGGCTGCATATGTAGCCACGGGATGGCGCAGGGGGCCGTGGCTGCCAGCCCTCTTCTGACAGGCATGGGTAAAAGGCTTCTGGCCAATCGTGCACTGTGGCACAGATACACCTATTACTGAATGTATCCGAGCTGTGCTTGAAGAAGAACTATGGATTTAGGGGAAGCCTTCAGTGAATGTTGCAGCAGAATCCTCAACACCTGATCCCAGAAGCATACAAGAACCATTTCTATTGCTCCATCTATATAAGAGGACGCAGCAACAAACCCGGCCAAAAGCACCATGGTAATCAGCAGTTAGATTTGATAAGAAGTAGTTGTTCTAGATGTCCTGACCAGTTACCACTGAAGACTGGTTTAATAAGCACCTTCTGCAAAATATACACAAGAAGATTTCCTAGTCTGGGAGTTCTTTAGTTGCTGCTTAAGGCATGGCTCTTTGGTTCCTGCATTACAGACACAGGAACAATCATGGAAAGCAGAAGTGAAAGATGTCAATGAAAACCCTGTTTTACCACAAGTGAAATGGTGTCCTAAAAATGTGTTTCCCACTTATGACATGGCATTGGCTGGCTAGGCTTATTGGCTGACTTTACACAGAAAAGTCCAGCTCAATGTAGATGAAAACATCCAAGTATATCATATTAGAATTTCGAATCCTAGCGAGAGTGAATCAGACTTGGACACTGCGCAGTCGCTTAGTATGACAAGCATACAAATCAATCATCTACAAATACCTAGTTGCACAATAATCAAATTGTTTTAGTAAAAGTCCACCTTTATTAGATCCCTAAACTTCGGTGTGTAAGATGCTCTGTTATCCTGTCTGCTTGTTCTCTAGTAACATGAAGAGGAGGCCCGTAGCTTGTTGAAGATATGAGCTGAGGTTAATTAGATACAGTTTGTATAAAAGGTGTGAGAGGACTCGTGCAGCAGAATGCAACATGCCACAAACACTTATGTCAGTATCCTTCAGATGAAGCCTCAATACAGATATGGAACGCCAGCTAAGGGCCAGTGTAAGTGTGTTCATATTGAAGCACTGCTCCAGGAGGATAGAAGAAAGGTGGTGTGGGTCATCTTTCTTCTTCCTTTTTTGTCTTTTAATAGTATTACATGTACTCCTGTGGGTGAGAGTGAATGACCTGTAAAAGAGGCAAAGAGCGTGTACACTGCAGCAACTGTGGAGTTGGCAGAATAAAAGTGTGTGTGTAAGCAGGGTATATTGGGATTCTGATGAAATGGGGCAGAAATAAGGTTTCCTGGGCAACCTTAACTTTGGATTTCTTGGTTTTCGTAAATTTGTTTTAATCAACTAAACATTCTTCAAGGGGACAACACATTACCAAGCAACCATAACTCTTTTTTAAAGTAGTTTTTCGCCACTGAATTAAGATAAGAAATACGTGAGTCTGTGTGATAGTTTTAGCCATGTGAATGGAGACAAACGGAAGCGTCTTAAGAGATACTGCGTAGAAAGCAGCAGCAAGTTCTGGACCTGCCCAGCCGTGTGAGATGAGGGCAGCATCAAAGGTGACGTGCAACAGACCTTGTTAATGTAGCAGATGGTGAAGCATTTATCTACAACAGACAGAACAGACAGTGTCTCAGTGGAAAGGATCAGGAGGTCAGTTAACCAAGTACAGTTTAAGTGGTCATCAAGGAACACAACAGGAGCTGTCAGAGAGACAGAGGGAGTCAGATGAGGAGTAGAGAGGTGGATCAGTGATCGTCACACAGGTGGTAGTTGAAGCCATAAATGTGGATGAAGGTACAGAAGGAGAAAAGGAGTGGCCAAGATTAGACGAGAAGTCCCCTTGAAAGCCACTGAATTAAGAAGCAATGCTAGTCCTTGTTTCTTCATAAATACATCAAGGAAGACAAAAGAATCAGATCTAGTTCTGGCAGGAATCATTCAGTACCTTGGGATGAATGGCTATACTGGATTTGGTATCAAAAAGCATGGATTCCATATAGGTGCTGCCTTCAAGAACTGGCAGTTGAAGAGGTAGCCAGGTCTGAGCAGCACAATCAACTAACAACTCTTTAATTAAATTATAAATTTAATTAATTATACAAGCTGATTAGGTTACAATGATAAAAGGTGACACAACAGCATGCGATTATGGAAAAACTAGCATTTTTCCTGCTCTTTGGTCCCCTTCTTGATAACACAACCACAATCCAAAAGGAGTGCATGCATTCTAAGTCTTATATTAATAGAATCAGCTTTCCTGTGTAGTTACAAACCCATTAGAAAATCCCAGTACTGGACCCAAACACTGGTAAGGGGTGTGTTTCTGGCACTGCAGTTTAAATGGGCTTGTCATGCTGCGTGGAGTGACTGAGACCATCAGGACAGGGCAGACTGCCAAAACTGGAGCAGAAAGCCAACCTGGCTGAATGTTCCGCAATTGCATCTCATCAACTCAGGAACAAACATGAGCTCTCAAAGTACTACAACAGGCTATAAGGAAATCGCAGACAGTCCCTTTAAACACTCCAGGCTATCTTGCCACATAAACATGCTGGACTATGTGACAGTTCAGTCTTAATAGATCAGTCACTCACCCAGGCTGAGCTGCATGCTAGATCTTGCATGCAATTGCTTCGCTTAGAATCATTTAAACTACACGCCATTGTGGTTTAAGCGCTCTTTTAACTTCCAAGGGATTTATTTCTCAGGGATTTTGTACCTTGCTAAGATAATTAGTTCATATTGTTAACAGGGATTATTAGTTACACCAATAAAAAAAAGAATATTATCTGTGTCCATTACTTTATCCAAAGGTTACATCTGTTGTCCTTACAGTGTTTCCTTAACAACTCCTGGAATTTTTACTTTGAGGCAAACAGACTAAGGAAGCCCAAGCCAGGTTACCACAGTAGCACCCCAAAACTGGTTTTTTAGCATAACAATCTCACAACGAAGGCAATGCTGGTAGTGAACAATATAGTAATCTTGGTAGTGAATAATACAGTAAACCAACTAAGGCTTTTTAGTTAAGAAATGATTTATTGAGAGAGAAAAGATATTTACAGGCAAGTCATAGCCTATAATTCCAAATGATAGCAGAGATGTTGTAATCTTCCAGTATCCAAAATCTTTCCAGAGAATTTAGATTCTTCTGGGGATCTCCACTTTGCATCTGCTACCATTCCCTGCAAGAGTCCAAACAGTCCAGAGAAGCAGAATCTTTCCCTGAATTCATTCTTACAACTTCTTGTCTCAGAAAACAAGCTGACAGGATCACCATCAACCTGGGCTTTTTTTTTTTTTTTTTTTTTTTTTTTGTTAGTGGAGAAAGGGGAACACATTTAGAGCCTTTGATCTCTAATCACCACACAGAATGACTTCTTGCTGTCAAATACACAAGACATTTTCCTGCTAAAGTTTTTCATTTGCATTACATGAAGCTTCTCTCTCCTTTGACAGGTTATATTGTTCAGGGGTACATACACACACTGTTTAAATGTTTGCTATTGCATCATAACAGAATATAGTGTAAACAATGCACGTAACATCCCATTTTAGTTTTCAAACTGCACCAGACCTTGCTAGAAAACAGATGGAAAACCTGCCAATGTATCTCCATTGCTAAAATGATCACCACCCTCCATAAGACACCTTTCCAGATCCACGGGTTCTGCAGATGCTCATCACAAGTCATGTACCTCATATGAGTGCACTAAATGCCTTAACAACAATTTGGGTTAAACTAGACAATCACTACACATTCTTGAATGAACTCACACAGGAAAATGACGACACAGAAAACACTCTTGTCACCTGTGAGTGAAATTTTCACACAGCTGCTCACTCTGTATCTGATTTATCAGTGTTAATCCTCGAAGGAAAACCTGCACACTTTCAAAAGACAAGCCAAAGAGCTTAAATTCAAAACTCTTCTAGACATTAAAAATCACAGACTGAACGAGGACACTTGATTTCTGGCTTATTACAACAATCTGTAGCTCCTGAACCCTCCTGCTTTTTGTCCAATGACTGCAGAAGTATTAACAAGACCACTGTATCAGGGGCATCGCTGGTGCCTGGCACACGGGGCCCGTGCCCCGAATGCCAGTGCCCCAGGTTCTGGCATGGGCCTGTCTCTCCCGGTCTCCAGCCGGATTGGGCTGGAGAGCTGGGGCCCGGCTGCCCGCAGCAGCGGTGACCGCTTCCAGCCCCTTCCTGGGCCAGGCAGCCCCGCGGCCGCAGCTGCCGCTCCTGGCCCTGTCCCCGGCTGGGAATCCAGGGCTCAGCCACTCATGGCAGCAGTGACCGCTTCCGGCTCCTTCCAAGGCCAGGCAGCCCCATGGCTGTGGCTGCTGCGCCCCCCCCCATCCCCGGCCAGGGGTGCGGCCTGGGCCGGTGCCCCGGGTCATTCCCCGGGGCAGCGACGCCCCTGCACTGTATTTTGAATGGTCCCTGAGAAAATGGGCTAACTGCTAATGCTAAATAATCTGCTCCACCTTGCACTTACCTGTGAGATGCAAAGTACCTTTTCCAGACCTGAAGAAGAGCTCTGTATGGCTCAAAACTTAAGCTTAAACATAAAAATATAAAAATGTCCATACTGGGTCAGACCAATGGCTCATCTAGCCCAGTATCCTGTCTTCTGACCATGGCCAATACCAGAATGAACAGAATGATCACTGAGTAACCTATCCTCAGTTGCACACTTACAGCTTCTGGCACACAGAGACTAAAGGTATCCAGAGCATGGGGCTGCATTGCTGCCCATCTGGCCATGATGGACTTATCTGCCATGAATATATCTAGTTCTTTTTTGAACTGCAGTATAGTTTTGAAATAAATAAAATGATAATCAACTGCCTTCACAACATCCTGTGGCAATACATTTCACAGGTCAACTATGTGCTGTGTAAAGTACTTATGCTTATTTTAAACCAGCTGCTTATTAGTTTCCTTGAGTGACCCCTGGTTCTTGTGCTATGTGATGGAGTAAATAACAGTTTTTTATTCACTTCCACTATGCCACTCATAATTTTAGAATACCTGTTATGTCAGGGTGGACAAAACTGGCTCACAGCCAGGTGCCAGCAATTTTAATTTTGGTCACCAGACGGCACTCCTCCATTACATTTCTGCAGTGGAGCTAGGAGACAGGCTACTAAAAGTGGTTGCCATGGCAACCAGAAACCTTGATTAGTCCAGGCCTGTGTTATGTCCCCTATTAATCCTCTTTTCCAAGCTGGGAAATCCCAATTTTTTTTTAAATCTTTCCTCATAAGGAAGCTGTTTCTTACCTTAATCATTTTTGTTACCCTTTTCTGTATTTTTTCCAGCTCTAGCATATTTTTGAGAGCATGTCCATAAATACACAAAGTATTCTAACTGTGGGAATACCATCAATTTATATAGTGCATTGTAATTTTCTGTCTTCTTATCTATCCCTTTATTAATGGTTCCTAACAGTCTGTTAGTTTTTTCTCAATGCCGCTGCATGTCATTTCTCTTAGCAACCGCAGCTGTCCGAATAAAAGATATTACTTCACCCACCTTGTCTCTCTAACATCCTGGGACCGACACAGGCACAGCTATACTTCATTCAACACATTTAGAGGAATCCTGAAGACCTTCACTTAAGTGTTTTAGACCACAGCTAATCCCCCCTTAAAGTAAGTTTTCACTTGAAGATCTGAGAAGGTGCATATACTTCATCTCTGTTACAGAAGAAAGTAAATTTGAACTGGCAAATACAAAAATGTATAGCTTAGTGTCAGTATGGAATTAGTCATGTTCCGTCTTCTCTGTGCGGATGATCAGGAAGGGCTGTTAAAGCAGGGGACATTGACATGTAATAATACATAATTCCAGCCACAGAGCTTAAATGCTTTTTCCAATGATATTAAACTATCATTACCCCATTTTACAGATGGAAAAATCTAAGCACAGATGTCACATAAACTTCCTACAGTTAGCACTGAATCACCGGCAGAACAGAACCCAGTTCTACGAACTTGCACGTCTGTACCTATACAACAGATGACACTATCTCCTCTAGTACCCTTATATTCTTCCATTACTAACAAGGAGTCTGGTAGCATTTGCTCTATTTTCACACTGTATCCACACTGCTGGAAAAAGACTGCTTAAAACAAAGGCAGAGTGAATACTACAGAAAAATGATGTTTTAGGGAGAGGATAAGTGGTGAGAAAATACTTTGTGGTGGTCAACAATGCTACCTGACTGACAGCTTTCTATGTGAGAAACCCCTTCATCTGGATTGTTGAAACTCTAACCCCAAAAATTTAATTTAACAATTTGTTGATAAAAGTTAAGTTTTCATTTCTGGGGCATCAGCAAATGAATCATAAATCTCTATCACCTGGGCCCCAGAAAAGAAATTTCACATACCACAAGGCTACTTAACAATAAAACTGTTTTTCTGCACAATCATCTGATAGCTAGATTGGTGAGAATCTTTCAACCCAGAAGGCACTATGTTTGTTTCTCTTGCATCAATTATCAGGAATCACTGTTTGTCTACTGACCTAGAAATAATACCAGGAAAATATCAAAGATTGAAATAAACATTTCAGATGTTAACTAACTGCCTTAAGTTTGTAACAACAACATTTTTAAAACAATGCAAAGTTTTGTTCCTCTCTCACTTAAAGTGATGTAAATCAAGAGAAAAGCCAAGGAAGTCAATGAAGTTACACTGATACACAACTAGTGAGAAAATACTCAGACCAGCATGCATTATGCCCAATGCCCTTACAGCATTTTGGTATTAAGTTTTTGTTTTAATTTTTTGTCCTGATGCCCCACTCCAGTCATATCTCCTGCCTTCAGTGAGGAAAAGGACAGAATGAACAGTAAAGCTCACAACAGCCTTTGGTTGACTTTCAAAGAAGCCTAAAGGAGTTAGGAGTCTAACAAAATTCAGTAGAATTTGAGTACCAAACCTCTTCAATCCCTTTGAAAGTCCCAGTTTCTGTGCCTAAAAGATCCTCTTCCTCTCACTGCTAAGAAGAAATTCTGAAGCACCACACCAGGTGGGCAAATTGTGGCTGATGAGCTACATAGTCCCCAATGCCTCCCACTCCATTTTCTGCCTATCAAACTGGGGTGGGGAGATAGGGCCTTCAGCCCTACAGGCTTCTGTGGGGAGAGGGATCTTGGGGCTTCTGCCCTGCCAGATGTGTCAGATAGGGGCTGGGGCAGGGCTTCAGCAGGAACGGAGCTGAAGTCCCAGCAGGCACGCCTTGCAGCACAGAAGCCCCAGCCCCTACCACAGGCCTGAAGCCTCCTGAAGAGTCGGCAGGCACCCCTACAGCTCTCAAACTTTTGAAGATAGCTGTCTGCAGTTTGGAGGGTCAGTAAGTTTGGTCACCCCTACTCCAGATACAGCCATGCAAACTTCCACGCTGTCGCCACGATTTTTACGATATAATGACACTAAAGAATCATCCAAATACATATCTTTGGTACATGTATGTAAAATGGCTTTTGCCACAGATACTGATGTTGCGGTACATTTCTTTTCAACCAGATTATTACTCTGAAACACTATAGCTAGGAAACAGTTCTGGATATACTCCTGCCAGGGTGACACTTACACCAAACCAATTATAGCATCAATAAAATTTTCACATAGAAAATGTTGGAGAGACGTGTTTGAAAGGACACAAATGATCACACAAGGATGCCTTCAATTTAGCAACCCAATGTAAGTCTGCTTCCAAATAAGGATGCCCTGAAGAATTCCTCAACCCAGGGAAACTCAACCCATGCTGGGACCACAATTATACCAATTCATGGAGCCTGCAGTTCAGGAAAGTTAAGCATTACTGAAAAAAGCTTCATTGGAGAAACATACATAATGAAACTCTACTTAATATATAGCCAGTACTATTCCAGACAGCACCCTCTCTTTTTATTTGGCTGTGCAGAGGTTTGTTACCTGGGTCCCCTTTACTTCAGGGTTTTGTTACTCAGTTATTGCTTTGACTTGCATAAGCACCCAAAAGGGCCTTCTCAATTACTTACATTAGTAAACAACATAATTTATAATAGTGAGCTTGTAAGATTTTAAAGTCAAGCATCTAAACTGCATTGTGCCCATTTATCTGCCAAGCGACAGAAAAAGGCTGCACGGTAACCTTGTAATTCTAAAGCAAAGCACTGAGAGCTGAAAAGAGAATCCAGGGCTCTGTCTGGATGATACATCAACTACAGTTTAAATATTGTTGTAAACAATCCTCCCTGCATTTAGACAAACTCTGAACTACATGCCATTTCACCATGACCACTCTTGAATTAGCACAGTGATTCTTTTCCCAGATTCTTATACATACAAGTTCAGGAACCATGCAATGCAGTCAGCAGAAAGATTAGGCGGACAAGGATGGAATACAGAAGAGGGTCCTAAGTGACGATAAAACATGGTATGATGACAGAGCAATCACTTCTACAGTAATAATTTGTCACTCAGTATCACTAGATGGAGACACTACTGAAATACTTGGACAAGTGGAGAGAGTTAACTATAGTGCAGAGCAACAAGAACCTTTCCCAGCTCTAGTAGCTGTTTTCTTCTAACAGCTAACATAAACTTGCGGTGAACCAACAGAGAGTCAGCCAGCTTTCCTAACAGGTTAAAGTTTGTTTCCTTCTTTAAAAATATTTAATTTTTACAAGTATGTGAACAGATACAGCATGCACTAAAAAAAGAGAAGCAGAAAAAATTTGAAAGGTTAACTACGTGCTTGTGTACACTCAGATCATGAGCAAGTATCCTCACCATTCTAAACACGCATTTAGTTAATTTCAGCATATCCCAGTAACTCCTTCACCATACATGGAATAATTATTCTTGGACTATACCTGCTGTCTCAGATACCACCTGGAGCAGAAGAGTTTTAACAATTATAAAGGGCTGATTCTTTTCTCACTTCCACCTGGTTATAAGTGGTCCTCAATGAAGTTACTTCATATTTATGCCCATCTACTTGAGAGCAGAACATGACCCAAGAGATGTGAATCAAATTTACAAGAAATTAACCTCTATAAGATCAGTGGGAGAAAATGAAGAAAGAAAAAAAGAATCACTAAACCCATACTTTTAGGTTCAACTAGTGGAGGTTTATTTTCCAGTCTGGTTGCCCTATATTAATTTTGCAAGGAAAAGACACCATTTCAGACAATCCACCTTTTTTCCCCCTATATTAAATTATACTCTAGTTTATTTAGATTCAGATACCTTTGCTTATTAAAAGTACATCTTCTTGTGTATTAAAACCCTGGATTCTAAAGAACAATACCTACTGCTTTTCTAGGTTTACAACCTATTTTCCACCTTTCCTGAACTACGACACAAAAGGAAAGAAAAAGTTGGGGGAGGAATATTAGAAAAAGTTTTGAGATTCCCCCTAGCACCTAACCCAGCAGCCCCCACACCTTACTGATTCACATAACATCTGCTTACAAAATGGTTTGAAACACCACACACACATTTCCCTCTCTAGTATATCTTTCTAGTAGGTCTCCATTGGCTTAATGTAAACTTAATAGTAAAATAAATGCATACGGATACCTAAAATACTCAACAACAGCCAAACATCAAGGTTCAAGTCCACGTTTCTGATATGCGAGCCGGATACAGCTCAAGATCCATTTGGACAATCTCTGGCTCGATATGGGATTGCCCTTAGATCTTTCCGTTGTTGAAATAAATAGACGAGGAGTGTTCCGGAATGATTTCGTCCTGTCGATATAGAATGAGACTGCCCATTTCACGTCTAAAGTGTGTAACGCTGCCTCCTCTGGGCCAGCATGAGGTTTTGGGTAAAAAACCGGGAGGTGAATTGTCTGGTTAATGTGAAACGCAGAAGAAACCTTTGGCATAAATTTCGGATGGGGCCGAAGGGAGATCTTGTCTTTCATAAGCATTGTAAATGGGGGACAAGCCATGAGAGCCCCCAGTTCGCTCACTCGCCGGGATGATGTTACTGCCACCAGGAAAGCCACCTTTATTGAGAGATGCAGCAATGAACAGGTAGCCATGGGCTCAAATGGTGGCCTGGTAAGTGCCCGCAGAACCAAAGAAAGGTCCCAAGGATAAACAGGAGGTCTGACATCCGGGTAAGTATTTTGCACCCCCACCAGGAAACGCTTGATGATAGGATGCGAAAATAAGGAACGATCATCTACTGGCTCGTGAAATGTGGATATTGCCGCTAGATGTACCCTCAGAGTGGCCATCGTCAACCCTTTTTCTTTCAGGTCGAGGAGATAGTCCAGTACCGCTGGAATGGATGCCGACTGCGGAATGACTGACCCCGCCTGGCACCAGGTAAGAAATCTGTTCCATTTTTGCAGGTAGGTAGCCCTCGTCGCTAGGTTCCGACTATTTAGTAAAACCTGTTTCACTCTGTGAGAACACTGTCCCTCCTTTTCATTGAGCCATCGAGGAACCATGCTGTGAGGTGCATCCTGCTGAGATGAGTATGATGTGTCTTGCCTTTGTTCTGAGTTAATAAACTGGGAATTAGTGGCAGGGGAAAGGGTGAGTCCTTGGACATGCGTATGAGTAGAGAGTACCAGACCTGTCTCGGCCAGGCTGGGGCTATCAATATCACGACCGCTTTGTCCCGTTTTACCTTTTGGAGAACTTTGTGGATCAATGGAATCGGGGGAAAAGCGTAAAGGAGACCATGGTCCCACGTGATTAGAAACGCATCTCCCAGAGATCCGGAACCGCAACCCGCTCTCGAACAAAACAGCAGACACTTCTTGTTGGCCTGGGTCGCAAACAAATCCACGCTCGGATAGCCCCAACGTCGGAATACGCTCGTGAGAACTGTGTCGTTCATTTCCCACTCGTGAGGATCCAGGAAGTTTCTGCTTAGATCGTCCGCAACCGTGTTCAGTACACCTGGTAGGTACACAGCTGAAATGCGAATATCGTGAGCCAGGCACCAGTGCCATAACCTCATTGCCTCTAAACAGAGGGCTCACGAGCGAGCTCCCCCTTGGCGATTGATATAATACATGGTCGCCATGTTGTCTGTCTGAATCTTTACATGCTTGCCACATATAATCGATAGGAAGTGTTGACAGGCGTTCCGCACTGCTCGCAGCTCGAGGATATTGATATGAAGAGTAGCCTCCTGGTGGGCCCATCTGCCCTGTATTGTCAGGTGCCCAAGGTGGGCACCCCATCCCACTAGGGAGGCGTCTGTGGACATGAGGACGTCTGCAACATCTGGGGCGAACGGGACACCCTGGAGCACGTTTCGTGGGGAGGTCCACCATGTGAGAGAGTCTTTGATATCCTGCGGAACTGAGAGCCGCCGATATCTGGCGTGTCTGTGCGACCTGAATCCCTTCAAGAACCACAACTGCAGGTGTCTCATGTGCAGTCTGGAGTTGGGGACCAGGTAAGTTGCCGCTGCCATATGGCCAAGAAGATTCATGCACATGAGAGCCGAAACCGACGGGGAAATTCAGACTTGGTCTATGATGGCCGATAGGGCTGTAACCCTGTCCGCTGTGAGAAATGCCCTGCAAGTAGGAGTACATATCTGAGCTCCTATGAACTGAATCTGTTGAGTCGGAGTCATGAGACACTTGCTGTAGTTGATGGTGAGGCCCAGCGAGAGGAATAGAGATTCTGTCAGCTTCACTGCCTCCTTGGTTGCGGCAACGGAGCATGCTCTCAATAGAAAATCGTCCAGGTAGGGGAAAATAGATACGCCCCGTCGATGTAGATATGCTATCAGTGCCACCATAATCTTTGAAAACACTCTCGGCGCTGTGCATAGGCCGAAGGGAAGGACATTGAACTGGTAATGCATGTCCAAGAACATGAAGCGCAGGAATTTCCTGTGTGCTGGATGTATCATAACGCGGAAATATGCGTCCTTGAGGTCGAGGGATGCTAGCCAATCGTTTCTCTCTAAGGATGCAAGGATATTAGACAGCGTTACCATTTTGAATTTATGCACCTGGACAAATTTATTAAGGTCTCTGAGGTCCAAGATGGGTCTCCAACCCCCTGTTTTTTTCCGTGTTAAGAAATATCTAGAATAGAATCCCTTGCCCCTATATTGCACAGGGACCTCCTGGATCGCTCCGATGGTCAGGAGAGTGGTCACTTCCTCCCTCAAAAATTGTACATGTGAGGGGTCCCTGAAGAGGGACCGGGAAGGGGATTTGGGGATGGGTGTGGCTATGAAGGGTACTAAATAGGCAAACTCAATCTCTAACACCCATTTGTCCGATGTAATGGACTCCCATCTGTGGATAAACGGTGCTAGTTTGTCAGTAAACCGTACGGGTGCCTGAAATCGTTCGAGGGACGATGATATACGTTGGCGAGACAAACCCTCGACCTGATGTTCAAAAGTGCTGCCGGTTCGACTGGGGTTGCACGTTTTGTGCTGGTTGGGCAGCTTGTTTACGCCTGCTATTTTGCTGTCTGGATCTTGGACGCGAAGACTCGAACCTCCTACGCTGTTGTTGGTAGGAGAATCTATTGTTTCTGTTATATTGGTACCTGTTGGTACGAGGTCTGTACGTGGGTGGTTGAATTCCTAATGTGCGAAGAGTAGCCCTTGAATCTTTTAATGAGTGCATTATATCGTTTGTCTTTTCTCCAAACAGTTTGACCCTATCAAAAGGCAAATCTTCTATGATGGCCTGTAGCTATCTCGGGAGGGCCGCTGCGTGGAGCCATGCTGATCGACGGAGCACCATTGCCAAGCCAATGGTGCGTGCCGCCGTGTCTGCTGCGTCCAATGCTGCCTGTAGAGCCACCCTTGGTATCAGCAGGCCTTCCTGAAGGATCGCATTAGAACAGTCCTTTTTATCCTCAGGAAGTATTTGGGAAAGCTGTGCCAACTTGGCATAGTTCTCATGATTATAATCTGCTAAAAGGGCAGCATAATTTGCTATTCTTAGTTGGAGTGTGGCAGATGTATAAATCTTTCTGCCCATTACATCCGTCTTTCTATCCTCCTTATCCGGTGGCGATGCCCTGGTATAGGTCTGTTTCATTCGTCGGTTTGCAGCGTCTATGACTAACGAATTGGCCTGTGGGTGGGAGAATAGAAACTCGTTATCACCAGGCATAATAAAGTATTTATCATCGATTTTCTTGCTTGTGGGAGGTACAGAAGCTGGGGTCTCCCATATTGAAGTAGCCGGCTCCATGATGCCTTCATCCATGGGCATTGAGACTTTGGATGAGGTATTCGCCTGAAGGATTCTATACAACCTGTGCTTGGAAGCACTAACAGGCTGTTCTGGCAAGTCCAAGGTTGTAGCCACTCTCTTAAAAACATCCTAGAACTGTCTGGCTTCGTCCCCCTTGGATTGTGTCTCATCCATATTTGCCACCCCATGTGACCTCGCTTGGGTGGAGAGATCATCTAATGATCCAGCGGTGGGAAGCGTAGTACCCTGTGCCTGGTATAGTTTTCGAACCTGAGAGGGTACCCTGGCCATTTGCGTTGGTGGATAGCCTGGCCAATTAAACCAAGGAGCCCACGGCATGCCATAGGGAGGATACTGGTACCAGGTGTTAGGTTGCCACTGGCATGAATGGGGTTGCAGTTTATCGGGTCCCGTCTGTTGCAATGAGACTCCTGTGTTTTTGTCGTCCATCTCTGATATAGAACTCGTGATGGAACGGTTATCTGAGGGCGACCGAGACCGCTCTTCGTCGTCAGATGACTGCATGCCATACAACGGAGAGAGGTGTGAGGAGGAGTCAGAAGAAAAATCCTGCCTGAGACAGTGTTTCATCTTCCTAGATCTCTTTCTGGGTGGAGAGGAAGACCTGCTCCTACGTCGGGAGCCTGCCTCAGACACCTGCGCCCGATCCTGGTAACTAACAATGCAGGGCTGCACAGGTTGCGGTGCCGGAGGGTGATAGAGCGGCACCAGCATCTGGATCGCCGTTGGGGTGGGGAAAGCCGGTGCTTGCAGAGCGCTGCTCGGCGCCAGTGTTGTGGGCACCAATAACAACATTGTCGGCTCCGGTGCCGTGGCGGTCAGCTGGGTCGGAGCCGTTGCTGCCATGGCCGTGGTGCTGGTAGAAGACTGCGGCAACGGAGCCGCAGGCAGCACGATCGGTGCCGGGGTGCTCTCAGTTAGCCCCGGCGCCAATGAAGAACGGTCCGGCGGCGGCGCGCTAACTGCCGGCTTCTTCAGCCGCTGCACCGCGGGGCTTTCCTGCAGCTTAGATTTGCTGCGCCCCGAACTGTTGGGGGGAGCCAGAGTCTCCTTAACATGAGACTGGCTGTGCCCCTTTTTACTTGTGGCTGAGGAGGCTGGGGATGGTGGCTGGGAGCTGGTTTGTCCCCTGCGCGTCCTGCGGGGAGAGGCGGTCAGCTCCGATGCCGGGCGGAGCGCGCCTTCCATAAGCATAATCTTCAGCCTCCTGCTGCGTTCCCTCCTCGCTCTTGCCTTCAGTGAGGCACAGTGAGGGCAGGAGGTTGCCAAATGTGCCTCTCCCAGGCACTTTATACATCTGTCGTGCCCGTCCGAGAGCGGTACAGGGTCACAACAATCTATGCAGCGCTTGAATCCTGAGGCGTTAGGCATTTCAGCTTTGTTGCCGTCGGGCTCTGTGTTTTCAGCTCTTTTGATGACTTTTTTTTTTTTACAGGTAAATGTTAAGAAGAACAAGAAAAGAAGAATAAGTAACCCTATCACTATGAGGAACTAACTAACTATATACAATTGAGGTAAGGAGCTCCTCTCAAACGGTGTTAGTGCTGAGGCGGTTGAGAAGGAACTGACGGGTGGGAGGGGGGAGAGCACATTCCAAACAGCGGGAAGATAGCAGTGACGTCACCGTGGCAGTGGGCTTCCCCCTCGGGCACTCTGCTATCAAAATCTCCGGTGTTAGGTGCGGACGCAGCCACACACCTACGGTGGAGCAGCGGGGACACTGCTCGAAGAAACCTAAAATACTCAACAACAGCCAAACATCTCTCATTTTAATGCGCTGCTAAAAAACATGCCACAATGAAGCAGTGTAGCAAGGTGAAACCCAGACCCGAGCTCTTGCACTCCCCCTGTTGGCCAGGGAAGGGCACGGACCCAGTACTGGCCTGGAACCAAAGGGGCTGGGCTGGAAGAAGGGAGGACTATTTAAGGGACCGGACCAAGCAGCCACAGGACATAGGCACGGGCACAAGGTGGAAGGTAGATCTCCCTGACTGGGAGGAGTGAGGGTGTGACCAGCACTTTGATGACCCTACCTAGCCTGCCCAGGGCGAGGACCTGTAGGAGTTAACCTTCAGCTGAGGAGCTGCCAGGTGAAAGAGATGAGCAGGGCCTGCAGGATCTGGATGAGCTGCCCTCTGCAGAGGATGTGGCTGACCTGGGGCTGCCCAATACCTGTGACCTGGAGGAGCTGCCACTGGCTGAGGCTACAGAGGGAGGTCCAGACCCACCCGTGGCGAAGGCTGAAGGCCTGATGGGCATGCTGCTTGGAAGGTACCTGGGGGTTTGGTAGGGAGAACGGAGGAAGTAGCCTGGGGGGGTGAAGGCTAGCCCTGCACAGCTAGTGTGTTTTGGCAGGTGCACCACTGACTATCGGGTGGCCTGTGGCCACCCAATAGGACCCTGGGCTGAGATGCAGTGGAGTGGGTGGGCCTGTGTCTCCCTCCCCCTCATCCCTCACTACTACAAACCCCAACACTGACCCCTGCCCTCATGGAAACTGACTGCTTGATATGCCAATTATAACTGTGCTTGCCCTGCGGGCGGGCTGAAACCTAGTTTACCTTGTCCGCCTCGCCCGGTGTGGGCTAGAAGGCAGGGCCCGGGTGTGCTGTGCGTGCCCTGCAGCCGTGGCTGCAGATGGTGCCCTTACACGGCCGGGACAGCTGACCCAATAGGTGACCTGATTTACAAGCAGACATTAATGATAATGGTGTGTGTGTGTGGTTTTTTTTTGTTTTTTTTTTTTTTGTAACTTCAATCACAAGAAACAATTATTTGAATCATAAATGATGTTTTGATATAGTTTTGGGGAAAGTGACAACTACATTCAATAGCTTGATTTTGTTTTTAAAATGTCTAATTTCAATTCAAAGTTTCTACTAATGCTTTTTTAGCTTATCATTGAACACATCAATCATTACACAATTTTTTTGTTTTATTTCTTTTTTAAAATTTTTAAATTGGGATTTGTTAGGTGGGGGTTACCTGAAAAGAAGAACGATGGTTGAACAAGGGATGGAGTTGACGGTGCTCTAGATGGGGGTAGATTCCTGAAATGGTGATGGGACCCTATGTGTTGTCAGCTCTGGTGATTGCTTCAAGATCCTTGCAATATATTGCTGTTTTTTTGGTGTTTGTTTTTTTTTTGGTTTTTTTTTTTCTTCTGAAAGACCCAGATCTTGGAGCCATGCAAGTAAGCAAGGAGTCCTGTGGCACTTGAAGACTAACAGATTTATTTATCGCATGAGCTTTCATGGGAGAAAATCCCACTCTGACAAACCCCTTCCCCTGCAATATTCAGAGCACCATGGTGGGCACCCCTTTCCCCTTCCCAACCCTGCAGGATCTGTTTGCATCTTCCTTTTTCCCAGCCCTGTGGGGCCTACTTCCCTGCTTGGCCACTCCCAGACCCCTGCCTCCTCAGCTGGGAAGCTCCCAGATCCCCCCCTTCCCCTACAGTGTGGTGGCAGGAAATGAGTTAGCCTCAGTCACAGCCACAGGCAGGCTGGGCTCCAGCCTCCCCCACTCCCCACCCACTCACTGTCAGTAATTCAGTATACTAGCCTTTAGTTGGCTCAGCCACTTCTTCCTTTCATATTTGTGATTCATGCAATGTACTGTCAATCAAATTAGCATGCTGACTGAGTGACTGACAGTGAACAATGGGGGGGGGGGTGAAGAGGTGGGTCTCTAGCAGCTCAGCCCAGACTGCTGTGACTGAGACTCTGGCTGGTTGGCAGACCAGAGAGAGCTGAGTCACAATTGGCTAGGGCGCTTCCTGTGTTCAGCGTCCTAGCCAATTGTGGCTGCGACTTGGATCATGTAAATGAGTTAGAGGTGCCCTAGCCCTGCGGTGCTGGCAGCAGCCTCTCTTTGCTGTTTGCTGCTGCAGACAGCTTCCAGGAAGCAGCTCTGTGAGCTGGATCTGCACCCTTGGCAGGCCAGATTTGGCTCACAGGCCATGAGTTTGGCATCCCTGCATTCAGAGCTCCATGTACAGAGCTGCATCAAAGAACATATCTGTAATGAACAACAAGAAGTTTTACTGGTTCTACAGAACCCAGGAATCAGGCTACATATTAAACAAGGAGCTCTGTGGCACTTTTAAAGACTAACAAATTTATTTTTCACATGCGCTTTCATGGGCACAATCCCACTTCATCAGATTAATGAAATGGCTTCATCTGATGAAGTGGAACTGTGCCCACAAAAGCTCATGCGATAAATAAATTTGTTAACCTTTATAAATGCCACAGGACTCCTTGTGTGTTTTGCTGAAATAGACTAACACAGATACCCCTCTGGAACATGCTACCTATTCTTAATTACAAACTAAATTTTCTAGCTACATATATTGACACCCCATTTACAGAGTGCTGCTGTAACAAACATGAATGCTGAAAGCTTAAACACCAGAAGGCAAATAAAAAGACCAAACTTTATTGTTAAAGATTTTGAGTTACTGAAGCCTGACTCATGATTTTTGAACACTGGAGGCAGGAAACAACATAACAGAATCACTTTTTAAAATTACAGGGAATGAACTATGAATGTTCAAAAAGAGTTCTACCAGTTTAACATGTACATTTTATCCTTTGTGTCTATAATAAAAGAAAATGTAGAAACAAAACTGGAAACCTGTTTAAAATTATAAATAATAAAGCCTTATCTTTTTAATTTTTTCCCAGTTGAGCTTACTGGTCTGGAGTAAGAAGAAAAATTCTATCAGCCTAAGGCCTATTATAACATTTACATTTTTACTAGCATTCAAATCTATGTATTAAAGTAGGAAGGCATTTCAATGTCCTCATGGATCATTTAGCCATTATGACATTAATGGTTCTGAGCAGAGACCCAAGATGCTTATAACAGTCTGAAGTTCTGGGAAATCTGGAGTAAATATTTTCTGTCAGCTTTTACTTTACTAAAGCTGCAGGGCCACTTACGAAGAGAAACAGGTATCATCAATCTACTTTTGACATATTTAGCCAGCCCTATTATTTTAAAACACTTCAAAGGAAACATTCATCTGCATGTATTTACCTAAACAGCCTTTCACTACAAATTGCACCAAAACTTTTAGCATAAAGTAAACAATCATGTTTTATCTCTTAATACTTTCTATGCATCTTTGGAGGACAGAGCTATCAGCAACCCCTTCCCCTTGCAAACACATTTGTGTTCTATTCTTTTTTTCAAAAGAAGGTAAAAAAGAAAAGCATATAAGCTTTTTGTTTACTAATTCTTTTCTATCTCGAATGTTGTGGGGACCTGGCACTGTTAGTACACAGAAATGGTTCATTTTTACCTTGTTATGATGGGCCTGCTTGTCTTGCACTGGCTCACCACACCTAAACTCTACTTTTGTGCTAAAAAGGCCACACTTTGACCTGCTCAGTGTGCTCTATCTGGAGACCAAGTAAAAGAGGCAGTGGCATGGCTTATACAAGGCTGACTGTTGAAGAGTGAGGAGCCAGGGAGTGAAGAAACCTCTAAGCTGTGGAAGCCTAAGACCCCAGTGGGGCTTGGGACCACTTGGGACACCCAAGACTAGCTGGACCTAGCAAGAGCCATCCCAGCTGAGGGAACTCAGGACTTGAGGATGCATGGACAGCTACCAGTGAGAAGGATAAGAAGGAGCCCAGGGCACTAGCACTAGGTTGGATGGCACCAGCATGCTGGAACTGGATCTCTGCTGGCCCAGTGATGGAACAATCTCTTTTTATGGCTGCGAGCCAGTGGAGCAGGGAAGGTGCAGATTCCCCAACCCAGGCCACCACCCACCCCTGGGTGATGGCATAACACCCTTTCAGTCATCAAGGCACACAGCTTTGCTATGAAAGGCAGCCTTACTGACTCTAACCCCTAGCCCTTTAGTCAGGGGAAGCCCTATTGACTCCCATCCTTATCCCTTACAGCACTGAAGGAATGGACAGCTATAGTGACCACTGCTCATAGGCCATACTGCCCACTGACAAGGGAGCTCCTGGGTCATTGGCTTTTACCACAGAAGTGGTATACAGAAGAACCAATGAATCTGTAACAGATCTTGGCAACAAGGACTCTGGGGCCCCAGAGCTCAAACAAAGACCCTATATTACTAAGAATGCTAAAATAGGATTATATTGATAGCACCTAATCTCCTACTGCTGCCTTGTGCCAAATGTATGAAAAAAACTGCATAACCCTACATACTAAATAAGGGACAGATTCGGCCATCCTCTTTTTATGCTGAGAAGAATCTTACTAATCCACAATGGAGAAATGAGGCTGCTCAAGAAGCAATGTGAGTGAAAGCAGCAGACTCCATCACTCAGTGCAGTGACAAAACAGGGAGGCTCATTGGTAAAATCCATCCCTAGCTGCTCCCTATAGAGATGTGAGGAAGGAATGACTCAGCTGCCAACAATCCCCAAGAGACCACCTAACAATTGAGAACAGCTGGAGTGCAATGGTCTGTGGATATGTTCCTTGACTGCCTGAAACATGCCCCATAATCTAGGGCTGCAGCAGTAAGGAGGGCAGTGCAGAAGGCATCTGTTCCTGCTCCACACTTGATGGCTCCCCATCAACTCTCCATGCAATTGGGCAGGTGTGGTTGGGTTTTGGGGCAGCATAAAGAACAATGCTCACAGTACAGGATCTTCCTCTCTTATCCCAGTTCTATGCTGCTGTAACTCCAGTAGTCATTCCTAATTTACACCTGCATACAAGAGAACACAATTGTATCCTCCTGTTTTAACATCCTCCTCTCACTTTTTTAACTAATTAAAAAAAAAAAAAAACCTCCCTCTGGGCTTGCACGTTAAGCTGACCAAATAGTTTCACCTGATTTCTGAGTTATACCTAAAAACTTTTAAAGAAGTGCTCACTGAACCGACTAAAGAAGTTGGAACACACCATTAAAATATCTGCTACTACTTCACATGTTGCAAGGCAATCTTCCCTCTGTACAGCTGCTAAAGTTGGCTTACAGTTTTCAGTGCTACTGAGCACAAATAGAATATGATGTGTATGCTATTAAAGTCTTAGAGTTTTTGCAGGCGAAGGAGAAGTAGACCCTCTTCATGTTTTATCTGTCTGCGATATCATTTCAGTACCTCTGCCAAGGAACTGATTTAGAATTTGTCCCTGGATGTGCAGCTATAGCAGATAGCTGTGGTCAAATTTCAAGAAAACACTAATTTATACAGTCTGGATGATTGACATCCCAATGTTGAGTGTGCTGAAGGGATGGACATCATTGTATCAAACCATACATCTGAGAAAATGATTGTTGCTCTATCTCTCACTTTCAAAAAATGACAACTGTATTCTGCAGTCTCATATTATATATGAACTGGACCATTACTACAGAATATTTTAGTGTAGAATACACTTTTATTGAGTTTACATACACATGCACAAAGAATATGACAATGACTACTCAGTTCTTTGCCCTCATGCATCATAGTATGTGTTTTGGGCCAGATCCTCAGCTGATGTAAGTCAGCATCGCTCCACTGGTGTCACAGATCCCAAGAGCAGATGGGAGCTTTGTAAACATCTAGTCTGACTACCTGCATAACACAGCCTATAGAATTTCCCAAGCCCATTCCTAAAGCATATAATTTACACATGCATCTAAGCTTCAAAACTGCCAGTGAGGAAGAAGCCATGATGACGCTTGATGAATTGGTCTAACGGTTAATTACTTGTACTATTAAAACTGCATGTCTTTTCCCTCAATTTGTCTAACTTCCCACCAGTGGGATGTGTCGTACCTTTCTTGGCAAGAATGAAGAGTGCATCATTACGTATTTGTCCTGCCGTATGTACTTATAGACCAATGAACCAATATTCTCTTTGTCAAACTTAATAGATTGAGCTCTTTGAATCTATCACTCTAAGGAACATTTTCTAATATCTTAACCATTCTCATTGCTCTTTTCTGAACCCGCTCCAATTTATCAACGGCCTTCTTGAGCTGTGGAATCAGAACTGGATACAGTATTCTAGCAGCGGTAACACTAAATACTGAGGTAAAAAACCATCTATCCCCTACTTGAGATTCCCCTTTTTATTCATTCAAGGATCTCATTACATTTTTCACCACAGCATTATACAGAGTTCAAGGTCATCTGATTAACCACCATGACCGCCATAACTTTTTCAGACACTTCTTCTCAGCATGGAGCCACCCATCCAGCAAGCATGGACTACATTCTTTGTTGAAAGATGTATTCATTTAGCCATACTAAAGCATATAGTGTTTGCTTGTGCCCAGTTTCTTAAGCAATCCAGATGACTCGGCATCCTGACCTCTTCACATTTTATCCTTCCCTCAGTGTTTGTCATCTGCAACTTTCAGTGGTTTTATGTTTTATGTCATTACTAAAAATGTTAAATAGTGTGGGGCCAAGAATCAATCCTTCAGGACCACCACTAAAAACTCACCTTTTTTTATGATGATTTTTACATTTTGACAGTTGTCAGTTAGTCTGCCTTTAATACAGTTAATGTGTGCAATGCTGCTTTTATCAACCAAACTTGCCATCTCAATAAAAAAAAATTGTTTGACAGGATCTATCATTTTAAACCTGTACTCACTGATATTAAATTACACTCCTTTAATTATTTATTGGGTGTCATATCAGCTGCATTGTTATCTTACACAGCAATCAGTGTCACACTAAAGGTCTATCTGGGTAATTCCATTTGCAATTTCAAGTACTGGCACAACATTAGCTTTCTTCCAGCTTTCTGGAACTTCCCCACTGTTCCAAGACTCACAGAAAGTCAACATTAACTGTTCAGCGAGTCCCTTGGACAACTTTTAAAACTCTGGGGTGCAAGTTAACAGGACGGGTTGATTAAAAATGTCAAACTTTTATAGCTATTTAACATTCTCCTGAAATATTTGCGGAATGGAAAGAATTACATGATATGACTATATTAACTGTTTTTTCCTCCTAATACAGTGTGGAAATATTTATTGAACTACACTGATTTATAGTAGCTGAGAATCTGAGCCTTTGATTAAATGTTTAATTTATTCTGCAGCTAGATGCTTTAATCAGGGGTAATTGATCACACAAACAAAGGCTGTGGACAATCAGGCCCTTAGCTTTAAACATACAATCAGGTCTACTTGCTTAACTTCCAACACTTTGGCCCAAATGCATCTCCAGTATTACTTCACTGAGATTTGCACCAAAGACAACGGCCAACATCTAAGGTCATGAAGAACTTGTGTTCTCCTTTTCTGCATCAGAGTTTTTAGTAGCATTCTGTCACAGCAGATGAAAAACTTGGTCCTCACTGGAAGAACTTTCTTAGTTGACAGCTGTATAAACGTCACTATGATGATTTGCTGTAGTACCTTTCTTAATACAAAGAAAACAGCAGCAACTGTAAACGCATCTTAAAGAGAAACAGATGAGGATATCATGAACAGAATAAGGAAAATACTGCCAATAGAATGATACATATCACCCAAAAGTAGTAAAACACACAACTCAGAGCACAGGCAGGGAACATGGACTTGTTGGACAAAGAATTGTCATGATTTGTTTAAAAAGGTTTTTGGTTTTGGGGTTTTTTGTTTTGTTTTTTGGTCTGGTTTTTTTGGTGGTTTTTTTAATTGCACATCTCTACCTTCTGCTAGGCAGATGAAGCTACTTAAGCTGATCTCAGCCATCTCACAGTGAACACACTGGAGAATATTGGGTAAAACATATTTATAACTACTATTTAGAACTGAAAATTTTAACCTCATTGCAATATTAGCAACATTAAGTGTCCTGTAAAAATTTACTTCCATGGGTTTTCTAGAGCCAGAGATTACATTAAAGTGCAAAGCAGTCACTTACACCTGTACAAAGTAGACAAAAAACCTCTATTGTTAGCAAAGTCTATCATATTACAGTATCATGCATCCACTTTGCACAGATATATATGACTACAAAAGGTGCAAGACAGCTGAGAGACAAATCCTTAGTATTTTTCTATGTATCTGAGGCATTTGCAGAATGCCCATTATCACAGCATCTAAGCAATGAACATTTAGCTAGAGTTGCATGGAGTTTTTTGATATAGAAATTTCTCCTTCCATTTCTCAAATGAGACTTAAAAGAAAAGTTAATTGACTCGCACTACTTTTGTTGCCTCTATGAGCCAGATTCAGAGATCCTGATACATTCTTAATAGCACTTGTTCCAGGACCTGTCCAACTAACATTAACAGGACTAGCTGTAAAGTAAAATGCTTCTCACTGTGAATAATAGTATCAGAATCTGGCCCTAAATGTGTTTGAAATAGTACAGGTATGTTATCAATATGGCACTAAAATCAAGCTCTATGCTGTTCTGTCAATGTGTTAGGTAGCTTGAATTTCCTACTAAAATCCTTTTGTCTTTCATTAGCATAATCAAGGCTTTTGGGTTTCTTTAATTTTAAATCCGAGTATCACGATGTCTTATTTCCAAGGTGATTAATAACGCATTAATGAGGTGCTCATCATCCTAAACAAAATGGGCACCCTAATGCATATTCTGTGCAATCAAAATTAAGAAAACACTTGGATCTGAATCAAAGGAAACAACAAAACTCTATTAGAGCCAACATTAAATGCATTTAAGAATCTTTGTTAATCTATAGAAAAGCTCAATTTACTGATGTTAGAAAAGCAGTTTCATCAGAAATTAATCAGTACTGCAGAAGTTCTATGAAATCTTGGGCAAATTTCATAGGCATTTACATAAAAGAAGTGCATGCAAAGAAAGATGATGCTCTGGGAATTTTGTTAAAAAACAGATTTTGGTTCTTGGCAGACAATTGGGAATATTAAAAGTAACTGATTAAGAGAAAGTAAGTACCAAGTAATTAAAGATTTCCTTTGGTGTTTAAATTATTGCTTATTGGAAAATAGCCTGTGGCACTTTGGAAAACAGACTGCAGCTGCCTGAAATGTTCTATCCAAACCTAATATATATTACTGATCAGTGTGGTTCAAGTTCAACCACTTGTATACAAGCCAGCAGCGATTCATTCAGACTTTTGAGATGAGTTTGTGAGTTCTCTGGCTCTTTTCTGTCTCTAGGGTTCACCATCCTGATGGCTTAGCACCACAGCTGGAAATTTCTCAGTAAATGCGGGATGTTTTTCTGAGAGAGATGGTCTACTCTGAACCAGAATGAATTCATGGAAGTCCTGTGACTGTGTTACACAGGAGGTCAGAATGAATGGTCACAATGATCCCCTCTATCCTGAGAATCTATGAATGGCACGCCAGTGGCCTATCAGGGGGCCTGCAGACTGGGCAGAGAGAGCAGAGCCCTTTTCAGACACTTCTTGCCAGTCTGGCTGATGGAGGTGGGAAACAGGGATCCCAAGTATCATATGAAGACCAAGACCAGCTCCTTGGCTCTACACTGACTCCCTTGTGCATTCATACCTAGCAAGGCTGTGTTATTGGTGTGGAACACCCTTGACAGGACTTCAGCAGTTAACCACCACTTCTTATACCCCCAGCCAATGTTCCCTCTAAGCTGCGCTGGTGAGCAGCGGCGCAGCCGCCGCTGCTCACCAGTGCAGCAAGAACTGAGCCCGGCGCAGGGTCCAGCAGGGAGGTCATACCTGGCCCCAGGCACGTTTCTCCTGGGCGCCAGGCAGCCTTGGGTGGGGCTGCTCTTTAAATGGGCTGTTAAAGATCTCCAGCCCTGAGCATACTTTAGAAGCACATGCAGGGCTCGGAGAGATCACAGGCTACACAGCACACCTGCTCAGGAGCATCAGCCAGGTAAGGAGGATGGGGGGGTGAAGGACAAAATGAGTGGGATAGAGAGAGTGAAATGAAGGGGTTGGCGGGGGGTTACAGCCCGGCGGCAGCGGGGCTGAGCGGGGGCTGGAGCCCGGCGGCAGCGGGGCTGAGCGGGGGCTGGAGCCTGGCGGCAGAGGGGCTGAGTGGGGGCTGGAGAACCTTATACTTTATTAACACACAGCAGTTTTACAGCACTTTTAATCCCTGGATCTCTCAGTGGCTCACTGTACTAGCCATTCACACATGCTCAGCTATGATCACCAAGAGGCACACCCCACCTTGTGTTCACATTTAAGTGAACGGCCCTGATAATACATTATAGGCAAAGTACCTTTTCCACCCAGTCTGATATCTTTACCAAGTGCTATAAGCAATGACTTTCGGAGGAGGTGTCCCCTCCAGAACATGCATGTATTTTTAACACAGCTCCCTTTTCAGTTGGAAGCTATCAAAGGAAAGTTCAAAGCTCGCAGACAAGGACAATACAAAACTGGCAGATGGGGATTGTTGCAAAGAGAGAAGGCAGCCTGATCTAACTTTTTCAGCAAAGTGGAAAAACTGTCATTGACTTTAACATTAGGTCAAGCAATAATATAGGCCTAAATCAGGGTGACTTCATTTAGCTCAGTGAGTGAGATCTAGTCAGAACTGGCACATTCATTAGGAATCAGAAAAGAAAAAAATGATTCTTGGCTATTGGTGATCATCAGCTCTTTATCTGTGTAATTTCTCAAACACTTGCTTATATATTTTCACATCTTCTAAAGGTGAGCTGAGATTAGACAACCAAGAAATCAGAAGCCATCCCGCAAAGCAGCTTCACAAATTCATAACACAAAATGACAAAGCGTACAGCCAACAGTTTGGTGCAAGAGAATTGCGGTGATGTCAAGAAATGTAAAGGTATTGGAAGTTTTAAGAAGGCATAGCTAAACGAATTCATTGAAACTGAGACTATGGAATCTGGAGAGGTGCAGCATGTCAAATTGGGTCAGCTATTTTCTTACTGTGAGGACAATGGCGTATTATGCTTGGCTTCTGCACATGACAAGACAAGCTGTGATTTTGCTAGAGGAAAGACATGGAGCTCATGGAAGATTGACTATATGAAGAGGCATCTCAAGCAGAAAATCCACATGGAGGGAGTCCGCAAGTTGTGAAGGATCAAACTAAAAAGTGGAATAAACCATTTGGTGATGGATTCAGTGACTGACAGGAAGACTAGAGTGGATTTCAGTGAGCGACAACGTAGCCAAGCTGAACAGGTGAAAATACTGATAGATAATGTACTGTGTGGCATTTCCACAAATTGTTCAATGCTGACTGTTGTAGCCTGGACTGATCACATGGCAAAATACATTACACTTCCAGAAAGCTGGCGTAGTAAGAATTATGCATTTGAATTTGTTGTATGTATTAACTATGTTGTACAGCAAAATTTAATGAATGAAATTCGTGAGGCTACCTATCACACACTGATTGTAGATGAAAGCACTGACATTTCAGCAAGTAAAATGTTGATTCTGTACATTAAGTATCGTTCTTCCAACAAACAGAGTTACAAAACAATGTTTGCAGGAATCCTGCAACTAACAGGTTGTGACAGTCAGTCAATTTGTACAGCTATAAAACAGTTTTATGCTGACGACAAACTTGATTTGCAAAGAATGGTAATGTTCACATCTGATGGAGCTTCAGTTATGTTGGGCAAACGGAGAGGAGTTGCAGCATTACTGAAGCAAGAAATTCCACGTCTCAGTGAACAGCACTGTGTTGCTCACCGGGAAGATCTAGGCATCGATGATGCCTGGAAACATATGCCTTTGATGAGGGACATAGAAACACTACTTCGCACCGTCTATGCAACATTCTCCAAATCATCACTCAGGAAATCACAATTTGATGACATGGCCAAAATTGCAGAATGTGATGCAGTTGCCTTTAGACCACTGAATGAAGTTAGATGGTTATCACGACATTTTGCAGTAAAGGCATTGATTAGAAATTATGAACCACTGGGCCAATATTATGCAAAGCAGGTTGCTGAGGAAAATGATCCTGTGGCCAAGTACTGCTTGAAGATGTTACAGAACCCACAAATCCATGTTTCAATTGCACTTCTCAATGATGTTTTGGCTGAACTGGCAGAATTGTCTTCTATCTTCCAGAGGAGCTGCTTAACACCGATGGAGGCTTTCCACTTTGCTAAAGCCAAATTAAAGAAGCTGAGAGCACAGTATTTGGGTGACACTGCACACTTTAGCACTGAAGTGAAAGGACTTATTGCCAGATTTGAATGTGAAATAAATACTGATGCAGTCCTATGCTTTGTTGAGCGAGTTTGTGACCATCTTGAAGATCGTTTCCCAGATGGAGAATTGAAAGAATGGATGGTATTTGATATGTCATCATTAAAGCGTGGCAAAGATGATTACACATTTGGTAATGAAGTGGTGCAGAATCTGGTAATTAAGTACAACAAGATTCTGAAAATGCCACTTCCACCTCATTATCAAGGATCTCTTAATGAACCAGATTTATCTGATGTGACTATTGATGCTATGAAAATGACAATGCCCACAGAGTACAATGAATTCAAGTTTGTTGTTCTGGAAAAGGTAATGGCTGGAACACTGAACACATTCTTAGATATTGTTGCCTATACATTGACAGAAGATAAGTTCCTATTCCTGGCCCAGTTGGTTGATATATGTGGCACATTTCAAGTGTCTAGTGCAGATGCTGAAAGAGGCTTCAGCCTAACGAATAATATTAAGACGGAGCCTCGTAACAGGTTGGACGTTTCTCATCTAGACATGCTAATGCGCATAAAGTCATATCTAACTGCTGGATTCAAGGTTGACCTTGACTCTGTATATGCATTCTGGAAATGTGACAAAGGCAGGTGTCAAAAATTGAGGTGTACATGATAGTAGAGAAGGCTGGGTAGGCAGCATCATTGTTTCATATTTGTTTAATAAAAATGTTAAACTGAAAGACTGTGGTTTTGTTCATTTACTAAAGTTTGAACAAAAAGATAAGCTGGTGACGCAACTGAGCAAGTTACGGATGCACTTGGGGAGCCGATGGGCAGTGGCTCAGGGGCCCGGCCTGGGCCCGGGAACTTGCTCAGCTGCATCCATAAGTTGCTCAGCTGCATCACTGGCTTAGAGGGAACATTGCCCCCAGCGGGTAATATTTCCATTCTGAGTTTGAAAGGACTGGTGAAGAGCAAAAATGCTAGACACAAACTCTCCTGCCCCAATCCATTGCCTATCATCTCCTGATGTTCAGATTCGGAGACCTTCAGCGCACCTTCTCTACCAGCTCCAGCACCCACTAAATTCCTAACTGGTGAACTACTTCACTCATCATGTAGCTTACACTGTCATTTATAATCCCACAGAATACAACCCATGGGCCACCATCCATAAACTAGACAAACCCTGCTCTCAGCTCACTGCTGTCTGTGGATTCCTCTACATCAACATCAATGTTGTTCAGTGCAAAATCCATGCCCAAACTTCGATTTTGCCCTTTTCTCTAAGGGACAGTGTTTTCCTTTGGGAAGATGTTGCCACACTATTCCTGCACTAAGCACCCAGTACATGTTGACTATGTGATCAAACATCAGTCAGTAATAGCCTGCAGTCTGTGCTCTGGTATCAATAGATCTGTAAGCAGGCTCTGAGGCCTCCCTCAGAGCCGGGGCCAGAAGAATGCCCCGAATGCCCTCTCTGGCTAGGCTGGGGAACTCCAGGACATAGGCCTCGGAAACAGACGGGTGTGGCCAGGACAGAAGGGGAAGCAGAAAAGCCCAGGCTGGGAGCTCAGTTGGGGCTGAGCGCTCAAAGGCAAAGGACGCACCTGCCTGGAGGGAGTAAGCCAGAGGAGGCCAGGTCCAGCCCTGCTAACTGGCCCCAGCCTCTCCAGCCAGCCAGCTCTACAGCCCGCCTAGCCTCCCCGGGCTGAGTGACCAGGATGAGAACCCCGAGGGCACCCCAAAGCCCACTGAACCCTGGAGCAGCCACCCTGCCCGGAGGCAGACCAGGAACCAAGGGAAGCCGAAGACCCTGTGACCTACTGGCCCTGCAATTTAGAGCTCCCCTCAGTGGAGGAAGAGATGCTGTCAGCATTCGGGTCCTGCGATTTAGAGGCCCCAGAACCTAGATGAGTTGCCCCTCATCAAGGAGCCTGAGGTGTACCTTGACCTGCCACTCACAGACTCGGAGGGGTTTGCTGAGATCCCACAGGCCTTCTACAGGGAAGACTCCAAGGATGGCTATCCCCTCTGGAGTTAGGTACCCAAGGCAGAGGAGGGGTCAGGGTTGGAGGAAGTAGCCCAAGGAGGGCCATATGCGGGGCCATGCCACAGGGCAGTGTGTTTTGGTCAGAGCCCCGCTGACCTGGGGCTGAGCCGTTCTGTCCCTGCCTAGGGACCTGGGCTGAGACGCAGGGGAGCAGGTGGACCTGTCTCTCCCTCTTCAGCCCCTTTTCTTGGCTAAAACCCCGAGCAGTCCCTGACCAGCGGGGCTGTAGATTTTTGTCCTTGCCTGCCCTGCGTGGGGGCCAGGGCCATAGATTTTTGTCCTTGCCCGCCCTACCTGAGTGACTGTGTCCAGCCACCAGAAGGGACACCCCCTCTGTTACTTAGTAGCTCTGTGTTCTTGGAGAATCAGGGCATAGTTACCAGTCACTGAGACTCACCCCCCCCCGCCCCATCACTTTCAGCCTCTGCTTGAACCAGAAACAATGAAAGGTAGTGGGAGATGCACCTAAAACCCCTTTGAACAAGGGTGCTAGAATTAGGCCAACTCCTCTAGCCTCATCTACATGGAAGCTGTGAACCATTACCATACTGAATGGACAGCAGAAACTTCATTTGCATCAAGGATGGAACCAGAATTAGCATACTGAATGGAGAACCAAGCTCCAAGGCAGGAGTTGCACTGAACTCTGGGACTGGCAAAGCAGAGAAGCACTGCAATGATAGGGGATCCCTGCTCCTGAGACAAATGAACTCATGCCTGCATACACCCAGCCCAGCAGTTATCAGACCAATTCTAGTCAACAGATCTTCAACTGATATCCAACATACTGAATCTGCCTGATTGCATTGTAAGATCCCTCAAAAGAATGCCACCCACCCCCAGGAACGATAAGCTCCTATTGTCATTATTTACCCCAAAACAACCCCAGTGTTCTGCCTTAAACCATTGTTTCTTCCCTACAAAAACCCCTACACAAGTTCCACATGAGAGTTAATTCTGAATCTGTTCTGATGCCTGATCTGCTGCATGGACCTACAAGCTGCATCAGGTCCACTGGGACTTCACTTCTCCTTGCTGATCATGGTG
Organism: Podocnemis expansa; assembly: GCA_007922195.1. Taxonomy (NCBI): domain Eukaryota; kingdom Metazoa; phylum Chordata; order Testudines; family Podocnemididae; genus Podocnemis; species Podocnemis expansa. The sequence continues at coordinate 19,868,933 of ML682040.1, read as the reverse complement.
GAGGTTCTGCCTGTCTCCAGCACTCCAGACCCTAAGCTGAATAGCCTGGTTCCTGGGTACCTTTGAGCTGCACTGAGTGGTGAGACAGCTCCCCCCCCCCCTTTTTTCTTTCTTATTTTTCCCCCCCCCCCCCCTTAGTCCAATTATAACTTTCTAAACCTGATCTTTTGTAATTCACACGGGCTAGCTTTCCCCAATACTATAATTGAAAATGGGTAATATTGTAACTGTTTGATCATTTTCCTCTTTTGTATGGTTATCAATAGCATGACTCTTTAGGCATTTTTCTTTCCTTTTATAATTATTTGTAAGTTTTATGTACCTGGCAATAAAGTAACTTCCCTAATCAAGCTGGGTGCCAGACTCCCTCTGTATTGCTCTGCAGCAATGCCCCTTTTACCTAGCCAAAGATCCCTATGATGCCCAGTTCCTGGTAAGGTTTGCTCATTAAGGAGTTACCAGCATGCTGAACCTGTAGCATATCAGGGTGACAGCTGAATGTGCTGCTTTGACCCAGCCAGTGGAGTCCAGGGGCATATAAGGGTGACAGCTGAAAGTGCTGTTTTAACCCAGCCTGCTCAGATGCATACTCCAGTATAGTCCAGTGCAGTACAGGGACACATAAGGGTAGCAGCAGACCAATGCTGTGTAACCCGGCCTGCTGAGTTCAGGGACACATAAGGGATCAGCTGAGAGTGCTGATAGACCCGGTCCACTCAGTCGCACTTAGAAACCCAGTCTTGGGAAATTTAGGTCCTGCAAGGGTGGTTCCATTGGGAGGGATTTACAGAAGGGAGAAATAAGCTCCACACAGAGACACAAGTGACACAAGCAGTACACTAACAGAAATGCAAACACCCCCCCCCCCGGAAGTAACCCTAATAAACGAGCAGACCCCAAGTTGATGGGCAAAGTTAGTAACATCTCCAGCTAATTCCCTGGAACCACCAGTTGGGGGTGCCCTCCCCACGGGCTGGAGAGGGCGGGTAGCTTACAATATCAATAACACTACAAGCATGGTTCCCAATGGCAACCATGTTAGTCTAGTTCAGTAAAACATACAAGGAGTCCTGTGGCACTTATTTGTTAAAGACTTAGTGTCCAAACATAGTAATGCTGCTAGTATTCTATGATGAGGCAAACTTTTTAGAATAAGCACACAAACAATGGATTAGTTGGTGTTGCATGCCCTGCCCAAAATACAGGAAACTAATCTGACTAGATTGCATAAAATGGGTTGATGCGGAAGGGTGGTCTGGATGTTTTGCAAATTAGACATCTGGCCAGCCCTAAACTGCAGAGCCAAATCCCAGAAATATCAGGACATCAGGATCACAGAATCATAATGTTAGATGGGTCAGAGTCTAACCCCCTGCCAAGGTGCAGGATTTCAAAATCTGGATCTGAATGCTGTGGCTTGGGAACACTACAACTGAAAGATTACACCCAGAACACTGCAAGGCCCAAGCATTCTTTTACATGTCAGCTTAATCCCAATGTGGATATTCGCTTGTATCGCATGTTATTCTAACTGCATAAAAACTAATCGACTAAGGTACATGTGCGCAAGGCAGACAAATAGTTCCAGTGGCATGGAATGCAATTTTTAAACCTATATTCTTCATTAGTCTTTAACAGATGGTGCCATTTATCCCCCCTTCAATAGAAAGGAAATGGCTTTGTTGTACAAGAGACAGGCAGCAGATGGCACCACTCTCATTCGGAAAGACAGTGGAACTAAGATTTCACAGACTTGTTTGCCCTTGCTGCCATTTGCTCACTGACTGATGAATTTTCAAAGCCAGTGTATTCTAATGACTTCTTAACCATGAGCCTGATTCTTATCTGCATGAAGTAGCTACAGTAATATACACCATGGTAGCCATTCTAAGACTCTTTCCAAACACTACCAAAGTAGTGGAGAGTGCCCTTTGTGAATGGCAGGGCCATAATTAGGGGTTCCAGTGCCCAGGGCAAGCAGCCCCAAAGGCGCCCACCTGCCCCAATCCAGGGCCCATCTACGCAGCGGGGGGGGGGGGGGTGCGACCCTTTCCCCCCCACCGTCAGAGCCAGCAATGGGAGTCCCTACCCTGCTGTGAAGGGGAAAAGGGAACTCCCACTGCTGGCTCTGGCCGCGGCAGGGAAGCGATCCCCCCTGCCAGCTCTAACCGCAGTGGGGGATCGCTTCCCCCTTCAGCGGCCAGAGCCAGCAGGGGGAATAACTTCCTTGCCGCAGCCAGAGGCTGTGGACACAATTGCTTCCCCCTGTCATGGTGAGACCCACAGGGGAAATTGCTTCCCTGCTAAGGCCAGAGGCAGCAAGGGCAATGGCTTCCCCGCAGTGCCCTTTTAAACTGACGCCCAGGGCAAAGCTCCTTTCACCCCACCATAGTTACAACCCTGGTGCATGGATGCCTGGGACTGAGGAAGGGACCTTTATATCCCTTCTATAAAAACATTTGGATTGGATTAATAATTAAAGAAAACAGAGTTTGGAACAGAAGTCCTCCTATGTCACTTTTAGTAATGTGGACAAAGTTTTTAATGTTACAAAACTACTCATTAAAGTGATGTTCAAAAGTTATCAGTTACTAGCATTATTTAGCTTTGCCCTCTCCCAGCAAATAAAAGTCGTCTGGGTTCCTGTAGGGTAAACAAGAACTGAGTCCCAATAACTTTTGCTTTCAGTTGAAGTTACAGAGGACTGTAACCAGACAATTTTAGACACTTAGAGGTCTTAATGCACAAATGAGGCAAAAGAATTTAAAATTTCTTAGGGAACAAGGAGACCTACTGAAATAAGAGAAAACTATTCACTGTAGATTAGCTCTAACTGAGCAAAGCAAGCCCTTCTGTGCTAGCAAGAAGTCATAGCTCAAGGTACTTAAACAAGGAGGATCAAACATTCAGAGACCAGAGTGCTTTGCAAGTTAGTAGTGGAGACAAAAGACTAATGTAAGGTTTCAGAAACTGGCAAAGTAAATCTTGTATCCATCAGTGCAGCTAAACAGTTATTATCCAGGAAGAGTAACCATGTCAGACAGAAATAGGACCAGACCAGAAACAGAACAGACTCCCCCCCCCTCCCCCCCCAATCCCAGTGATACAGTTGGCAGTTAGCCTCAGAAGGTGGGGAAGTCACAGTCAAAACCTGATAATGGAAAGCTAGATCTGGTGAATATAACTGAGGCCCAGTATGGTGAGAACCATGATCAGGCCATAGCAAAAGGAAGCTAAAAATGAGAATCAGAGGGATGGGTAGAAGGGGAAAAGGAGTAATGTTTGCTTTATTTACAATACAGTGAACCTATCTGGGTGACTAAGCAGGTAGCAACCCCAAACAAAGCCCACAGACAGTGTATAGCACCAGAATTACCCTCCTCCCTGGGATCTGGCTTTACTGATCAACAATAATCTCCAGAAATAATCACACTGCAAAATTTCTCCCCCAAAACCAGAGTTCCTAGGATTTCCATCTGGCCTGTTAGGATACATCTACAGTGCAACAAGACACACACAGCTGGCCCCTGCTGGCTGTCTCAGGCTCGTGGGGCTCAGGCTAAGGCTCTGTTTAGTTGTGATGCAGACATCTCTGGGACCTTTCACAGGGGCATAGAGCCCAGGATCCAGCCTGAGCCTGAATTTCTACACTGCAGTTAAACAGCCCCTTAGCACAAGCCCGGCAAGCCTAAGTCAGCTGGCATGGGTGCTCTTTTCATTGGTTTTGAATCGTATAGATACATCCTTATCTCTAACTGGAGAAACATTCCTCCCGCTCATCACCCAATGGGGTTACACACAGCATTTACTCAGAAGCTTCATACAGGGTCCCTACTCCTGCTGAAGGAGGAGTTCACAGGACAGCCTCTATCTATGGGCAGGCATACACAGCTATGTGACAAGTCAAACATCTTCAGTTAAACAGGTATTACAAGCCTTCAGAAAAAAAGAATTATGGAACCCAGGAATCAGGAATCAACCACCAATACTAGGATTGCTGCTGCTAAGCAGATCTTGAGGCTCAGAATCAGTGACAATTAGTCTAGCAGCATTTTCCCTCCTGTTAGATGGCAGTAATTAATATCATCTGTCACTTAGACAAGTACTAATGTCTCTCCTTTATGGATGGAGAACTGAGGCAGGAGGTTAAATTACTTGTTCAAGGTTACATAGGAAATCTGTGGTGAAAGAAGAAATTGAACCTGTGTCTTCCACATACTAGGTGTCTTGACTCCTGGGCCATCTTTCCTTACACAGACGGAGAAAGTTCTAGCTTCATTATTCAAGTCCCATCCTGAAAAATTATCAAATGCAAAGAAAGAGCACCAGGAAGGAAAAGCAAGCAAACACCCAGTGTTGCCAGTTCTCACAGTAATATTACAAAGCAGTCAGCAAGAATACTGAGAAGAGTAATAAATACTCAGATGTCTTAAGACTGTACATGATGCTTTGTCAAATGTTTCAAAATGTGATTCTTAGACTAGAACTCCAGCTATGGAACAGAGCTATATAAACTGGAAAGCAATGACTGTACAGGGAAGAAATGAGAGGTTTTTTTAATAGCAACCATATTTTTCAGTCTTAATGATTCTTTAAAATTATGGAAAGGAACAAAATGAAAGTAAACTCTCCATGAGAAAACACTACTTGTGTCCCCTCGCTTACATACTGCCTCGGACCTCTGACTCACTAAATGGCTGCTGCCTCTGCAAACAGACTCTCAGAAATTTAAGTAAATGTGCAGCACACAGGTGATTACCATTAATAAATATTACACAGATGAATTATCTGAATGGCATAAATACCAAACAGTGACAAGGATATTTTACTACATATAGAAGGGTATAACCAGGGATTAGACGATGAAATTTAGAATTAGAGTCTTAGGGAAAAAACACATTATTCAGTATACAGCAAAAATTAGAGTCCTGTGGCACCTTAAGACTAACAGATTTCTTCAGGCATATGCTTTCATAGGTTGCAACCTGCTTTTGTCAGATACAACCCACTTCGGCTGAGGAAATGGGTTGCAGCCCACAAAAATCTTACTCACAAAGAAATCTGTTAGTCTGTAAGGTGCCACGCGGCTCTTGCAGCCTTAGGAAAAACATCCTAAAGACAAGGGTTGTACATCTGCAGATGAATCTCTTAAGAGAAGCAGCATAAAGCTTACTATTTAAGACATTTGAAACTGGAATGGACAAAGCATTGGAGATTGTTTTAGAAACAAGCCTGATCTTTCAGGAGGATGGATTTCTCCATCTGATTATGTGACAGAAGGTGATTTGTTCACTTTCAAAGTGGCTACTGGGGAGCAAACTCAATAGGGTACTATGGGCAGGAAGGGGAAAGAGATACTTCAAACAGCTGTTAGCAGCAACAAGTAAGACTATTTGTTAGCTATGGATGCAAACAGAAGCTGAGAATTTGATTTATAAAGACAGGAAGTGGAAGCTTGGACAGATGACTAGGGAGGAGTATAAAAATACTGCTGGACTATGCAGGAATGAAATCAGTAAGGCAAAAGCACATGTGCAGTTACAATGAGCAAAGGATGTGAGGGGTAACAAAAGGCTGCTAACAAACATGTAGAAACAAGAAAAAGGTCAAGTTAAGTGTGGGCTCCTTACAGAATGAGTGAGGCAACTTAGTAACAGATGACATGGAAAAAGCTTAAAGGCTTAAAGTTTTTTTGCTTCTGTCTTCACAGACAATCAGCTCCTATATTACTTCACTAGGCAGTAAAGAATGGGGAGGAGGTTAGCAGCCCTCAGGAAAGAAGAGGTTCAGGACTATTTAGAGGCTGGACATGCAGATGTCCATGGGGCCAGAGGCAATGCACCTGAAGGTGCTAAGAGAGCTGGCTGATGCAATGGCTTTGAAAACTCCTTGTAACTGGGAGAGGTTCCAGATGACCGGAAAAAGGTAAATATAGCGCCCATCTTCAAAAAAGGGAAGAAGGAACTGGATAATTACAACCCAGTCAGCCTCACCTCAGTCCCTGGAGAAAACAGAGAAAAGGTCTCAAGGAATCCATTTTAAGGCACTTGGAAGTGAGGAAGGAGATCAGGAATAGTCAACATGGATTCGTCAACAGCAAATTAGCATGCCTAACCAACCTGATTGTCTTTTACGATGAGAAGATTGGCTCTGTGGATATGAGGAAGCCTGTGGATGTGATACATTTGGCTTTAGCAAAGTTTGGATACAGTCTCCTGAAATAATCTTAATCAGCAAATCAAAGTAGTATGGGTTGAATGAATGGACTCTGAGATGGACAGAAAGCTGGCTAGATCATTAGGTTCAGCCCGGAGTGATCAACGGCCTGATGTCTAGTTGGGAACTGGTAATGATCAGGGTGTTCCAGGGGTCAGTTTTGTTCAACATCTTTATTAATTACATGGAGGATAAGATGGACTGCACTCTCAAATGTTTGCAGATGACACTAAACAATGGGGAATGGTAGAAACACTAGAGAGTAGGAACAGGACACAGAGTGACTTAGACAAACTTGAAGAAAGGGGGTTCCAGGGAGGATACAGCTAGACTTTTTTCAGTGGTAGTGGATGACAGAACTATGAGCAATGGTCTCAAGTTGTAGTCGGGAAGGTCTAAGTCGGATATTAGCAAAAACTTTTTTCAGTAGGCGGCTTGTGAAGCACTGGAATGGGTTACTTTGAGAGGTGGTGGAATTTCTATCCTTAGGTATTTTTAAGGCGTGGCTTGACAAAGTGATGGCTGAGATGATTTAGTTGTGGTGGTCATGCTTAGAATGGGGGATTGGACTACATGACCTCCTGAGGTCCCTTCCAGCCCGAATCTTCTATTATTCTAAGAAAGGAAAATGTGACACTAAAAGGCTCCACCTGCTAAGCGCTGAACTCCCTCAATTCTCTTAGTTAATGGGATCCGAGGGAGCTTAGCACAGTGCAGGATCAAGCCCTTGGAGTCATGGATAACCAGGAACTATTATGTAGCATCTACTCACCACCCATTAGGAAGATGAGCACCAACAGTCAAGAATATAGGTAGTATAAATAATTAACCAGAGATGCAAAAGATTAATGAATCAAGACAAGATCAAATTACAAAAAGAGAGAGAGAGAGAGAGAGAGAGAGAGAGAGAGAATGGCTCTTGGGGGCATGTGTGTGAAAAATCTGTATGTGGGACTGTGTGGCAATAACAGAGATCACAGAAAGCAATTCTTGATATTTTATGTTGTGTTTTTGAATTTCTCAAGTAAAGCTGACATCATGAGAGTCACTCCTTCAAATCCAGAGATGGAGGTGGGTTTATAATAATCCACATTAATTTGTATGTGGCCAACCCCACAGACTCAAATAACTGAAAACAAAATTATGTCAAATAAGACAAGATATAGCTTAATATAAACCATATCTACCAACTGACACAGCACTGATCTGGAAAGTTCAGCTCCCCAGGCTGGTGAGTGCTCCAGAAAGGATGCGTAATGAATAATTAGAATATTTAGTATGCTGTGTAATTACAAAGCTAGCATGTAGCAGAGTTATTGTTCTGGACACCAGGCTAGGATCTGGAACCTGATTAAACCCCCATTAAAATCACTGGACTGAAGAGCTATGGGAGAGCTATGGGTGTGGGGGGGGGGGAGTGAAAAGCTACAAGGATCCTTGCAATCCCACCCTCAAGAACAAAGAGTTATCACAGGTACTGCTCCCTCTGCATTCCCTTGGCGAAGAGAACAGGGAGCATGCTCCCCTTGCTCTGCATCAGCTTGCAGACTCTTCCGGACAAGCCTGAAGAAATTTAAAGAGTATTGACTCAATAATGATCTATGTGATCTAATAGGGCTTTATCAAAACTACTCTAAAACCAGATTGTGTTTAAGAGGCGATGAGCTCCAATGTCAAGGGTTTTTGTATCATCCTGTAAAATCCTACAGCAGGTATGTTATTACATTTGATCACAGAATGGTGCAGAAGTCACCATTTTCTACTCCGTTCTGTAAGTGGAACTGAGTGGATTCTCTGAAAAGAGTACTCTGCACCACTCCAAGGGCTACTGCAGCTTGTCCACTCCCCCTGCATGCCATAGAAGGAGGGAGCGGACTTGTACCCTCTGAGCCACATACTTTCTTTAGTCAGTGCTGCAGAGTGATGCTATGCAATTTAATCCAGCAAAAAGAACTCCCTTGACTTCAGAGAGAATTAGTTCTTGCCTTTGCACTGGACTCAAACTACTGTCATTTCGAGCCAAGACTGCCTCTCGCTCATGGATTTTTGTTCTTATTGTTTTTTTAAAATAAAAAGCTTCTTAATGTTAATATATTTTGATAAAGAGCTAGATCTCTTTAAACCATGATCGGGTCTTTGGTGAAAGGGAAGGGTCATCCGAATTAATACACTAGCCTCGGAGCCAACAGGGACATGTACAGTATCTGAAATTTTCTATACGTCCTAAACCAAACTCCCAACTACAATTAAATTGCAATAGGAATTGGGTGTCTTACCTCCTTAGGCACTTTTGAAAATTTCAGCCAATATGATTAAGGGGGGGAATGGGGAAACCACCAACTCAACACACTTAATGCCACAGATGAAATGATATCTGACTTCATTGCAATTCTCATTCTAATAACAAAGATTGAATTTCAACATAGCTAAGAATCAGAGTGCTGAACACAATCTTTTAATGAATTTTCTATTCAGCTGACCTGCAGTGAACATTAAAACAACAAAATTGCCTATCTTCATGTATGCCTTGATTATCTCTCACCTTGAATATGGTAATTCTTATCCCCATGCCTCCCTAAATTCCAGCTTCCTGGACTCCACCCAATACATCATGTGTTGAATGATTCTGCCAGCTTTCTCAAACATACAAAGAAACATACTTACATTATCATACAACTTCACTGATTCCACATTAATTTCAAGATTCAGTTCAAACATGCCTCCCTCATAAAGCAAAGATAAAGTACATGTAAAATGTTACCAAATTTAACACATGTATAAATGACTATACTAGTTGCAGGGCAGTAGAGACTCTTCATTTTTAAACCTTCCATAGATTTGCTAAGCAAAGTTGTTGGCCCAAATAGGACCAGATCCAAATAGGAGCAGATATGAACTGGCATAATTTAACTTCACTGAAGCTATCCCAATTTATTTCAGCTGTAGATCTCACCCCTGGAGTCTAACTATGGGCAATATCCTTGTCCCACTGAAGTCAATTGCAAAACTCCCACAAACGTCCTCACTGTCGCCCAAAGTTTAGAGGATGAGTCAATTGTTTTAATGTGCACATGGTCTAGCTTCACCAGGTGAGAACTCTCTTCCCCTAGATTTATCTCTGAATTAGACTCCTTATCTTCTTTTGCTTGTCTACAACACCTTCTTCTCAGTCACAGCCAGAATCTTGATATGGTTGGCCTTTTTCCTCTGCATCCCCTTCTACGTGGACCAGCTTCTGGCATCATTTTCCTCCACAGAATCTCCCTTTCTGCTCAGCTGTTGCTGAAAATAATTTCCCCCCCTGCTTAATTTTTCTTCCCCTCTGCTATTATTACTAATTTGACTTGGTAAATGTACTATTTAACTCTGCATGGAGATCATCTGAATGACGGTGCGAGACAAAATAAAAGATGTATTGTAAAATTCCCTCATAATTGCAATTTACTTCAGAAATAATTGCAAGCCTACTGCACTGTACTTGATTAAACAGAATGTAGATTCTGCATAAAGATGGTACATGTCTACTATTAAAGGCTGACCTTCATGTGGAAACCTTTTCCTTGGGCCAGAAAACAAATCCTAATCCAGTCACAAGTCCTGATATCAATGATGGTATTAAGATTGGGAACAGCTGCTGTGTTAACTGCATTAAGATGGCTTTACTGCACTTTTGATTATCATCAGCTAGAAAAACTGATATTTCTTGACTTTGCATTTAGGAACGAGGGCCCCCTGGAGTCTTTTTTTTTTACCAAAAAGACAGCACAAAAAGAAATAAAAAAAATATATATTTGTTGTCGGTGGCAACTAAAATGATCTGATGGAATTGACCATGACCATTGCTATAAATGACACACATGCAACCTCTTTCCATTAAGAAAACGATGCAATCATTTTGTAACCTTCATCAGAATTCAGAGGAATTTACTTCTAATTTTAACACTGCACTAGGCAAACATTTTAAGCGTTTAACTAGATGCAAAAATGTATTGTGTGAAAGTCCTGGATTATTATTGTTATTTATTCTGTCTGTGGTCATGCCTCCCCATGGTTTTGAATGAACTCATGCTAAGCTATGCCACTTCACAGATGCCTTGACTATAGAGACAACAATGCAGAAACAATGTGGGGCATGAAGTGTAAACAGTACCAGTTGCTAGTAAACTTAACCAAAACATTTCAAGGTTGAATATTGACACAAAACACTCTAATCCAAAACTCTCCTAGCTGGTTAGAAATAAAATGGCATAAAATTGAATGAGTGAATTATAGCTTTATTTTTGTTTTGTTTCTTCTCCTCCCAGAAGGGTACATACCTCATACTACTGTTGTGGCAGGCTAGGCTGTGTTCTAGCTTAGTGAAACCTTTGTAAGTGGCATCCAACATCTCCAACAACTTCAGGTAGAATTATCTAGGAAGCCAAAAAGCTAGCAAACTGTGTTCCCTCCCAGATCAAGCTTTTGATGGTATTCCACCTAGACACTTGTTCTCCACCACTGTTCATTGCAGAGGAGCTCCAGCCTCGAAGTTCAATGCCTCAATGATCCAGGATGTTCAGATCCAGAGATCTGGATCAGCATGTCACAGAATGGAAACAGGTACAGAACTGAGATATTACTATAAATTTCCACAAAGTTCAAACTCATCTCCACAATTTATCCTATAGTTCCCCTTGTGCTCGAAAAGAAAGAAGATTGATCTGTAATGGATACAAATGGTATTTTTTATTGAGGCCACAAACATGACCTTACAGTTCTCTCTATCTTAGATTAACACAACTTTTACTTCTTAAGGTCACCAGATAGGGCCTTCCTAAATCTTGCCATGGACTCACCTAAATTGCTACACCTCATTATTTAATATGCTACACACTCTTTTCACACCCAAAAGCACAGTTGTCATTATAGTTGCTTATAATCAATTGGTTAGCAAACTCCCCTCCTCACCTTTGATCATAGCACAGTAAGCACTTTCTGCATGTAGCTGAACAGGTCATGACTACAGAAAGCAATGCTAGGAAAACAAACAAGGAGTCCTGTGGCACTTAAAAACTAACAAATTTATTTTTTTCACGAGCTTTTGTGGGAGAAAAATCGCACTTCGTCAGACGCTTTGAAGATGGGGGAACTAAACAGAATCGTAGGAAATAAATGCAGGGAAACACAAACGCTCATGCAAAAAATAAATGTTAGTTTTTAAGTGCCACAGGACTCCTTGTTCATTTGTTTGTTTTACTGAATTAGACTAAAATGGCTACCCCATTGGATCAACGCTAGGAAGACTGTTTCCCTAGCAGCTTATAAGAGAAAAGCAAGTTTCCAAATTTGAAAAGGGCTGCCTTGTGTGTTCTGAGAAGAATGTTAATCAGTTCATCTTTATAAAATTAACAATTGTTGTCTTATATCTGCATGCTTTGAAGTACCATCCCAAACTTCAGCTGGAGAAATGACAAATTAACTTTAACTCATTTGATCCAGACTCAAGGACATTCTCCCATCAATGTGAAGGCACCTGTGTACCTAAACACCCTTCAGAGTGATAGGAGAAGAAACCTCAAATATAAATCTGTGGCAGTTTGCAATTCAGACACTGTCTCAGGCATATACAGAGCACCTCCCACCATATTAACAGGTAGCATATTAGAGGTAGAATCAAAAAAGTTACTTTTAGAAATATTTTCAGAGTTAGGAAGCATTTAAAATGTTCACCAAACATTCATATTGGAAATTTGTTTATTAATTTCTGGATTCCAGTAGGGTAGCCACAAACAGGCAGCTAGACAACCTGTCTAGACTGTGGTGAGTAGTGGGCCTCAAGATAGTAAGTCTTTTCTGTGGGAGAAAAACATGGGCAAGACTTCTGACAAGGCTGCCAAATCAGAAAGCTGGTCACCTGACCTGGCCAGAAAGCGCAAGCAGAATTCATGCGACTTCTCCTGTATCATTTTCTGGAGGATACTGGCTATGAAAAGACATGACAGTAATACAGAGAGCAGATTGTAGGCCATCTAGAAAATAGGATACCTGTTGCTACAAGATCCTTCAATTCATTGGGAATTTTACAGTTGATTCAGATAAAGGGCAGGATCAGGCTTCACGTCTACAAAAACCTAGTTCGCTTGGGAACAAATGACAACATATTGTTAATGTCCTCTGCAAATGCTTTTCTTAAGGGAGAGAATATAAAGCCAGGAACTTTTTGGGGAGGCTTTGTACAGCAAACTTAACACCCCTCTTTGAGCATAGGCATTGGAACTGACAAACCAGATCTACAAAAATGTAATCACACTGAAACATTTATCTGTCTCTCAACCAGAAAGGGAGGATTTGTGTAGTTTGGCGTCTTCCACTACCCTCTCTCTCTCTGCCACCTCTTGCTGATGCCCATCTACAGCTAACCATGCAGTAGCACTCCACAATGTAGGACGTTCCAGGGAAGCCTCAAAACTCACACAGTAAATAGCTGTTGAAACAGTTATACAAACTGAGGATAGCACTATGAGTCAGCACCAGAACTACAGTATGCCTGGGTTCCAATAAATGGCATGCTCCTCGATGTGCATTTCTGCTGCCCTGTTGTTGGTTAAAACAAGGACACAGTGGTCTCGCAAACTTCTGACCCATCTCAGCTGATTCCCTAATTCCATAAGTGGGTACTGACTATTTAGCAAGGACTAGCACCCCGTGATAGACAGGACCCTACGGGGTACACTTGTGAGGCACAATCAAGGTATCTATAGAAATGAAGGAATGAGAGGATCAAAGAACTAAAATCCCCTCTCTTAATGAGACTCAGACTGCTAGAAGGAGTCCCGGGAACCTGATAAAGGTGTGGTCACTCCTCAACTATGCATTTAATGTATTACACTGGCACAGACTGAAAGGAAAGGACATGAGCCAGTATACTTGGTGGGATATCGAAGACATGGGACATAAATGTTCCTGTTAGACCATATGATCTTAAATACAAGAAATGTCTGTACTTACTAAACGCCTAGGACACAAGTGCTTTGAAGGTCTAAAAACCAGGAAATGACAGTATTCTGATGTCTATATATAGATCTTGCCTAGATGGAAAAGAGAGTGGGATGACGCTAGCCTAGAATTTCGTTCTTCGGCTGCACATTACGAATGATGACTGTAGAATGCAGCTAGTACTTTCCTGCATGTCGATGAGATGCAAGTCCAGCTCCTGAAGTCTTTAAGTGCCACAAGACTCGTTGCTTTTTTGAATGGAAACATTGGCCACATCAAGGGCAGGAGATGTCTCTTTCATAGAATCATAGGGTTGGAAAGGACCTCATAGGTCATCTAGTCCAACCCCCTGCCAAAGGCAGGACCACTCCCACTAAACCATCCCAGTCATGGTTTTGTCCAGCTGGGCCTTAAACACCTCCAAAGATGGAGATTTCACCACCTCCCTCGGCAGCTCATTCCAAGGCTTCACCACCTGCCTAGTAAAAAAGTTTTTTCTAATATCCAGCCTCGACCTCCCTAACCGCAACTTGAGACCATTGCTCCTCGTTCTGTCCTCTATTATTACCGAGAACAGTTGAGCTCCATCTTCCTTAGAGCATCCCTTCAAGTAGTTGAAGGTTGCTATCAAATCCCCCCTCAATCTTCTCTTCTGCAGACTAAATAAGCCTAATGCTTTCAGTCTTTCCTCATAGGGCTTGTTGGTTTCAAGCCATGTTGTATCTTACCTGGTGTGGGTGCTGATAAGTTACTAGTAGTCTTTCTTCTACCTTTTCAACAGCCTCAGATACAACAGTTCTCCGTTGCACATGGTTTTTTGCCAGTGGTTCCTGACGTCCACTGTCTTGAAATGTTTCTTATGGAGATCTTTGTAATGTAGCTTCTGGTCACCCCAGATCACTTACCTTCCTTCAGTTCAACATAGAGAAGAATTTTCAGAAGCCAATGCTCTGGCATACAAGTAACATGTCCTGACCACCTCAGCTCTGAAAAAGCTATTGCTTCCACACTGAGCACTTCTGTTCTTTCTAATACTTCAGGGTCAGGAATTTAGTCTTGCCACTTGATGCTCATGATTTGCCGCAAGTGTCTCAGCTGAAGACTCATCAGCTTTTTCAGATGTCTTTTATACAGTGTCAGTACCTCCACAGAGTACAGCATAGAAGGTACCACCATTGCTCTGCAGATCTTGACCTTAGTAACCAGTCTGATCCCCTGCAGAGACCAAAATCACTTTTTAAGGCTGCCAGAAAGTCGGGATGCAGCAAGAGCTTTATAATGGAGCTGTGAATCATAAAATGGTAAAGAACTCCTCATTTTGCTTCTCCATTATCCTTTTGTGCACTGTGCATAAACAATGCATAGCTGCCTATATAGCATATATCTTGTATAAAAGCTTTTGTTTTCACCAACTGATGAATTAACACATTCACACCATGTTGTGCTGTGCTATATACAGAGTAGGTAAAAATCCCAGAGCATAAACCTCCCACCACTTCAAGTGGCAGTTTCTGATAATGTTATCGTACCAACAAACAGACAACCTTAAAAGGTAGAAAAAGTGAAAGTAAAATAAAGAAACAATAAGTGTACCAGGAAGCCAGGAATGGAGTCTGAATTCCATTCCAGCTGTGGAGTGGTGACTTCATCTTTGCTGGAGTCACTTTCCACAGAATCCAAGCCTGACTACTATCATTAGAAAAAAAACAAGTGTGCCAATTCCTAAAAATAATGATGACTCAACACCTAGATGCTCCAGTGATGTCATAGGACCAGAGAGGATCTAGATTTTCAGACTGTATTTGAAAAACGAAGTAAAAAGTACAGATCTCCATCCAAACAAAAATAACTACCTCCCAACAAGCGCCTTCTGAACCAGCCCTTTGGGAAACAGAAGCTAGGACACATTCCGCTCTTCATGCTCAGTCACATTGTCTCCATTCCTTGCTCAGAAAGGAGTTCTGCCAAATTTAACCTCAATTCGTTGTTAACTGTACTCTTCCGTTCCAGAATCAATGTTACGATTTTTATACAAAACAGAGAGTCAACACAGAAGTTCATTGAACTTCAATGAACCTAGAGTATTAGTAATTGTAGAGGTTTATTTTGTTAACAAAATGAATTCATGTACATGAGGAAAATACTATTAAATTCTTCCTTATACACAAAGCTAACTTTACCCATCACTGATGTTAACAGGACTTATAGTGAATAAAGACAAGCATGTGTTTAAATCTCTGCAGGATCACCCACATGTACAGACAGATGCCCTTCCCTAGGCCAGCGGTTCCCAACCTTTTCTCTGCTGTGGCACACCTTGAGGCCCTCAACCATGTCATGGCACACTGCTACTGTAAATCCATGAATATTCAAATTAACTTATGAATATTCATGAGCTAGGGCACCCTGTTTTGGGGCTGCCGCCAGGGGCTCCAGCTTGGGCTGCATAGGGCCACTGCCCGCGGCTCTGGGAAACCACCAAGACAGGGCTGTACAGGGCTGCTGCCTGAGCCTCCACAGAACCACCTGGCCAGGGCCACACAGTGCCGCCACCGGCAACTCCTGGGAACCTCCCGGCCAGGGTGGCATAGTGCCACCACCAGCGACTCCGGGGAACCTTCCAGCCATCGCTGCATGGAGCCACTGCCAGTGACTGCAGCTCAGGGAACCTTCTGACCAGGGCCATGTGGGGCTGCCGTCCACGGCTCGGGGGAACCTACGAGATGGGGCTGCACGGGGCTGCCGCCTGCAGCTAGGACTCCAGCTCGGGGGAATCCCTGACTGTGGCTGAGTAGGGTCGCCGCCCGCAGCAGCAGCTCCAACTCCAGGGACCCCACCGCCCGCTCTGGCCAGGGCCACATGGGGCCACTGCCTGCAGCTCCAGGTTGGCCGGGGACACATGGGGCCTGCGCAAGTGGCTCCAGGGAACCCACCAGCTGGAGCTGCATGGGGCCACCACCCACGGCTCTGACTCCAGCTCAAGGGAATCCCCAGCTGTGGCCAAACATGGCCACTGCCCGTGGCAGCAGCTCCAGGGAACCCCTCAGCCAGGGCTGGGGCCACCGCCAGAGCTCCAGCTCCAGGGGATTCTTGGGGCACACTGGAGGAGCTGCTGCAGCACACCAGTGTGCAATGGCACACCAGTTGGGAACCATTGCCCTAGGCTGCAGAGTTTGCTTAAGGCATTAACTTAGATCCAATACTGTCGGTTGAACAAACAAGGAGTCCTGTGGCATTAAAGACTAACAAATACATTTTTGAATGAGCTTTCTTGGGAGAAAATTCACTTCATAAGACACTTTGAAAGATGAACTGGAATTTTCTCCCAGGAAAGCTCATGCAATAAATACATTTGTTAGTCTTTAAGTGCCACAGGACTCGTCATGTGTCTTACTGAACTAGACTAACACCCCTTTGGATCTGTTGGCTGAGACACTCAGAGACAATATGAAATATCCTATATACTCCTGAAGGCTGTGATAAGAACAACCTCAATTCTGTGGCCCCAAAAGTCAACAAGCTTCCATTTTCTAACGAAAACCGGATCATGCCCAAAGCATTACTAAAGCTGAAGAATCTTAAGTGGAAAAATAATGTGAAACCACTAGTTTTCTCCCCTCCCCTATTCCTTCCAATCCTCTAGCCACTCTCCCCTGCCCATAATAATAAATATTCCACTGAAAACTGCAGTCTTGTTTCATCAACTCAGCTGGACTCTTCTCCCTACCCCCCACCTCCAGTCCAGAACATACACAGTTCTGACAATTTATTTTAAATTTAAAATTATCTACCTCCCCAAAACATACTCTCCAATCAAAACTAAGATGAGGAGGACTCAAACCACCTCCCCTTGGTTCCTCTGTGGATCTCAGTACTGATTTAGGGATGAATAGCCTCTCCCTCTCCCCTTTCAACCTACAAAAGCAAACTTGTAATGCACCCTTAGCTGTAGTGTTACAATAAGCTACACCACAATGATCTAAATGCACAGGGTCTGAGCTTCTTCTCATACTACCTTTTCCATCAGTAACTCCATCTACTCCTGATTTACAATGAAGTAAGCGAAAGACGTAATACTGGAAGATTAGTCTTTCAAAAGACGTGCCCAGACAAGTGCCTGTTCCTTCTCTGCCTAGTCTATCTCACATTTCTAAGGCACCTCTCAGACTGGTATTTAAGCATCAGTACGTTCTGAAACTTGTTATACTAAAACTCCAAAGCATCTTAAAAACAGAAAATAAAGGTATGCTTCAGTTTATCAGTATATTTACCAATTCTAGTCTGAAGAAAATTGTAGAGTCAATTTATAGAACTCCCACAAGGGAGGGATTACAAAGAAAAACACTGATATGCCCACAACACCCCCTCTCCCCAAGAAATACTGTTATACTAAACAGAAAGATATCAGACTGGAAAGCCCTATGGTTACACTGACCAGTAAGGTGTGTTAAAACCAATTCTGTAGCAGTCAGAAACAACAGGTCCATTCTGCCAAATTTTACCCACAAATTAGTCTGATTAGTATCCCACAAGTGATTAGTGACGTAACCCCAGGGTTTGGGAATACTGTTATTACTTTTCATTCATTTTCCAGTAGCAAAATGCCCCATGCTCCAGCCAAAAAAAGTAAGTCTCCTTTGTACTATCCACCGTATAATCACAGAATAAAAGAAGGGCTCTGATACAAAGAGCTTACAATCTAAAATAAAAAGATAAGGACAGAAAGTAACAGATAAACCAATATTTAATTAAACTGGAGGTAATGTGATCTAGTGCAGTGGTTTTCAACAACTGTGTCAGGACACATTCCTGTGTCACCAAACAGAAGCGACTCACAGAGAGCTGGGGAGATGGCTGGATTCAGCCGGGGGGGGGGGGGGGTCCTGTAGGGTGGCATGCTGTGACCAAGTGTATCTTGACCTGCAAAAAGGCTGAGAACTACTGGGCTACTGGCTAGGGCACTAGACTGGGAATTAGAAGATCTAGGTGCCATTCTGCAGTTGATCTGCCGAGTCACCTCGGGCAACTCACTTTTACCTCTCTTTGCTGCTATTCCTTCTCTTAAACTTCGACTTTTCTAATCAAATTGCAAACTGCTTCCTACTCTCTATTTCATAACAGAAGCCTTGACATGAACCCTGACAAGTCTAAAGAAAATTTGTCCATGGAAATTCTCAGAATCTATATGTTGCATGCTCATTTCCCATCTATCCATCCACTAGGAACTGGTTGTCAGAGAATGTTTTTTTTGCCAAGCATAAAGGTTTATTTGCTTTGCAAACTATTTTCTGGGCTAAGAAATCAGTCTAGAACCAAATGCTTCTCAGTTTCTGTGGTGTAGCAATTCACAGAAGAGAGCTTTGTGCCATTTATTGCTTCAATTTTCTTCTCTACCAGCACTGAGGAAGCAATCACTTCTCTAAATGGATCCTCCAAATCAAAAAGATCTATTTTACTCCAGAATCCTGAATTTTAACTCATTAGATGAAGATGGCCAGGAGCAGGAGCAGGAGTGGTGATTCTGCATTTAGAAAAAGACACTACTATGAAGGGACTGTAACTAGGCATTGCGATCAAGTCCAGTGGCTCCAGTGCTGCTGCTTCTTTGGCAATCCCTTTCTCAAGTAGACAGGATTTGTCCGTAGCCCTCAGAAAGATACAGCCCAAAAATTTAGGTCTCATTTAACCACACCTGAAGAATTTCTCTGTGATTGACTCAGCCCTATAAAAGAGAGGGAAGAACAAATGCAGAGCAAAAAAAAAAAAAAAAAAGAACCATAGGAAATTTAAGAGGGCAGATGTCAGAAAACAAACAATTATTAAATTTAATTTTGAAAAGGCAAGAAGATATGGCTACCAAAAATTCAAATAACTTGTATATGAAACTTTTCAAATTTAGACACCTATAGTCACCATGTGACAGGTTGCAGGAAAGAGATCTCTGGACAAAGGAAAGTAAATTAATCCTTCTATTTAGTTTCTTTTACTTTAAAGAAAAGAAGCTTCTAAACTACCATGTGCTTAAACATAGTTTGCCCCAAGCACTTTTAGTTGCAGGATAAAAACAGGTTACAAAAACATCAGTTATATCAAATGAAGTGTTTAAAAAATTATAAGTGTGACTGAGATAAGCCAGAATTGTTATATGCCATGTGCACCTAGAAACCTAGATTTAAATTTTTTGAATAAAAATATTTCGGCTGAAACCTTACACACCGAATGAACACAGTGATTTACATCGGCAACTTCTTCTGGCTCTATCTTTTGTAAAAACTCAACTCTACCAGACCACCCACAAAAAAGCATAGGGCTTCTAAGAGTAGTAAAGCCAATAAGCACAGCAATACTATGAAAGTTCTCACTCTCCGTCTATAAGACATGTAAAACTTAATGCATATACTTCAGGTAAAAAGGTCACATCACTATGGTTTTCACAGTCAGTGCCTTTGCTGTAAACTGGATGTAAAAGCAATATTTCAGGATCCGAGTCCATTAACAGTTCTTATTAAAGTACCCCCCCCAAAAAAGTCAACCACCAGTTACCTTAGTCTAGTAAATGTATAATACTTAGATAGATTTTCTATTAAAATCATGTGTGTTCTTAGCCTGCAGCAGCAGTTAATAATAGAAAGGATTATGAAACCCAATCAGCTGGGAACATGAGTATTTGTTCTAGGGAAATCAGGCCCCTTGGCGCAGTATTTCTGTTACGTGGAAGCTGTACTGTAATTCTATCAAGTTTAACATACAGACTATGAAATAAAAGGAGAGTCACCACTTACCTGCAAGAAGAACGCCTTAATAATTCATTATTTATGAATATAGACTGAATTTCTCTAGTGTGTACACAGCATTGGAGCATCTAGCTCCAAAACGAGTCATTCTTAAGACAAATTTATTAGTCTTGCACATCGTTTGGGTTTGCTGTCCCTTACTCAAATAAGTAATCAGCAGTTCCTTTTACTAATTAAACCATCAGCTACATACTGGAACAATCCAGTTGTCAAAAAGGAAAGAAAGAGCCCAGTATACAGTGGATATAAAGGAAACTTTCAGGAGATTCTGACTACAGTTAAGGAAATTCATCTTTCTGTAAAAATTCCACCTAAAGATCTACATTTGCTTCCACATGAATGCTCTTGTAATCTGCCAGAGACAGGTAAATTAAGGAGCCAATCCTCGGAATTTACTGTGTGCCCTCAACTCCCACTGAAATTAAGATCCAGATTTTTAAAGGTATTCAGACATTGCTGTGCTCAGCATTCCCCGGCTGAGGCCTGGGAGACAAAAGTGGCCTACAGGCGCATTCAAAGTGACTCACAGCTCCCCTCCTGCTGGCTGCAGAAAGAAGCTACTACCTAAGGACCCTAGTGGAACACATCTCCTTGGCTACAAAATTAGTGCAGGCTCCCTTCTGTAGACAAGGAGACAGAAGATCAGTGCTCACCTGCCCTTAGCTGTAGCAGAGAGTACAGCAAAGTGCTCTGTATAAGTCCTTATGTGCTGGGATCCATGCTGGAGCCAGAGGGAGAGAAGCACTGATCTCCTATACCCCTGGCTGCAGAAGGGAGACACTGTCTAGGAGCCGATGTGATGTGCACGGGGCTACCAGATGTATGCAGCTTCCTGCCTACCTGAACTCCAGTAAGGGTGGGAAGGGTGCTGCTGGTGGTCCTTCAGGGTCGTAAAAATGATATCTGTGGCCCTCAAGTCAAAAAGGTTGGGAAACACTGACCTAACTGATTTAGGAGCCTAAATTTCATTTTCAAGAGGGATGTAAGTGCTCAGGAACCAAAATCCCAAAATAGGATTTTGATTACATAGGCCTTGTCTATACTTGAAAAAATAAAAGTCGATCTACTGTAGGTTGACTTACAGCCACTGCTGGAAATTATAGCACTGGCTGACGTCCCCATTGCCCTTCTTGGGTCAATGGAGTGCTTTCTCACCAGGAGCATTTTGTCTGACTGCAAGGGCGGTGTGTGAAGCTGAGATCCCCCCAGGAGCTCAAGGGGCCCCGTGGGCTGCTCCTCTTCCCCACCCAGTTGCAAACGGAAGCCTGAGGATGTCAGCAGCAGAAGACACACTGCATTTGTCCCTTCTTCCTATGCTTTTTTTTCCCCCCAAGTGTCTGATGAAGTAAGATCTCTCCCATGAAAGTTCATGCAATAAATTTGTTTGTTACTCTTTAAAAATGCCACAGGGCTCCTTGCTGGGTTATATATCATCATCCACGTAACTTCAACTAGCAGGCTGCACATCTCTGCAGAAGCCAGATCAACTTAAGCACATAGCACTGTGTCAGTTGTTTAAAAAAATAAAAAGGCCCTCACTATAACAATACCCCAATCCAGCTGCTCTAAGAAACAAGAATCACACACCTCCTGCACAATACTGTCTTAACTACAAGCCATGATACTCAGCCACCAGGATTCCAGAGTATTTTAAAGGGTTCCAGTTCAGTTTTTAGCCTAATTATAGCACTATAAATATTTTCAAATTTCCATGCAACTAGCATAGTTGAAGATCAGCAAATATGAAAACAAGGAGGAGAGGGGGAAAAAATCTTTTTCCACTCTCCCAGGTAAGCAGTTACTTCCGATAAGAATTTTAAACATTTGTGAGCCATACAGGAAAAGCAATAACATCACAGTAACATCTTATCAGGTGAGCAGGAGAAACATTCTTTCATGTGTTTAACTTTGCCACCTCCACCATGTCTGCAATGATGGTTGCTAAGATACATGTGCCCACATGCTTGGTGAGATTGCACAGTGTTAACAAAACCAAAACCTTTTATGCACTACTGTGAGCAGACAACCTTTATTTAAAGAACTTTAAAAAGAGTCAAATATAGGGGGCAGACCTTTGTTCCCTGTCCCAAGGAAAAACTCCCTGAAGGCTGATCTGTTTCCCTCATACATGATGAGCATTCCAAAAAAAAAAAAAAAGTTTCCAAAAAAGTAAAGACAAGCACTGCACCACTGAAACATTAACAAATATTTGCCATATTTCACATGTAAGTGGAAAATCAACACCATACCTTACTGTCCTCGCCTTCAAAAACAGATTGATGCACGTTGCAAGCGAAGAGAGCATTTGGGAGATCATTGAAATCAGTTATGTCATGAAAATCTTCTTCTGCAAAACATCTCTTTATCTTCTTGTCTCTGTCTATAGAGTAGAGCAGGAAAAGTGCCCCGTCCTCTGGAACACAGCCATAGTGACCAAGGCCGCGCATTCCAAAGAAATATGATTCTCCCCTCATACCTAATGGCATGGAGAAAACAGGATTGTTAGTCTATAAGGCTTCTAAACGATACATGCAAGTCACTTCAGGAATTCCTAGTCCTAGGAAAGAGATTTGAAATCAAACTCAGTTTCACTATACAGCAATGCAATAGCTGCCACTGGAAACCCAGGACACTGTAATCATTTTTGCTGCTGCTCAAACCAAAGGTTTAGGGCCACATCTGCATTACAAAATCATAGAAATGTAAGGGCCCTCAAGGGGTCATCTACTGCTTACCCACGCAGAGAGAGAACCAAGGGTACCTAGGCCATCCTTGACCAGTGTTTGCCTAACCTGTTCTTAAATACCTCCAATGATGGGGATTTCACAAACTTCCTAGCTAAGTAGCAGGATAAATTAATCCTTGTCATTAGAAAGATTTTCCTAATACCTAATCTAAACCTAAATCCCATTTGCTGAAGATTTTAAGTCCATTATTACTGCTTTTCCTAACTTTAGTGGACATGGAGAACAACTGATCACCAACCACTTTATAAATAGTTCTTAACATATTTGAAGACTGTTACCAAGTTGCCTCCTAGACTGTTCTTAACATGCCCTGTCTTTTTTTTTTTTAAACCTATACTCAAAGGTCAAGTTTTCTAAACCTATAATTTTTGTTGCTTTCCCTTGGACTTCCCAGTTTGTCCAAATTTTTTCTGGAGTATGACATCCAGCTCTCCAATTTATGAAGACCATTTCAATTCCAATCCTGTCCTCCCAGCTTGATTTGATCTGCAAATTTTATATGTATACTTTGCCCTCTATTACCCAAGTCATTAATAAAAATATTGATTAGTAGCTTAAAAATCCTTACCATGTATCAAAACACGCTAAAATTCTCAGGTACGCTCATAAGTTTGGCATATTACTTACAATTAATATTTTGTCACGAGTGCCATCGCTGGGGGGGGCTCAGAGGGCCTCAGCCCCCCTGAAAATCAGGGCCAGCCCGAGTAGCACGCCACTAAACTGCGTGGGGCTGCTCTGTAACGCTTCTGCGCAGGGAGGAGCGCAAGAACACTGCCCGGCCAGCGGGCAGCCACGGCCTCTACCCAGCTAGAAGACAGAGTCTTCCAGTTAGGACGGAGGTGCTCCAGGCTGAGCCTGGGAGTTTTTAAAACTCCCACCCTGGAATGACCCTGCTCTGCGGCCCCACTCTCCATCAGCCACGTAAGGAAGCCAGAGGGGAAGGGGGGAAGTCCGGGGACAGGCACGCCAGCCCAGCGGAGAAAGGGAGCAGGGGAGGGGGTCGGCCCAGGGCAGGGCAGGGCAGGGCAGGGCAGGCCTGCGACGGGACCAGGGGCGTCACTGGCACCTGGAACATGGGGCACGTGCCCCGAGTCCCAGCGCCAGAGCCCCGAATATCTGGAGCACCCACTGCCTCTCCCAGCCTGGTCCCCAGCTGGGTATCCAGGTCCAGGCTGCCCATGGCAGTGCCTGCGTCTCCCAGACAGGAAGCAAGGTCTGGGCTGGCCATGGTGGCACCTGCATCTCCCTGGCTGGGCCGCCACCGGCAGCCACTATCTTGCCCAGCCCTGGCCCTGGCCCCGGCCCCAGCTGGATATCCAGAGCGGGCTGGCAGTGGCAGGAGCCCAGGGCCTCACCTCTGGATCGGAGCAAGGGGGTGGGCCCACATCTGGGGAGGGTGGGGCCCGGGCCCAGGCCCAGGCCCCAGGCCTTCCCCCAGAGCAACAACGCTCCTGGGTGGGACTAGGGGTTGGGGGGGCCGGGAAGGTCTCAGGGAACCAGTGGGAGAGGGGGAACGGATAGTGGCCCTGGCAGCCAGTAGAGGCCGGGGCCACCCTAATATTTATGTCCAGCGACGCCCCTGTTTGTGGTACCCTAATCACACCTAATCACTTGGGGACCAAGACCCCATTGTGCTTGGTGTCATACCAGGCCTCAACACATGTATGTTTCTGGTTGCCACAGCAACCAGGTTTAGTAGCCTGCTGCCAAGTTCCATTGCAGAAATGTAATGGAGGAGTTCCCTCTGGAGACCAAAAGTAAAATTACTGGTGCCTAGCTGTGAACTAATTTTGTCCATCCCCGTGATATACAAACACAACAAAAAGACGATCCCTTCCCAAAGAGCTTACAATCTAAGCACAGCGCACGAGACAACAGATGGACACGGACAGATTGACAGGACAGAACAAGAAAACAATGTGACTGTGTTAGCTGGCATGACAAGCTGTGGTCTGAGGACACTGGTAGCCTATAGCGTCAAGCTTTTTGTACGTAACATGGCGAAGGAAAGTTTGGCAGAAGGCTCTGAAGGAGAATAATGAAGCAGTTTGTGCTTGTTTACAAACAACTCCTCCAAAAGCAGGAGAAGCAAGATGGGAGAAAGCACAAAGGTGCTTACTTGAAAATTTAACTAGCAGGAAATAGAGGTTGGCATCCTCAGCCAATCAGAGGCAGAAATCAACCTCTCAGTACAGAAAAAGAAAAAGCAGAGGATAGGCTGTGAAGGACCTGAAAGTAGAGAAATGGTTAAGGCTACCTCCACTCTACAAAATCAAATGATCTTGTCATTATGTCAAGGGATAATTGCCTTGTAAGTGCGTACCCAATAACAATGCTTTGTAGTCTGGACTCCACCCAGACAGGGGTAAAACTTCAACATACTAGTCCACGATCTCTTTCTCTCTCTGTCACACCCCTCCCCCACAAAAGAGATGTTTGCATACCGACAGTTTTCAAAATTGATTTAAAAATGAATGTTCTTTAAGGTAAAGCGCCTTAGGAAAAAATCATACAAAAGTTGAAAGAGCTGTGCAATAGCTAAGACAGCACTGTTATTCTACTATTTCCATACTGAATAAACTGCAGCAGAATTTAAGGTTTGCTGTAGAACATATGTCCAGTTTTTTTAAGCTCATTAACACTTTCTTGAAATGAGTTTTAATTAACATTGCGGGGGAAAAAAAAGATTTAACAAGAAGAATGCTTTGGATCAGGCCCGAAGAGGTTAAGGAAGAGATGCTGAGGGGCTCCAAAAATGACAGCACACATCTCAATCAGCAAAAGCAGGCAGCTGTAGTAAGCTGGAAGGGCAAACCTCACACAGACTGAGGGGGCCAAACATGGATGTACTTAGCCATTGATGTTTCAATCAATACAATTCCATCACCAACAGAAGCATAACCAATTGCTAGTACAGCTAACCCCTACTAATAGGGGGTTAGAAATCACTTTGTCCCATAACTCCTCTAAAGCTCCAATGTGCTTATTTGAGGCAGCATATAAATGATTAAACCCCAGATTAATGAATACAATTAACTACATGCAACTATTGGAGGAGAATTTCTCTTTTCAGAAAGCAGGTGGTTAGAGTGCTATATACATTATTTGTTCAGTTTTTTATTTGCTTTTTTCTCTTACATACTACTTGCTGGCCCTTGTTAACATTTGTAAATACTGTTGCAACTAAAACTTTTAGGGCTAAATTATGCCCAGGATTTTACTCTGTGCAAATATACTAAGGTATATAGGAACAACAATCTCATTGAGTAACTTGCTCCAGTCAGGCCCAATCTGCCAGACAGAACCCCTTGTACAACTCCACTGGCTCCACAGGCTCGCACAGCTTACAGCAGTGGAATGGCATTCCGGAGCCCACTATTTTTAGGCTATCAGCGTTCTGGGCCCTTTAAAAATAGAAAACAGAGCCGAAACACTGCGTTCTGGCACCCACTACTTAAAAACAGTGGGTTCCAGAAGGATGCGTTCTGGCTCCATCTTCTATTTTTAGGGCCCCGCCAAATGCTGAGCCCCCAAAAATAGCAGGACCTGGAACACCATTCCAGCATGTTCCAGCAGAGCAAAGAGCGTCCCCTAGACTGAGATTTTAAATCTCCCGCCCTCAGCCTGCCCAAATGAGCATGCTCAGAGCCTCTGCGCATGGTCACTGAGAGCAGGCTACAGGCTGGAGCTTCAACCTGGGGCAGGGCAGTTCCCTGCCAGCTGGAAAACTCCAGCCAAGTAGTGGACGCAGCAGCTGGCTGTCATGGTGGCTGGGTACGGGGGCCTTGGGTGGGGTCTGGGGACAAGCAAGTCAGCCTCGTGGGGAAAGGGTGCAGGGGTGGGGGTTGGGCCAGGGCAGTGGGGGAAGATGGCATGGCACAGAGGTGGGGTGGGGAAGGGTTGGGGGACCAGCAGCAACACAGGCAGTTCAGGAAGGGGTTGGGGAAAGGTTCGGGGGACCAGCAGTGAGATGGGGGCAGTAGCTGGGGTGGTGGGTAGTAGCTGGGTTTGGAAGGAGGAAGTAGCTGGGGTGATGAGGCAAAAGCTGGGGTCAGACCAGAAGTGTGGGGAGCAGTAGCTGGGGTGGGTGAAGAGGACTCAGGCCTGAGGAAAGAGGGCTCGGACCTGCAGGAAGGGTACTTGGAAATTTAGGAGGGTTCCAGGGCCTGCCAAATTATTCTGTAACCCCTGCATACTGTTATCTTACATTAAGAAGATAGCAAAAGTAGCTATAGTTTGGAGCACAAGACTAATAAAGAAAGCCTTCATGTAGAATAGAGGTCTCAAACACGCAGCCTGCAGGCCACACTCCTCCTGTGACACCTGATACCATCCCTCCCCCCCGGAATCATGAGGCTCCCACCTGTTCAGCCCTTGGGATTTTCAAGTGCCAAGCCTCTCCGCCAGCAGAGAGGCTCAGCATCCACAGTGCTCCCAGGGCGGGGTGGGCCAAGCCGCATCAGTTCCCCTCCCACGTCATTAGCCATTGCCGGGGAGGAGCCGAACTGCTGCCCAGGAGCTACCGCACTCATGTGCAGACACCGGTCAAACAAGTGAAGCAGCCTGAGTCATCAAGAGAAGGCCAGGGACACAGGGTGCTCAAAGGGGGGTGGCTCGGGCATGTGAGGAGTGTTCATGGGGGGCTCTGTTTTGGGGGAGCACCAGAAATCCCCACAGCACGGCCTCCAGGGGTTTCCTTGCCACTGACCCCGGTGCGGTCAGGCGTGGGGGGTTTTCCGCCAGGCCCAGCATGGCCAAATTCTGGCGGGGTGGGGGGATACTTCATTATAGTCCTGGACGGGACTCTGCCCAGCCTGTTTGCTGTCCCATCTTGGGGTGTGGTTGCCCTCCTCCCTGCCTGGCTTGGGTATACATGCAGCCCAGCCCCTCCCCTTTTTTTAAAAACTTTAAAAACAGTTTAATTTTCTTTTAAAAAACTACATTTTAAAAAAAAATAATTTCAATTAAATTTAATTCAATTTTAATAAATCAAACTAATTTATTCAATTAATTAAATTTTTAATTTAATTATAATTAAAATAACTGGTGGTCCTTCAGGGTTTTAAAAAGTATTTTTGGCCCCAAACCAAAAAAGACTGTGAACCACTAAATTCCAACATAATGTTTTAAGTGTGTTTATTTGTTTACTCTTTGTCTTTCTGATGATTTTGACATGTTGAATTGACGTAATTCTAAAAGTAAATGTGTGTTTTGACTTTGTAAAGACTGTCAAAATTAGCACAGACTTTTCATGTTACCATTTCAAAACAGTTAATAAATTGACTTTTATTAGAATACTATATTACTCTTCATTTTTACTATACTTTGGTATCACTGCATGAAAAGATGAATGGTGTGGCCCTCAGGCCAACATCCTAGTCCTCATGTGGCCCTCAAGGTAATTTGAGCTTGAGACCCCTGATGTAGAAGAATCTAAAATCATCACAAGTCTATCACTTTCCCTGCCACAAGGAAAGGCTCTTTCAGTGAAGAACTGCTGGACCTATTTTCTGTAGCAGAAAAAGGATCCACGAGTGGGAAGCTGGTAGATCATTACACTGCTAAAAACAGCCAGGTGGAAAGGGAGGCACTGCTTGGATGAGCAGAAAGCAGCATAGAATACATATCCACAGGGTTCAGGAATATCTTTAGTCTACTTTCCTGAGCACTGCCTCACCATCTGCTCTGCTGTTTATACCCTGGCTATCAGAGACTATGGAGGATGAATCTTACGTACTCAATGCACAAAAGGAGTGTGCAGTATAGATGAATCTCCAATGTAAAAAGGTAGGGAGCCCAAGCTAATTACTCTCCTGGGTTCCTGAACATTGATAGGTGCTCTGGAACTGGGCACAGTCACATGTGTGATGTATGTACTGAGTAGTGCCCAGTGACACCAAAATCTGGTCTACTGACCACTAATGGTCAATGTAACCTCTGTCGGTGGTCTGTGGAGAACAGGCTGAGTACAAGGTCTTGGCTCTCCTTTGCATACAGGTGCTAAATTACATTAAAAGGCAGCTAAAATTAGATTAAATACTTTCCTAGTATTACTGTTCCACACAAGCAATTACTATGGCTTCCACAGCAGTGTAATGTGAGGGGAAGTGGCCCTGTAAGGGAGCAGAGAAACCAAATGTAATTACAGCAGAGTGTCAGATCCTATGTCTTCGTCATCCTGTTACCCAGTGTTTGAACCATGCACAGGTACATACAGAGATATTTTTTCTGAGTCATTCTAAGGCTAGAATAGGTGAGCCCAATTAGTTCCTTCCAATTTAGGCACCTCTCTCAAGCAGAAGGCACAAAGGGGAAAGACAGAGACCCTGCAAGGAAATTATAAGGGCAACTAAGCTTGAGGTGAAATCTCATATTTGTTTTTAATTGTTACTTAAGTTAGCAATAACAGCAAAACCCAGGAAGGAGTTTGCTGTTATGTCAGATACCACCAGGTGACGATGCTACTCAGTCTTCCAAGTTCTTTATCTCCGTGTGAGAGACAATATTCAGTCTTAGGAAGATGTGCGCTGTTGTGGATTCTAACAAGGAGTCCTGTGGCACTTTTAAAGACTAACAAATTTATTTATCGTATGAGCTTTTGTGGGATAAAATCCCACTTCATGAGAAGGCTACCTCTTTGGAAGTTGTTTTTTCTGTTGTGAAAAGTTCTATGTAGCAGTTGCTGAATGAGCAGCAGAAGAATTTTCGCTCTGCCTTGAATTCTGATTTGAATTCTTAAGCTAGAGTTGGTCTCCGGGAACTGTGGGTCAGCGTTGGGTTGAGATTTCTCACAAAGGATGTTCCTTCACATTTTGCAATTGCCTCCGCTCCAGGACTGGTGCTACATGTACAGATAAAACAAATTATGCTTAAAAATATATCCAGACTTCAAGCCACTGATTTCATCTCACTGATTTCTCATAAGCCACCTTGTAAGGCCCTGGTATCAGCTGCAGTTTTGGCAGAGAAATAAGTTTCCCCTGCCCAGGACAGGTGAGAAGTGCTCTTATAGTACACACCATAGTCTCTACACAAATACATTGACATCCTTAACAGTTGTATGCAATGCTGTTGTAGAGCTCTGAGTCAGCTCGAAAGCTCATCATTCTCTCAACAGTAGAAATCAGTCCAATAAAAGACATTACCTCATCCACCTTCTCTCTCTAATATTCTTGATGACTGCAACCCAAGGCTGCTTGGTGTGGTACTCTGTTCCCCTCTACTGGTAGCTGGGCCAGCTGGAGACTGAGGAGCATTTGACAGCCCAGAACAACAGGAACGTCTCTTTCAGTTCATGTAGCAGACAGTAAATGCCCACATGGTAAGCTCCAGAGTTCCAAGGACTGACCCCAGATAATACTTGCAGACCCTAGTCACTGTTAACAGCTGATGGGCAAGAACTGTACTTTAATATGTATTATACAACATGAACACTACATCAGGGCTAAATAAAAATCCTCAGGAAACAGGGATTTGCATGTCATCTGACTGGCTAATAGATAACTTATGGATTCAGTTGTTGCCAATTAGTATGTACATATCTGGATATGTAATTTGATTTGCTGGCCCTCATTCCAAATTGGAGATTTGTCTGCCTCTGTATAAACAATAAAAGAATTTACTAAAGTCTTCCAACTCTTTCTCATCCACTCACAAGCTGGGATTTCTCTCATCTAGGTAACAGGCATAATGTTATGATGCTGGACTATGCTCATTAAAACAAGAGACATTGAGGTTATCAAACATCTGTTTTGTTTTAGCATTTACTCGCCCATTAAATCCATTTATCACCTCACACAAAGCTCTTCCATAAACATTCTCCTGCCAATATTTCTGTCAAAGTACAATAATAATGCTACACAAGTATTAACAGTCCACACTGTCATCAAAACCCTCTCCCCCCAAAAACAGGAATTTATTTCTTATAGATCACTTCAGTCCATTTAAGTGGTTAGTTTTAAGCTGGTATATTGCTATACGCAAGTGTACTGGAGAATAGGATCACAATTCAAAGTGATATGGACTAACTGTTGGAATGGTCTGAGGTAAACAGAATGCAATTCAATAAAGACAAGTGCAAAGTACTCCACTAAGAAAAGAACAACCCATTGCACACACACAAAATAGGCAATGATTGCCTAGGAAGGAGTACTGTGGAAAGGGATCTGGGCGTCATAGTGGATGACAAGCTAAATATGAGTCAGCCGTTGTAACTATGTTGCAAAAAAAGCAAACACCATTCTGGGATGTGTTAACAGGAGTGATGTAAGACACGAGAAGTAATTCTTCCTCTCTACTCCGCCCTGATGAAGCCTCAACAGGAGTACTGTGTCCAGTCCTAGGCACCTCATTTCAGGAAAGATGTGAGCAAATTGGAGAAAGTCCAGAGAAGAACACCACGAATGATTAGAGGTCTGGAACACCTGACTTATGAGGGAAGATTGAAAGAGCTGGGTTTGCTTAGTCTGGAAAAGGGGAGACTGAGAGGGGACATGGTAACAGTTTTCAAGTATTTAAGAGGTTGTCACGAGGAGGAGAGAGAAAAACTGTTCTCCTTAATTGTTGATGAAAAGACAAGAAGCAATGGGCTTAACTTACAGCAAGGGAGGTTTAGGTTCGACGTTAA
The DNA here is from genome assembly GCA_007922195.1 of Podocnemis expansa. Taxonomy (NCBI): domain Eukaryota; kingdom Metazoa; phylum Chordata; order Testudines; family Podocnemididae; genus Podocnemis; species Podocnemis expansa. Next base: position 19,837,572 of record ML682040.1, on the reverse strand, counting down.
GAAAAACATTCCTAACGGTCAGGGTGAGTAACCACTGGAGTAAGTTGCCTAGGCAGGTTGTGGAATCTCCATCATTGGACATTTTTAAGAGCAGGTTAGACAAGCACCCATCAGGGACGGTTTAAGAGGGTTCTTGGTCCTGCCATGAGTGCAGGGGATTGGGCTCAATGTCCTCTCATGGTCCCTTCCAGCTTCTATGACTCTATATAATGTAGTAACTGTGTCACATTCTGATTTACATTAAGGTCCCATTCCACTGAATCTGGCAAAACTGATTTGCAACCACTTTACACACCTCTGCAAATGTCAAGTGGAACTGGAAGGCTGCTAGCCTGGCTCCCAAACCCATGAAGGACTCTTCAAGCATCTGATGAATTGGGATTTTCTCCCCAAAAAGCTCATACAACAAATAAATTTATTAGTCTTCAATATTCCTCCTTTGTTGTGCTGAACTAGACTGACACAGCTACCCCTTTTGACTCTAGCATCTTTTAGGCTCTTCCTCTAAGCCAGTCTTTTATTCTTCAGACATGAAATGTAGGCGAAACAGCAAAACAAAACTGTTCCTCTACCTGCCACAGCATCCAGGGGCTTTTTCCCTTGTCTCTCTCTGCATTAAAGAGTTTCAGTTCCCCTGCTTCCAGCCCATCTCTTTCCCACAGCTTCCTTCCAGCTGAGCTCTCTTAGCCTTTGACAGAAACACCTGGTGCCTTCACAGCCCATCTGATCATTCAATTTGATTGTGCAGCCCCCAATCCCCTGACTCTTAAAATCACAGTATTGCTGGGCCTTAGTATAAGTGAGAATCAGACCCTCCCACTACATTTTAAAAACACTGAATTCAAATATGGTCCCAGCTTTTGTTTCTAGATATTCAAGCTATTACAAACATCTAAAAAAACACAAATGATACTTGATTAATCATCATTAAGCATGCCAGTACAAGTTGTTGCTGAAAAACAGCCTCAGATTTAATGATCCAACCACACTAGGATCTTATCATGGAATACGCTGAATCTCATTACTTGGAAATTTATTCAAGTTAGTGAGACCTCGCTTGGGCATTAGGGCCCATACTAACAAATACGATTGTAGGACTGTTACCAACAGGAATCCAATGAGATATTAGGCTAAATTCAGAGGCAAGTCTTATCCAAGTTCATTTAACTTTTACTTTCTTCTGCCTCTTTGACGTGTAAGTTACTCTCTTTTCAATTACCTTACCAACATGTACTTTGCATCATTTCTGAATTTGGCCCCCTTGACTTTAATTCTAAGTATTTAAAATTTCCTAAGGGGTGGGGTTGTAACCCATATGCACATGCACAAAGGCACATGTTAAACCCATCCCTAACACTCAAAATGGTAATACAGACCCCTTGCCACCACTCCTCCAGCATATGACCACACGAGTGGTCACTGCCCTTCTGTATCCTTTATATGTTGACTACTGGCCACTCCAATAGCCCAAATCCCACCTCCTGGGTGCTCAAGTGGTGCAAATGCGCCTATCATCCTCACGACTCAGTGATTCCTCAGAGCTGAAGGGGTTCAGAGAGACTGTGGAGGATCTCAGCATCGACTGGATTATATCACCACAAATCCTTACTTTCCTGACTTCTAGTTGAAAATTCCCAACTCATTCTTTCTGGCAACTAAGCTGTGGGTCTGTTTAACCATTCAGTTAGTCTACTGATTCCTAGAGTTAGTGGCTCTCTAGGAAAACCAGCAGAGGCCAGCAGAAACCAAGACACCAGCTGAGGAATTCTGACTTCAGAACAGCGGAGAATGATTTCCAAGTGAAAGACTGAAAATAAAAAAGTATATCTTACTATAAAATTAGACCCTGAAGTAAAGCATTTAAGTGCATGCTTAAAGTAAGCATATGCTAAATAAGCTTTGCTGAATGGGAATGGAATTAAGCATGTGTTTTGCTCAACTGGGGCCTTATTACCACCATTCACATATCCAATTCTAAATTATATTTATGGAAACTAATAATGTATTTCGTTAGAAACTGCTTTTTTTGTCTTAGAGTTTTTAAAGAGTCACTTGAGGACATCTTCAAGACTCAACTAAGGATCACTTGAAACTGCTAGGAAACATTTCTTTTTAAGTAATGCTGCCAGCCATGACAAACTACATAACTAAAAATAGAGTAACAGAACAAAATGCTACTTATGAAGAAGGTTTAAATATAACCAAAACTGAAAATACTAAATAGATGCAAATCTTCTGGGAAAAAGTAACTCCACTGAAAATGAGAAAAATAGGAAAACAAATCAAAATTAAACAAAAAGTTCAGTCGTGTGTCTAAAAGGAAAGGAATGAGCAAAAAACACCGGTCCATTTCTGTTCCTATTGGAGTCAATGGCAATTCTGACTTAATTCCCTGTGTATAAGATTTTTCAAAGGGCTGTTTACAGTACTGAAATTAGGTAATTCCCAGGACAATACAGACACAATAGCAATCTCTCTGAGATTTTCAAATGCACTCCACTCCACTTCATTTAACTATCCTCCCATTAAACTCAGTGGGAATTTTATGAGACAAATACTGGCCTAAACTAAAATTCCCAATAGAAGCAGAAAGTTAGACCAACAATGAAGAGTTTTCTTTTCCTTTATGATGCCAAAATCTTAAACGTGCGATCCTTGCCTTAGGAACACTTATCATGCAGCTAACAAAGTGGGTTGGAGGCCACAAAACCTCAGGCCTGAACAAATCTGTTAGTCTGTAGGTGCCACAGGACTCTCATTCTTTCTGCTGTACACAGAACAACACAGCTACCCCTCTGCCAGTTGACTCTAGTGGAACTTCTACCTAAGCAGAGACAGCAGAACTGGACCCCATGCAACAGAAGGAACAGATTGCTGCAGCCTATGAATCCATACAGCCTAGACATCTGGGTTTTCCAATCCACAGCCCAGGGGCCAGCATGTGGTCCACCAAAGGTGCTCCTACCACCTGAGCCAGCTGGGAGCAGCCACCAGCTCCACGCCTCACCCTGAACTGCACCATTCAGGACACAGGCACAGAGGTGGCGTGAGAGATCAGCCACTTCCGGCTGGGAGGGGATGCTCCTGCAGCTGAATGCTGTGCAGCTGGTACAATTCCCCTCCCATAGAGGTGCCAACTCTCCTCCTCTGCCTGAGGCCTCCCTCCACCTTGCATGCTGCCCAAACCCAGCTGGATCACAGACCAGTCCTGCACTACTGGGCCCGCTGGCTCAGGACACTGCAGCATGGAAACTTGATGCGAGCCTAGCCAGGGGAAGCATCCTCCCCTCTCCATCCAGGCTGGCTGCTGGGGACAAGGGCCATATGAACAAAAGCTCCCAGTTCTCTTCTTCTCCCCCCCCCCCCCTCAATTTTCCAAACCAATTTATTTAGGTACCAGTCCTGCAGGCAGCCTGAGGCAGTGAGGAGAAGCCACTTCCCCCATCCAAGCCCTCACAGCCAGGAGAGACCAGGGTTGAAAGTTGATCCTCATCCACTCACCCAGCTGCCAGGGAGAGTAGCCAAATGTGCAGCACGGACGGAGTCACCACCCTCCACCCTCTTAAAGGTGCTGGGAGTGAGGAGATCACTGCAACCATGGGCAAGGCAAAACCGAGTGAGTTCCCTGACCAGTTATGTATCCTCCCTCAAAACACCTCACCCAGCCATCACCCCACCAACAGAAATACAAGTTGGAACCTGTATCCCCACCCCACCCCCATCCCTGCTAACCAGCCAGGCGCAGCAACAGCACCCCCACCTCCATATGAAACTTGCTCACCAGCCTCCAAATGAGCAAAAAATTGTAATGCGGCCCCTTATGCTAAAAGGTTGGACACCCCTACTACACATCGTGCTATATTATGACTGTTCCCTCCAGTGGCAATAAACGTCCTAGAATGCAGAGTACTCCAATCATTCCTTGGAGATGAGTTCTCTTTTTAAAAATGCAATGGTCCACAGTGTCTCTTTCACAAGGTGGCAAAGTTATAGGGCAAGAAAGAGGGACTTTTTCTTTTTAAAGTGAAGCAAATCCCTTTTTCCTAATCTCTTCCATGGAAAATTCTGGCTGTGTTAAATTCAGCTGAGAGCTTTGGGATAATTTTGTGAAGTTCTGCACATCCAAAGGGGCCAGTTACCTTTATTCATGTACAGTAAATTTTCTTCAAGCTATTAAAGGACAAAAAACAAAACCTGGCTTCTAATTAGTTTTAATTGGACTTTCCATTTCTTTACATTGGCTACATGAAAAAACAAAAAATACCCTCCACACACACTGCCCATGTGCACTGCTGACTGAAGTGCAACTGACCTCGCAGAGGAGTGGCCCCAATTCTGCAGTACAATGCTTATGAGCAGCCAAGTTCTCACACATTTCTTCTCAACTGCTACCACAAAGAGAAAAAGAGAGCTGCACATGATTAATGCTATATATGTTGCTTAACATGCCTCTAGATTCTAGGAAGTATTTGGACTCCATGCTGATGGACAATGGCAAGACAACTTGAATAGAATCAAATCAAATCAAATCAAATCAAAGGGCTGAAAGGGATCTCGTGAGATCATCGAGTCCAACCCCCTGGGAATTGAACCCAGGACCTTCTGCATGTTAAGCAGAGGTGTTAGCCAAGAATTTTTAAGCCAACGTGTTCAACTTCTGCTAAGGTTCAGGATCTGCACATCATCACATGGCGGGATTAAGACCATAGCTTTGCTTTGCTTTTTAAACTACTGACACATATACACACACAGTGACAAGGTAAGTCTCAGAAATTCTTTTTTAAGGAAATAAGTTCAAGACCATCTTACTGGATGATACCATCCCGACAGTCTTGTTTCTACTACATTTCCATTACTGTTTGGAAATAAAAAACTGAAGCCATTGGAATATGAGTTCAGAAAAAACGAGGAGTCTTGTAGCACTTTTAAAGACTAACAAATTTATCTTCTTTACCCTGTTTGTTTTGCTGAACTAGCCTAACACAGCTACCCCTTTGGAACTCAATAAGAGTTCAGAGACACTTTCTTTTACAGCCCAAGCAAGGAAGACTGGGGCTCTTCCAAAGACTAACAAATTTATTTTTCACATGACCTTTTGTGCTTTTTTACAGATGTCACTGTTGGTTCATAGAAGATGTTTACAAACCAAGCACGATCAATATTGATGTTATCCATGCAACCAGTGTTGTTAATACAACAGGAGATAAAAAGAAACCCAGGCTCCAAATAAACCCAATAGTAGAGTCAGAAATTTTAAGACCAGAAATTACCAAGAGATCACCTACTCTGAACCGTGTGTATCACAAGTCATCAACACTACCAGCATCTGCACACTAAACCCAATAACCAAAATCTTCTATCAGCACAATGGTCCTGCATCTCAGCCTATAAAAAGATGATGATGTATTTATTGTGAAAGCATACTGTTTATTCTTACTGGTTTTATATGATTACAGTAACGAGCAGAAGCAATAGAGTTGCTTCATAGTCAAACCATAATTTTAAAAGAACAATGTTAAATTCTTCTACAGAGCAACTCCTACAAATACACAACTCAAGTTTATGCTTATAGAAGAGTATGAGAAGTTAAAATGGAAACAAAGGTGAACTATAAGGTGTGCTAACAAATCCACAGAAACATTACAGAATCTCAATCACTTTTAGTTTTAATTTCCAAAAAAGCAGCTGTGTTAGTCCAGTTCAGCAAAAGCAGCAAGGAGTCATGTGGCACTTAAAAATTAACAATTTATCGCATGAGCTTACGTGGGAGTGGGATTTTCTCCCATGAAAGCTCATGCGACAAATAAATCTGTTAGTCTTTAAGTGCCACATAACTCCTTGTTTGTTTTAATATAGTTGCAAAAAAGAAAAAAATACATCATGAGTTTAAGGACAGAAATCTGGAAGGTGATGTGGAAAGAAGCCTTTCTAAAGAGACTGCTCATGGATCCTGCCAAGGGACTTCCCTAACAGCACCTCGAATTTCCCAATACCTCGCAGCTGTCAGCTAGTAACAGTGTTATACCAATTTAGTGAGCTCCCCAACACCCCCCCCAAGTCCCCTTACACTCCCCCCAATTTCAAGTCCTGGGGAGAATAGTGATCCTGGGGAAAACTGGTTGCTGAGAAGAGATGGCACTAGAGAAACAGCTGAAGTGGAGTGAGTGAGTGTGTGTGTGAGAGAGAGAGAGCGAGCGAGCGAGCACGCGCTCTGGACTGAATTGTGACTACAGCTTCTTTTCCCATTCCAACAGGCAATTTAACTTTAGCCTTCCCAGCGTTTGAACCATAACTGCTCTGATTTGCTGTTACTGTATGACATGATCCCATGTTTTACACTCCCTTGCATTTACTTTCTTTCCATTCTGTAACCTCCCTCAGCTTCCAAGCATCTGACAAAGTGGGATTTTTCTCCCACGAAAGCTCATGAGATAAATAAATCTGTTAGTCTTTAAGTGCCACATGACTCCTTGCTTTTTTTGCTGCACTCCTGGGCTGTAGTGGCTAACACCTGTGCTTAACATGCAGAAGGTCCTGGGTTCAATTCCCAGGGGGTTGGACTCGATGATCTCATGAGGTCCCTTCCAGCCCTATGATTTGATTTGATTTGACTAGACCAGGGGTCTCAAACTCCAAGCACCACGAAGGCCGCATGAGGACTAGTAGAGGGCCGCATGAGGACTTGTGTGTTAGACCGAGGGCTGCACCACTGAAACCTTTTCATACAACAACATTGCAAACATCAGTAATGATAATGTGGTTGTGGACCACACGAAACAGTTTTATGGGCCGCATGTGGCCCACGGGCCATGTCTTTGAGACCCCTGGACTAGACTAACATGGCTGCCCCTTTGGAACGAGAGATGACCCTCTCCTGCAACCCTAGGGCTGTCTTTATAGCAGTCTCCTAAAACACGAAAACAAACGAGGACTCCGGTGGCATTTTTAAATTTCCAAAGGGACAGCCGTGTCAGTCTAGTCCAGCAAAAAAACACAATAAGTTGTGTGGCACTTTAAGACTAACAGATCCATTCTGTAAATTCACCCATCTTCAAAGCATCTGACAAAGTGGGATTTTCTCCCACGAAAGCTCATGCGAAAAATAAATCTGTTAGTCTTAAAGTGCCACACGACTCCTTTTTAAAGGACAAATTTATCCCTCAGGCGAGCTTTCGTGGAAGACAGACACTGAGGAAGTGGGATTCTCTCCCACGAAAGCTCATGCCATAAACAAACTGGTTAGCCTTTCAAATTACCACAGGACTCCTGGTTTGTTTTGCTGAACTAGACCGACCCGGCTGCTTTTTTGGAGCTGACAAGAGGGGAGTCCCTAGGGATGGGGTGCAGGGCATCCCCTGGATTGGGGGTGGGGAGCTGAGATGCTCAGTGCAATGTATCAGAGGCCTGCAGCACCCCCTGCATGTGGGTGTTTATAACCCTGCAATTCCCACACGCCTGGCCTGCAGCACACACCTGGGGTTCACAGGCCTGCCCCACACCCCAGCCTCCCTCCCCGCTGCCGCGTGACGTCACACGCGCGGCCCCGCCCCCTCCCCGGCAGGGCCGTTAAACCGCCCCGCGCGAACGTTCTCTAACGGCCGCGCCGCGTGACCCGGCGGTTGGAACCCCACCTACCTGCGGGGCGCGTGCCGCCCCCGGGCAGCGCCTCAGCCAGCCACCCCACCAACCGCCGCCGCCGCGCCCTCTGCGCCTCCCGCCGCCGCGCGCGCCGCCACAAGCTGGGGGCGGGGCGCGGGCCGAGAGGAGGGGAGGCAGGCGGGCCAATCAGCGAGCCCGGCGGCCGGCGCACGCGGCGCCGGCCGCCAATCGGCTGTGGAGGAGGCGGGGCGTGCTGGTCTCCTGCCCCCTGCTGGCGCGCGCCGCCCTCGCCTCAGCCCGCCTGCTGTTGCTGCCCCTCACAAATTTGAGGCACGCCAATATGGTTTCCAAAGACCCTCATGAATATTTATGAGCCATGAGCCAATCCAGAGCTCTTGGAGTAGTTTTCCAAAAAAAATTTTGTGGCGCACCTCAGTGCCCTGGCACACTGGTTGGGAAACACTGCTGGAGGCGGCAGGTGCGGGGTGGAAGCTCGGCCACAGCCTCGCTGCGTGCGGGTGGCAGTTTCTGGCTGACGCCCTCTGCCCTGACTGCGGGAGGACGGGCTCCCCTATTCTTCCCCATCCCAACCAGCCTAGGGCGGGAACCCCCGGCTGCAGGTGGTGCGCATCTCGGCGGAGAGACGATCTCTGCTACTGTGCCCGAGCTCTGCTTCTGCTCTGCTTGGGCCGCTACGGCTCACCGTCAGTGTCCTCATAGAGCTAGGCGTGAAAGGCCCAAATGTGTGTCCATTTCACCGCGCACCCACCAACTGCTGGAAAAATTCATCACATGAGCTTTCATGGGAGAAAGTCCCACTTTGATTTGCTCCTACAAAAGCTCGTGATAAATACATCTGTTAGGCTATGTCCACACTTACACAGTCAAATCGATTTAACATATCAATTTAGTAAAATTGATATAAAAATCACTAAATTGATATAAGTTAAATCGATTTAACATATCAATTTAATAAAATTGATATAAAAATCACTAAATCAATACAAGTTCAATCAATTCAACAGGTCCCCGCTACATACTCAAATCAAGGTGGCATGTCCATGGACAGGACTTGCTATTTCAATTTAGGAAAGAGGCACCATGGGAGGTGTGGCAACATGGCCCCCTAAAAGGGCCATGTCCAGACCCAATATATACAAAAAGGAAAGCACCTGGGAAGGAGAAGGGCAAAAAGTGTTAAATCAATTAACAGCTAAATTGAAATAACATCTGCACTGTCTTATTTGGAAATAATTTTGATTTAACCATCATATCAATATAATACTAGGTTTTATTATATCGATATGACTTTCCTTATATCGAAGCAAGGGAGCTCCTCATTTCAAAATAAGGGAACATCACGTGGACCTACCATTTTTTAAATCGAAATAACCAGCATTATTTTGATTTAAACCTTGTGTGTAGACATATCCTTAGTCTTTTAAGTGCCACAGGACTCCTTGCTACTTTTGCTGAGCTAGACTAACACGGCTGCCCCTCTAGAAGTATGCTGCAAAAATGTTTCCACTGAGTCTGCTCTGCAGTAAGGGAAAGACTTCTTGAGAAATTACCAGAGTTGGACTGAAGGATATTTGCATGGTACATTTCTCACACGGGATGTCACAAACCTTTAAGTGTTTTCATCTACTGCTGGGCAGTAATTACCCCCAGTTTCCCACAGCTTTGAAAATCTAAACTAATTTTTTTCAAATGTTGAAAAATAGCCATCAGTTTTATCAACTGAAATCATAAATGAAAATCAAATTCTGCCAAACCCAGTCTGATCCTCTGCTTCCTTGGAAAAAAGAATTGTTCCTCCTCTTTTCTTCCTCATTTGTGTGTCTGAGGCTGCTAAACATTAGCATAATTTTTTCTGTGGTGTCTCATTATGCCTATAAAATTATATAGAGATGAAATCAACAGGGTTCTACAGAAATAGCTGTTAAAATCTATGGGATGTAACAGAGAATGAGATAATTTCCATTGAATTTTATGAAACATTCTATGGAAATCTACAGAAAGGATGGTTCTCTTGAATATTTATAGGCAGTTCTAAATATTCTATAGAATAGTTAACATTCACTCTAGCCCTTGTCACTAAGGGCGCTTATGACCTGCTGTGCACCATGAGACCAGAATCCCATTTCAGACAGTGGCCAGTTGCAATGTCTTAGGAGATGATGCAGGAGTTCCTGCAGTAGATAGCTGTAGGGTAACCTGCATATAGCAGAAGTCTCTTTCTGACTCTGTTAGTCAGAGGCTGGCTCATGTCCTGAAGCATGAGATTCAAGATCCCTTCCAAAGTTTAGATAATCTATTTCTATTTTTTAATTCTTACTACAGTATTGTAACTGGATATCTTTGGAACCCACATATGACTTACTATGATTTGCATGTACTGCAATAGCACCTCAGAACCACAGGTATGGACCAGGACCCCACTGCACATGGCTCTGTATAACTGCAGAACAAGATAGTTTCAATCCCAAAGTGCTTATAATCGAAATAGATCCGACCAATGTTCTCTGAATTCTTCTAAGGTCTCTTGGCCTCTTTCTTTTTCTATCAGTTTCACAAAGGGCCATCCTTAGGTTAGGGCAAGAGGGGCAGCCGCCCAGGGCCCCGCGGGGCTGGCTGGAGGAAGAATCAGGCCCAGTGAGGCAGGATTGGGCCCAGCACCATGCAGGATACAGCACCCGCAGGATTGGGCCCACACTGCAGCCGGAGGAGGGGATGAACAGCAGTACGCCCCCCCCCCCCCCCCCCCCCACACGTTCTGCTTTCACTTCTGTGCCGGAGCAGCGGGGGAGTGGCGGGAAGCAGCATGGGGCCCATTTTGTCCCCCTCGCACCCCCGGCTGCGCTGCCTCCCACCCCCTCCCTGCTGCTCAGGTACAGAGCTCAAAACAGTATGTGTAGTGAGGAGGGGCCGACCAGCAGCACTGAATTGGGCTGCTGCCAGTTCCCAGCATGGGACAGCCGATGCAGGGGCCTGGGATTAGTGGGGGAGATTTGCCTGGGGCCCTGTACCCCCTTAGGGACAGCCCTGTAGCCAGCCCTCATTTTCTGGCTGGGCCCCTGAGTCTGTGGGATGGGCCTGGTCATCAGCACTTGTTGCTTGGCAAGCGGAGCTGTGAGTGGGAGAGAGGTGATGAGATGAGGCCCACCCACCTCATTGTCCAGCAGTGGTGCAAACTTTGCCATGGCTGCAGGGCCAACTAGCAGCAGCCCATGGCTTTTGGCCAACCCCGCAGCCACCACAATGAAGTTCACGCTGCTGGGTGCTGTGGTGGGCAGGCCTCATCTCCAAGTGAGCTATGCCTCTGGTTTTACACCTTTCATTTTCATTGAATGTGCCTTTGTTTTAGTATTATGAGAAAGGGTGCATCCAAATTACTCTGTCCATGCCATTCACCTGACATATCTGTATCACTTCCTTTCATTTGTCTCCTGTTTGAAGTCAACAAACCCAATTTCCTCTATTCATTCTTCACTACCTCTTCTATTTGAAATTCAGGCTGGGAGGAAAATTGAAGTTCACTTGGTAGAGTTTTTCCCTCCCCCCTGGGTATCACCACAGTAAGGGCTGAGCTAGCCCAGGAAAACTGGGAACATCTAAGCCTGAGCTTTGCAAATGCTTTTGTAAGCACTCAAATATTATGAGCAGATTGGGACAACTGGAGAGACCAATAAAGGATTCCACTATTTAAAATACCAATGTCTTTCAAGTTAAGTATTAATGAGAGTGGAAACAGTGACACAGGGTTCTGACTATCCCCCTGTGTAAGTCTTTAAACATTTAACATCAGGAAAATTCCATAATAGCAGGCTGTTATGTTTTTAAATATTTAAAAGCAACTAGAGCTCCCTGGTAACTAATGAAACCTGCCTTTCAGAGAGAATCTTGCCGTTTACTTATTTCAGGGATCAGCAACCCAAAAGAAGAGCTATTTCTTAAAATTCCTTCAATAGCCAAGGCTATGTCTATACTAGCAAATTAGTTTGAATTAAGGAGGCTTAATTCAAACTAATTTGAACCCTGTCTAGACTAGGCTTTGCCTAGTTTGAACTAATTTGCATATTTAGTTCAAACTAGTACAATGTAGACATCCTAGTTTGAACTAAATAAGTTCATACTAGTGGTTAGTTCAAACTAAACCCCTTTTTTTTTATTTTTAGTTCAAACTAACTTTTAGTTCAAACAACTGTGCTTTTTTATATTCAAACTAAAAAGTTAGTTCGAACTAAAAAGCATCTGGCTAATTCGAACTAAAAGTTAGTTTGAACTAAAAAAACACCCCTAGTTTGAACTAACTTCCAAACTACTTAGTTCAGACTAACCAAGTCCAAACTAAGGTTTTAGGTGTAGACATAGCTCAAGTGTTCTGAGAGCCACAATGGGGGTAGCCTCCAGGTGCAGGGAAGATAGGCCAGGGCTCCTGCTGCAGGATCCCCTGGTGGGGCTGGGGAAGTCCAGAGTCACGAGCAGGCTGCCCACAGGGTCCCCTGGTTGGGGGGGGGCAGAACCAGGCATGGGGTGTCCAGCCACAGGCCACCTGCCGAGTCCCCTGGTTGGGGGTGGGGCACAGCCAGGCGTGGGCTGCCTGCGGGGTCCCCCAGTGGTGATGGGGGGCCCAGGGTCCAGAACCACAAGAGGGCAGCCAAAGAGCCATTGCATGCCCCTCCAGAGCCGCAGGTTGCAGACCCCTGACTTATTTGGACTCCACTGTTATGCCATTCTGTGTAGCCAGTCTGTGCACGTCAGAGTACTGTAAGCATGCTTCCACAGCCTAAGTGTCCATAGAGAATCACAGGAATCTGTGGGTTGAGAAGGCATCTCTGAACCAACCATAAAACAGTTGCTCCTTATAAGATCTGCAGACAGTGGCCCAGTGCTGATTGCTCAGAATTTAATGAGAATTTTGCTATTGACTTCAGTGGATGCAGAATCACACCCTATGAACTAAATACTTGTAGCTTGCACTGCAGATAATGGGGGTGGCAAGTTCATTTCATCTCTCAGGATTTGATTCACTGGGTCAACTGTCGCCCAAGTAAGGTACAACCTTAGTACTGAGGCCACTTGAGTATTTCAACAGAGCTGCATCAACATACGTGAGAGAAGAATTTGGCCGATCATGTTGATTTGTGATCAGCAAAAGGCAAGCAAGGACCCAGTCCTGCAGTCTTAGCACATACTTCAAGGACAGAGTTTTCTGCTTTGAGCAGAAAGGGGTTTGTCTTCCTGTCTCCAGTGAAGCAGATCATCAAGATCAACAAAGTTCTTGTTCTGCTGACTCTGATCCATTTCTGCCCCATCTGAATGCCCCATGGTTCCTTCACCAGCTGTTAGATTAGGTATCTTCCTTAAAGGGATCAGAGTGGGAAGCATGGATAAAATTAATGCTGACTTGGTCCCTTCCAAAGCTTTAGTCACCCCCAGACAATGCTACAGAAATTCAATATTAACTTACCCAAGAATATTCCCTGTACCTGGTTAGAGAGCAATGATGTCTCCCCAGCACATAGTCTGAGCCTTCTTTATTTGTGCAGTAACCACCAAGGGATGGTGCACTATACAGTGAAAACAGCAAAATAAAACTGAATAGGTAAAGACTGTCTATGCCTTGTATTTGTCTGCAAAGTGCTTTGCTCAGCTACGGATGGAGAGGGAATGAGTAATAATATTTTAAATGAAGCATTGCTATAGGAGGTCTGTCTGCCTTTATTAGCTGTATATGTCCAAACCCCAACAAAATGTGTCAGTAAATATACATTGTAACATAACCACTATGATTAGCACTGCACAAGCCACTAGTCAAAAGTGACCATTAGTTTTACAGCAACTGAGAGCTGAGACAGTGTTAATATTTTCTGATGACATCTGAGTCACCCTAAAAGTCCTTTTCTCTTTGACTTTGTACAACTCATGACTTATTTTAGAGCCACCCAAAATAACAAATGGTTGTATTACAATTAACCCTCAGTCCTGAAGAAAACTGAACTATTCTATCTGCATCTGCAGCTGAGGAATATTTTTAACAGAGAGACATTTGTTAGCCTTGATGGTCTGGAGAGTAAAGGCAAAAAGAATTCTGCTGGCTTTGAAAATACATAATCTCTTAGTATAGCAGCAAATCTCATGCTGAAGCACAAGACTAATTATCTCAATGACAGGCTGTGAACTGCTGTCTCTAGCTCTGGTTGTCCTCAATATAAAAAGGTGTAGAAAAATTGGAGAGGTTTTATTTTGTCTGGATACCTACTACAGTTTAAAATTGTTTCTCCAAGTACTGGTGCCCTTTTTAGCCAGATTCCTCTGTGACCCTCAGGCTCAAATTAAAGATTTCTCTGAATGGAATGGTTGCTGTAAAGTATTTCCTTTTCTCTTTTCTGTCCCTGTCCTCAACAGTCTTCTTTTCCCCTTAGCTCCTCGTACTACAAATTCCTATGGCTTCTATCCTGACTGGTTAGCTGACTCCTTAGAGTCTTTGTAAAGCTGTTCCATCCCAGCACCTTGCTCCCACAGTATAATGAAGAAGTTTTCCCTCAGTTTCCTCACTTGCTATTCAGACCATTTCCATTACATACATAGCTTAATCCCCCAGCCAAATCACTTCCAAGAGCTCCACCGCTTCCAGGGCAATGGAATCCTTCAATCAAAATCCAACAGAGACACCAATCAAAAATATCTTCAACACAATCAGCTCGGCTCTCAGCCTCCTTTGGCAGGCTCCCAGATGCAATGTCTTCGTCTAAATATCAAGTTCAATGACACTCACAACATGCCTTAGGCATCCTACAATGTCAGGGCTGGCCCACAAAATGCTGGCACCTGAGGCAGGGAGTTTAAATGATTCCAAAGGGATAGCCGTGTTAGTCTAGTCCAGTAAAAAAACAACAAGCAGTTGTGTGGCACTTTAAGACTAACAGATTTATTTATTTATTTGCATTTAAAGTTTAAATGATGCCCCCATACCCCCTTGTGTGGGCCAAAACTTTGAAAGGTCTCAATTCTGCCTTCTCCTTTGCTACGCCTCTCAGGGTACTGCTCTGCTACCTACCCCAATAAAGGAGAACTAACAACTTAAAATGCCTTGTTCAAAAATTTTAAGTAACTTTCAAACGCCTGAACAGCAAAAGTAACTTTTCTTGTCTGCATACTAAACACTGGCATTTTTATCAGTTTGAATAATCAAAGTGCTTTCCATGGCTTCCTGATTGCAAAGATTTGAACTGCTTCCTGAAGATCCACAGTCTGAGCCAGCTCATGCTGTACTGAGATGGTTGCAAGGCCCATCAAACTCTCCTATGTCATTGTGGAGCATAGATATGTTTTTATTAACTTCAGCTTGGAGAAGCTGCATTCTCCACTGGCCACTGTTTCAGGAAGTGTTAGAAGTCTGTGCAGAGCAACAAAAGCATTTGGAAAGAGGGTGGTCATCTTATTTGTGCACATATATTACAGAACAGCCTTTGGACTTAATCCTGCTGCAATGTATCTTGAACGGGCTTTCAGTTCATCACCCAAATCACTTGCATCAACATCGCAAATGTCATCATGGCTCAACACTATCTCTAGTGCCCTGAATTGCTGGCGTAGGTCTTCTTCAGGTATAGTGAGGAGTTTTGGAATATCATACAACATCCCAAATATGCTGCTGTGTTTCTTGTGCTGCATGAAATGTTCTTCAACTGACTGTACTGCACCTCGTAAAAGAATTCAACTTTGAATTGTTGTTTGGGGTCTCTTATGGGATTATCCCATGCCTCGCAATCGTCTTCTTCTTTTGTGACTCTCATACTCTCGAATAGGTGGAAAAATAGCTTGAAGTTCCTCTGCAACTTCTGTGCACTCCTCAGAACATTTTGAAATCCCTCATCTGACTGGTAAGACTGTAGGTATGACTTTGCTTTGTCCGGTTATTCCATTGCTCCAGATATATCAAGGTCAACACCTTAGAGTCTCTTGCTTACAACATTTATTTCAATCACTCTGTCATGCCACAACACTAAACCATAAAGAAATTTGAAGTTATGTATGTTTCTGGTGATTACAATTCCCTCTGCCACTGTTCTCCCATGAACAGTTCCTGTCATAGCATTATCCTCCATAACGGCAACTATGGTATCATCTATCCTCCCAATTTGGTGTGTGATAGGTTTTATCGCCTCCACTAAACTTTCCCATCATGTGGCACTCAGTGGTTTCAGTGTCGGAGAGGATGTTCCCAGATGTTGCTGTAAAATTTGCCATTGATGAGTTGATGCAGAGAAAAATACACAGATTTTTTGAATTACATTAAAAAATTCAACAGCCTCACTAGAAGCTAATGCTGCATCACTGACCACCAAGTTCAATGAATGAGAATTGCATGGGATAAAAAATGCTCAAGGGTTTAACTCTCAGATCCGTGTGTGCACTCCTCTGTTCTTTCCTCTCACTTTGGCACCATTATCATAGCCCTGACCTCTCATCACCTACCGCAATTCTGTATCTTCCAGCTATTTAAGAAGCACATTTGTCATACCAGCTCCTGTAGTATCATCAATGTCAGTAAATTCGAGAACATGCTGTCTGGTGGTCACCATTGCAGGGACATTTTCACTAGGTTCTGCTGAAACAAATTGTACCATTAAATTCATTTGTCCCATATGGGTGATGTCAGGTGTGCAGTCCAGAATAACGGAGTAACGTCTTGCTGATTTCAGATCTCCCACAATCTTCTGTTTGACTTTTGTTGCCAGTAACTGTATGATCTCATTTTGAATTGTTTTTCCAAGGGAGTGGTGTGTGTAGATTTCTTGGGTGGTGATGATGACTCTTTGTAGATGCTCCTGGAGTACAGCATCAAACTCAGGCAGCACCTCCACAATTTTAAGGAAGTTTCCATTGTTTGGCACATACAGCTGATCTGAAGTGCCACATAGTACTAGGTTTTGAGTATCAAGCATTCTCACAATGGCAATGAGTTTTTTCAGAACATTTTCCAGTAAAGGGATCCTGATGCAATCTTCTCGATGCTGATCATCTATGGTGTCCTTTAGCCTTAGTCTCATCTCAAGCTCTTTCCACCTATGGAACGCTCTTTGGTGATTTGCTGCCTTCTTAGGGCATGCCAGATTTCTAGCCAGATTTTTCCACTCCTTTGTTCCTGTAGAACCCGATGTACTGGAACATTAGACTGGAAGAGTTTGCAACAAAAACAGCATGCAGCACTGGTTTTTTTGAGTACATAAGCCATGGCCAGGGACATCGCTGGCACCTGGCAGACACAGCACATGCCCCAAGTCCCAGCACCAGTGCCCCGAGTGCCCAGTGTGTCCCTTGCCTCTCCTGGGCCTGGGATCTGGGCTGGGCTGCCTGCATCAGCCAGTGTCTTGCCCTGCCCTCTCCCTGGCCAGGGATCGGGGGGGGCCAGGCTGGCAGCAGCAGAAGTCCAGGGCCCTGATTCTGGATTTGGGCCGGGGGCGAGGCCGGAGCCTGAGCCCAGGCCCCAGGTCTTTTACTGAGGCAATGGTGCTCCTGGCCATGGCCTCTCCACTTTGTCACCATTGGTGATTTCACACCCAGTAATGTGTTGGATGGAAAATTTTATTTTCATTGTCTTTGGGGAACATGAAGTTTTTCACTTGCTGTGGCCCATGCAGTACAAGGAAGTCCCTCAGGCTATTGCTTAAATGGGTCCACAGTCCTGGATCATCTAGACTTCAGGAACTAAACTCAGCAGCAGCTGTGTCTTGTGCCTCCACCACGCTCTTCTCTGATCTACAGTTTTCTTTGGAATGTGCATGGTTACATCAATTTGAGATGGAGATATGGATGCTGCAGTAGCTGCCAGGTCACCTGCACTCTGACTAACTGGAAGATCAGGCACCTCCTCACCACTCACATCCTCGCTGGGGCTGGAAGCTCACCATGAACATTTTTAAGTCTACATATCTCTGGAGAGCTCCTTCCTGCTTAGATAGAAAAGCTTCCTTTGCTTTCTTTCTTTTTCTGAATGCTGCCCCAGAGGGTCATTTTCTTCTGTCACTCATGACTGCTGTTCTGTGCCAGCTATATACCCAACACTAAACTGAATGGGACAAATAAGCAGGCTGGTAGCAGGGCCTGAGGGAGGGAAGATATCAGCATCTTAAGGGCCTAACTGACTCCTACTACTTCAGTTGACTGCCTGTTCTCCTCAAGTGGGCTCAGGGAAGCAGCAGAAAACAGAAATCTCCCTAAGACACTGAGGGATAATCAGCCCAGGCTCCTAAGTGTGCTGGATAGGTACGTAAGAGGCTCCTCCTCCTCTCTTTCCCTGCACCACCTGCTGCTTTCTGTTATTCCCTCTCCCCTTCTCTCCTGCCTGCCTGTTATGTCTCTTGTGCCCTCCTTCCTCCAACACAGCACTCTATCATCTCTGTGCATCTAGAGCAGAGAAGATACATATACACCAGCAGCAGACACAATTTTCTACACTCTGGGTCCTAATGCCCATCACACGCCCCCACCCCAGTCTGGCCCCTGAGGCAGCCACCTCAGTTCACCTCATGGTCAGGCCAGTCCTGTATAGTGTCTTCACAATGCCTAGCCCCCAAACAGGCTTTTTACACCCCACAGGAGAAGCCTGGTTTCCCTCCCTATCAGACCTTAACCAGTAGACTTCCCTCCTTTTTAAATCCCCATCCAAGGCTTCACACCTGCCAATGGGTGTTGAAGGGCAGGGTAATTTCAGCATCTGTCTGTTCCTTAACCCCATCACAGGGCTGTGGGAGCTGTCTTGGACACTAAGAGCGTTCTCAGAGGGGTGGGGATGTCCCATTGCAGACAACGTAACTAATGACATCTGATAAGGTCGCTCATGAATGGCCCACAGTTGCTGCTGCGTGTTGAGTTCTTGGCTGTATTCGACCCAATGTTTAGCTGCAAAGCTGCAGCAATCGGCTTGTCAAAATGATCTCCATGGCAGGCTGATAGATTGCCTCTTCCCTAAGCTGGTGAATGGGATACTGTGGCTGCCAGTTATCCAAGGAAACCATCTGATAACTGCCTACAGCACATACACTTTCTGGACAAGCGTCTAAGATGCCAGCTGAATCAAACCCAAACTAAGAGCACTGCCTGTCTAGCACATAAGCAGATTTCTAAACATCCTGCCTGCATGCCTTTTTGGTACACATATTTCCAGCTCTTTTTAGAATGCAGATCCTTTGGAGAGGGACTATATTCATTTCATATCTTGTACAGTGCAGTACACATTGTAATCACTTAATAGATAATCCTACCTACCCCTGGTTCTCATATTTAGTCTTCATTTTTTCCCTTTCCATTCATTTTAATTTCATATTTTGGTATTTATTTTTAGCAAAGTTTAGATATTCAAAAATCAGGGTTTTCAGGGCTTTCTCTTTGTATAAAACATAATGAGTAACATATATTAGTTCACTTTAACATAGTACTTTTGCAAACAGCATTACATTAAAGTGCATTAGACAATCATTAGTGTGCACCGGCAGGGTCTATGCTGACCAATTAATGCATAACACCTTAGCGTGCTTGAGAAATCACAAACAAGGAGACTGGTGGCACCAGACTCCTTGGCTATGTCTACACTACAGGGCTCAGGTAAGTCAACTTAATAAGGTAGACTTAAAGTCAACTTTATTAAGTTGACTTTGTGAGGCTCCATTCGTTTAAGTCGACTTAATCCCGGGGACCCATTTAAAGTCAACTTTACAAAGCCAACTTTAAATGGGTCCCCTGGATTAAGTCAACGTTAATGGGCACATTGTATTGAGCTGACTTAACAAAGTTGACTTAACCCTTCAAGTCGACTTTAAGAGAAGGAGTTTTAAGTCAACATAAGAAAGTTGACTTAATGAACTCCAAACGAGACCAGGGAGTTTCTTAAGTCAACTTAAGCCTCCAGTGCAGACATGCCCCTTGTTTGTTTTGCTGAACTACACTAACACGGCCACCTCTTTAGAACTTTAGAAATCACATCCTTGTAGTCTGCATTACTGCTCCACGTAACCAACCCTTCTGATACAATCAATCACTTCCAGTGTTTGTCTGGTGTTTATTAAATACAGCAATTGCTTTTTTTTTTTTTTAATCAGAGTGTTTATTGGTGTTCATCAATTAAAACCTAAATTCAGAAGCTTTATGAACACAATGGATCACTGCAATATGACCTCAATCCAAACATTTCAGATTTGCATGGCATGTCTGTCCTAAATGTAGACATCCTCAGCACAGTCATCTTAGGCCAGTGGTTCCCAATCTTTTCAGTAACATACTTCAATAAGACAATTCCACAGCGCACCTACTAAAGAGGTTTGCAACATAGTGCATACAACAAGCTAAAGACGGATCAAATGCATTAATGTTTCAAATCTACCTGAAAAAAATACGTCATCTCAATTCTACCCTTTGGCCGCCTGTGTTTTAGACTCAAAAGACTGATACCCACACTTTGAATTTGATTGATTTTCACAGCTTGTATAAGGTGTAATTATGGTGGGATAGAATATTGTTTTAAGAGGACGCAATCTTTATTTTCCATTGATTTTCATTACCTTTGTACAAAATTTCATTGCATACTTGGACAGTTCTCAAAGCACACCAGTGTGCCACAGCACACTGGTTGAAAAGCCGCCGTCCTAAACCTCAGATTTTCAGAGTTGCAGTTTAATATCTAAAAGGAATGAGCAAAGAGCAAAGGCCCATTTCTGCTACCACTGGTCTTATTTCCAGAGATTCTGAACAACTCTGGAGCCTACAGGTGCTCTGAACATCATTTTGCTCTCTAAATATAGATTTAGTTGCCTAAATTTTGAACTTTTTGGTCAATCTGCTTAAAGATGAAAACTACGAAGGAAACAATTGACACACAAGTGTTGGGTTATTTATGCTAATTAGCAGACCACAAACAAGGAAACAGCCTGAGCTGCAAAGTTCAGATCACATCTGAAAAGTGTAGGGCTGCGTGAATATATTAGTTATTAATTTATTTATTTATTACTACTATTATTATTACTTATTTGTGTTGCAGTAACACTTAGGAGCCCCAGACTCCACGTAGATATGTTTGGCTTTGGCCCAGTTCTATTCAAAATTATTTGGATATGTTTATGTTGCCTTCACTAGCGAAAAGGCATCAGGGCCTACTGACCACTACTAGAAGGCTTTGGGAAAACATCCTAACAAAAGGCATTTTGACTTAAATTGGGAGATCCTTTTCTGAATTTCACAGCCCCTGTTTCATTATGTGAAACAATAATCTGTGCTTTGCAAGTACTGCCACTAATTACTCAGAAGCAGGAAGCTAGCTGGAATAACCTCATCACAGTCATCTCCAGCACTGGACAACGCCACTTCAAATCTCTCTTTTTCCACAAACTTATTTATGTAAGCCTTCTGCCAGGGTGAGCTGACAGAACAAAGGCCAGGTTCTATATCTAGGGGTTTCCAAATAACGTTACAGCACCAATCAGCTCAACCCCCACCCAGTTTTCTATTCCCTGGGCCGACCAAAGGGGTAATGCTTCCCGGCTCGCTAGCACAAGTCTGAGTGTAGTACGCAGAACTTTTAATAGTAATAAAAACAGAATGTAAAAAGCCCAATAACAAAAATCAGCACTGATCTGGAGAATCAGTGTAGAACAGGTTCCCAAAAAACCCAGGGCATGTAGGGAATGTCTGTCACACCAGCTGCTTGCTGGCACCACCAGTGGGTCACTCACGCTCTCTGGCCCTCCACTGGCCGCTTATGCCATTCGTTGGCTCTGCATGCTGTCTGCCGGCTCCGCCCACTGGTCACTCACGCTGTCCATTCTCACCATCCACTGGTCCTGCCCACTGTCTGCTGGAGCCACCCAATGGTTGCTTACTCCATTGCTGCTCCTTTTGTGATTTTAGCTCTTAGAGAGCATTTTCCCTCTCAGTGATTTCAGCTCTAAGTGTGTCCCTTCTATCATTGATTTCAGCTCTTAAACCTTACATAGCTGCAAGCAGCTTCTCTCATTAAAATAACAAAAGAAAGGCTTCACAGGAAGCCTGGCCAGATCTATCCTTTGACAGTGGGGCATTTGGGTGAGGCAGAGCCTCCGGCATAGCTCTAGACTGAGCTAATGCTAAACCCCCACCCCTGTCTTCACTTCACCAAGCTAGGAGGTGGTGACCCCTTTTAATATTTGTTTTGCTGATGGTAGCTTTTATCCTTTAACCCACCTAAACACAGTTGGAACAAGGAAGAGAGTAGTGTATCACAAAAGACAGTAGTTCATTTTCCTTTTCAGCAGAATTACAGATATTGACAGATTTGTGATCAGATCAACCCAAATACTATTACTCATATTGCCCTGCACCATAGTGTGAATATGTTAACATGCTCTTTGTGCTCATGTAAATTCAAAACCCATGCAAATTAGCTGCCTGCCCTTTACAAGCTGCTAGGCACAGCTTCTAAACATGCCTTACATTTATAATGTTTTCTAACTTTTCTTACACCATTTATTAGTGTTTCATTTCCACACAGACTCTCCTCCCTATCAGCACAGGTTTAGTGTTACTTCAAACCATCCTGTTCTAAGCTTTTTAGTTAGTTTTTTTCTTTTCCTCACAAACATGATTACTCTGCCATTTCTTATACATGCACAGTTCTACTTATGCATATGCCCTTGAACATGATCAGGACAAACACTTAAAATCCACAGCAAGCTTCTGTCAGGCCTAAATATGCTTTTGTTCCCAGCAGGTAGTGGTAGAAATAATTATGCTTTCAGAAGCAAAGAAGTGTGAAAAAAAGCTATTGT
Organism: Podocnemis expansa; assembly: GCA_007922195.1. NCBI lineage: Eukaryota > Metazoa > Chordata > Testudines > Podocnemididae > Podocnemis > Podocnemis expansa. The sequence continues at coordinate 19,815,169 of ML682040.1, read as the reverse complement.
GGCTATTGGTAACTTCTATGACACCACAAATATGTATAGCCAGTAGAAAATAAGCAGTGTGAGCTGACAAGTAACAAAACTCACATTTTATACCAGTATCCCTGAGATTAACATGGACATGGGGATTCATGCACAGTCGGCTTCAAACTGCATTTATTGCTATAAATTTACTAACAAAGTCCATGCTGCTAACTCAGATATGATAGTGCTAACCCTGCTAAGAGAGCCTGTAAAAAAATGAGTCAAGCTGAAGTTGGTCCTGAGGTGGTGCCATAGTCCATATACTGCAGTCCCAGTGAAATGAGAAAAGTAGAGGTGCACAGTTGTGCAGTATGGACTCAGACCTGGCTGGTCTTGCACTGATTGCCAGTGGGTAAAAAAGAAAGAAGGGAAGCGTTTGCTTTTTGCCTAAACTACAGGGGAGACTCTCCCAGCTCCATATGAGAGAACTCTAGAAGAAATGGCTAGCTTATCCACGCACCATGGACTGGTCCCTCAAAGATATTCGATTACAATGGGCACCCAAATGACTTTCAGGGTGGGGCCCATGCCCCAAAGAGATGAGATGTAAAGACTCTGGTAACTGCAAATGTTTGCAGGTGCTAGCACTTGAATTTGTGCTGGTAAATAAGTTAATTGCTACTTGATCCAGTCACACAAATCCGAGTTTGAATACACAAAAATGTGCATGCACAAAATCTTAGGTGCACACTTCAAGGCCGTGTTAAGGCCGCTTTGAAAATCTGGCTCACAGACTCTTATCTAAATATGTGGACTTACACTTGAAGGAAAAACATGATCAGCTTCTGGTTTTGTGTTTTGTTTCTAGAGGAATATCAGACAATTTTAGATGAGACTGGACTCCTAATTAAGTGGTGTATTATTCAAGTTCATGGCAATCAAAAACCAGTTATCTGCTCTTGGATATTAAAACATTCTTTGGTTCATTTTCATGGAAAAATAACTTAAACGTTCAGGCTTGCACTGCAGTAATCACCTTTTTATATCCATGTTTTATTCCAGTTCTGTAAACAAGCTTAAAATAGTAGATGATAATACCAAGATTTGGACAGCGAAAGAGGGTCATACAGCAATATATCAGGCCACAGTGAATTACTTCATAAAGGTCAGTGGCCTCAGTGGGATTTTACATTTTAACATGTATTACCTAGCTATTAAGTTTAAGCTGTAGGTGACATTTGGGCAGAGGTCATATTATGTATATAGGCCCCGATTCAGAAAAGCACATATACATAAATAAATTCAGGACAGCACTCAGTCATCCACTGAGCACAGGCTTAGTGCTTTGCTGAACTGGATGCTTTCCTGAACCTGGACCAGAAAAATTAAATTCACCGCAGATCTGAATTAGCAGTAACAAAGATGAGGGCTGCAAACCCTGTTTACTAGATCAGTTGGCTGGGGAATACAAAATCTTTGGAGTTACCAGCCACAGCCCTGCTACTATATTTAAAATATAGTAAACACCCCCCAGATCTCATGTGCCTCACATTAGATAAGTGACTGTGAAACATCTCTTGTTTTCGGGGCTTAATTAAAATGCAGAGGGGTCACACACAATTATAACACAAATCTTTGCCATGAGGAGGAACGATAGAACACATCTCTTTAGTTTAGAGCACACTGCACCAGTTTGAGAGCCCATATGCACATCAAGAGGTGAACAGAAATCTCAGTGGACAACGGACCGCAGCCTAAGGCCTTTACTCAACACTTACATGGGCCAAATCATGTTCATTGAAGTCAATGGGTGTGTCATCTATATAAGAGCACAGTAAAAACCTATAATTTTACTGATAGCAGTAAGATTAATTGCAGAGTGAGGTACTAGTCAGCATAAGTGTGAAAAAATATTTATAGTATTCATACGTTATAAGACCAGAAGAGACCAGTGTGTTCATCTAGTCAGTCCTCCCATTTCACACAGCCATAAGCCTTCCCTGAATTAACTCCTCTTGAACTAGAGCATATCTATTAGAAAAATACCCAGTCTTTGACTTACAAATTTCCAGTGATGGAGAATCCACCCAAATCATTGTAAGTTGTCCCTCACTACTTTTAAAATTAAAAAAATGCCTTATTTCCAGGCTTAATTTATCTATCTTCAATTTCCAGCCATGCGACCTTGTTACCTTTATCCGCTAGACAAAAGCCACTATCAAAGTTCTGTTCGCCATGTAGGTACTTACTGTAATCAAGTCACCTCTTACTTTTCTCTTTGATAAACGTAATGAGTTTAGTCTTTCCTAGACTTTCCAAGGCATTCTTTCCAAACCTTTAATTATTCTTGTGGCTATTCTGTGAATCCTCAATATGACCATTCATATATCCAGAGATCACATCAACCCTTTTGGCCACAGAATCCCACTAAGAACTCATGTTCCACAGATTTTCCATCATGACCCCCAAGTCCTTTTCAGGGTCGCTGCTTCCCAGAAATGAGCAATAACATTATACTAGTACATTGTGCTATGTGATTGTTTGTTACTGTGCTATGCACCATGGCTTGATATTTGGGAATTGTGCTATATCAAATCTGTAATGAGGCAGAAAGAATACCCTGGCAAAATAGTATGATCCAGATTTGTTTTTCAGAATTAACCCATGGAGACAGATGTTGCACAATTTCAAGCCAATGTTCTTTACTGGAGTTTGATTTGGAAAGGGAATTGTAGTTTTGTACTAAACTAAACTTGTTTATACATTTTTAAATACAACTCGTAAATTACACACAAGGCATTTCAAAGGGGCAGTAAACAATAAAATGTAGATTCCACCAGTATCATTCCTTTAAGTTTGCTGTAAAAGTTTTTAAATCTTTCTTGTGAATATTTGATGTTTGTAACGCTGTGCACATTGTTTCATACACAATGTATTAGTCACACAAATCCTGTCAGCCTCTGTTCAGCAAAGACTCTACACAGCCTACACGGCCCTACACAGTCTGCGGTAAGAGCTTACCAGCTCAGGTTGCTAGACTTGGGGTTGTGGGGATGCTGCTAGTGCTCTAAAAATTTTTCCACAGACAGTTTTGAAGTTGCATCTCTTGGTCTGAACCCCTTCCGTAGGCTTCAGAGCCCAGCTCCAGCCCATGCTGCAAAGTGTTGTCCACATAGCTATTTTGAGAGCACTTGTGTGAGTCCTGCTAGCCCAAGTCTGTCCACTGGGGCTGGTAGGCACAATGCTGCAGGCTGTGCAGACATTCCCTTAAGAGCATGGTGAAGTCATAGATTTTGTTAGAGCTCAAGGGCACACTTTAGTGCCTTGCTAAATAAAGCTAATACTTAGCATTTCTAAATTATAGACTGCAAAGCGTTTCACAGCAGTGGGTAAGTATCAATATCCCCATTTTGGAGAAGGGAAGCTGAGTTACAGAGAGATGAAATGACTTGCCCAAAGGCAAACACTACAACAGTAGCAGAGGTGGGAACATAATGCAGCGTTCCAGACTCCTAGTTCCACACACTGTCCATGGGACTGTGCCTTTTCAGGGAGCGTACATACAGAAGGACCTTTGTAAAGACTTCACTTCTATAATTATCTTCCCACAACTCCCATGGAAACAAGATATTTATAACTCCATTAAGCCTTTCCGGGTAATTTTATGATCAAAGAGGAGAAATAAATAATGATATGCCAATGAGTGGCATGTCCGATGTTGTTCTGAATAGATACATGATGAAAGCGTCTCTTTGGTTGTTTCAGTTAAACTCTCACTATCTCCTGAATGCCCTTTTTGTGCCTACTTCCCCTGCCACCGCATACCAGTGAAGAGGAAATATTTTTGGCCATGTGATGAGCCACGCATTTAGAATGCACCAAATAACTGGGAAAGCTGCTTGCTGCCAAGAAAGCCTAATGTTTTATTATATAATGTGATGGCTTAAAACTTCATTTTGCTGAAACAGTGATGGCCCTTAACCTTTGGTAGTTTCATTGGGGCCGTCCATAAACTATCTAACATATTCTTTCGTGATTTTCAGGACCCACCCACCCCTTGTAATGTTTGCAATAAAGAAACAAGCAAGCAAAATTAAGGACTCTCCCACCCCTAATCTGTTACGTAATTTATGGACAGCTGCATCAAAGATCAACAAAGTTACTTTGGTATTTTAAGTAATCCCTTGTATTTTTGTAAAACTGCTATAGCAAATATATTGAATACACAAAACACTAAATCTAACTGGATTTAGTTATCTCAGGCAATTGGGCCCTGATTCAAGGTACTTACGCATGTGCTTAAATTGAGGGGCATAAGCAAGTCAATCCTCATTCAGCGAATCATTTAAATATCTGCTTAAAGTAAAACAGTTGCTTAAATCCATTTTGCTTCAGTTCAGCCCTTAATCATAGAATCATAGATGATTACGGTTAGAAGGGCTCTCAAGAGGTCATCTAGTCCAACCCCCCACTTCAAGCAGGACCAACCCCAACTTAAGAACACTGTTTTCACACACACACACACACGCGTGCGC
>ML682040.1:19774817-19810663 GCA_007922195.1 Podocnemis expansa | reverse complement strand
CACACACACACACACACACACACACACACACACACACACACACACACACTTTTTTTTGTACCAAAATGCAACATATTTCCAAAGGACACCTGGTAAACTTACTCTTCTAGGTTCTGTCACAAGGTATATATGCCTCACTCAACTGAGCAGAAAAGGGATTAAATAACATCACAGAAATGAAGACAGAGTCATCTTGCCTGGCTACTGGGGATGCATGACTGGCATGCATAGAGGAAAGGGGCCTTTTTCATCCAAAGTTAGATTTCCGGAAGAAATGTCTGTTTTCAATTTTGGGGGGAGGTGGGGATGGAGGATGGGGGCTGTCAGCAGTGCCAGAGTTCGACTGAAACATTTTTATTTTTTCACAGAAACAAAAATGGTTTTCCCACCAGCTCTAGATTCATGAGAAGGGTCAGGGACTATGTCCTAGGTCCAGGATGACTGGATGCTGCTCTGTCTTAAAAGGCCCACTGTTCCTGAACTGATTGCCTGCTGCTCCCTAGACTATAAGGAAAGGCAGCTGAGCCTTAAAGAGAGGTGAGACAGTTGCACATTGTTAGCAGATGCCTGTAGGGAGTAAGGCTTCTGAAACAACAGGAGGCGTCTTTGGAAACCACCAAATTCCCTACAAAAGGGACTGGGCCCAGCTGAAACTGGGATGAAGACATTATTTTCTTTTGAGAGACTTGGTTCAGGACTTAATAAATTCCCCTTTGCTGGGATCAAGTATCATGAATATCTGTCCTAGAGACTCTATAAGGGAGCCTGATTTAACAGGACACTGAGGCAGACGTCAGCAGAGCCCTATTTGGGCAGAAGAGGGTGCTACAGGGCAAGTATGTCCTTTGCCTTCTGGCACAGAGTAAGTCTGCTAGTTCCTATGAACCCTGGCTTTCTCATACACAAAATTCCACTTCCTAAAACTTGAGGGTTTTTTTCCAGGGCAATAACTTTGAATGCCCCCCAAAACACATTGCCTCTGGGACCTCACTTTTCCTTCATAGAGACTGGGTTGACACTCATTTGTTTCTGTCCCATGGTAGTCAGAGCCCCATCATGTCCTAACACAGCATCTGTAAGAGTCTGGGCTTTCCCTAGTTTCCAAGAGGTCCTGTGCAATGCCTTGGACCTCACAATCATGAGGAGCATGGTATAGTTAATTTACATGTCCCTGTTTCCCCTCTCCCTGTATTCCATATATATAGTTGGGCAGGCCCCCTACCTCTTTCCTTGTCTGCCTCTGGGGTGAATGAAGAAAAAGGAAGGCTTCTGTAGTAGTAAGTTGTGGGAAAAAGGAACATACAGGAGGGATTGCTTTGGGGAAAAAAAAAATAAAGCCTCAAACTTTGAGAAGTGGGACTACTACTGTGAGGAAGCCATATTTCACAGTATTTTGCAAACTGGCACAGGCATTACCTCAAAGCATCCTGTTCTAAGTAAATGGGATTCTGAAGAGCCCTGCCTCAGTTTCTCTCTTAACTAAGGCTCCCTTACAAAGTGCACATAAGGTAGATATCCAAAACTCTTCCAATTTCATAGAATCATAAGGTTGGAAGGGACCTCAGGAGGTCATCTAGTCCAGTGGTTGTCAAACTTCTTCTAATTTGCCAACATCCTTTCTATAGTGTGGAGCCCAAAACTGGACACAGTATTCCAGATATAGCCTCACCGGTGCTGAGTAGAGGGGAATAATCACATCTCTTGATCTGCTGGCAGTGCTCCTACTGATACAGCCCACTATGCCATTGGCCCTTTTGGCAACAAGAGCACATTGTTGACTCACATCCAGCTTCCCATCCGCCATAATCCCCATATCCTTTTCTAGAGCGCTGCTACTTAGCTGGTCAGTCCCCAGCCCATAGCAGTACATGGGATTTTTCCATCCTAAGTTGCAGCCCTGAAACACCACTCATTGCAGCTGTGAGCACATTGCAGCTGCTTTCCCCCTGCTGGTCCTGCCCCAACAGTGGGGCCTATAGCCACAAGAGCCATGCACGTGTGCATGCGGTGGCTCTTTCCCCTGCTGGCCCCATCTCCCATTCCTGCTGATGGCTGGGGAGAAGGGCCAGCACAGGGGCCAGCAAAGGCTGCCAACCCCGCTCTGTAACTTGCAGTCATAGGTTAGAAGTTTATTACAGGAGTGGGTGGGTGAGGTTTTGTGGCCTGTATTGTGCAGGACGTCAGACTAGGTGGTCATATTGGTCCCTTCTGACCTTAGAGTTTATGGCTATGTCTATACCAGAGGGCTCAGATAAGTCAACTTAATAGGGTCGACTTAAAGTTGACTTTATTAAGCCAAGTTTGAGAGGCCCCATTTGATTAAGTCGACTTAAAACAAGGAACCTTAATAAAGTCAACTTTATTAACAAGGAACCTTAATAAAGTCAACTTTAAATGGGTCCACTGGCTTAAGTTGACTTTATAAAGTCGATTTAAATGGCTCTCCTGCCTTAAGTCAACTTTATTAAGTCAACTTTAAATGGCCATATTTTGTTCAGTCAACTTAATAAAGTCTACTTAACTCTTAAAATCAGCTTTAAGGGTGAGAGATATTAAGTCGACTTAAGCAAGTGCTTAAGTCGACTTAATGAACTCCATTGTAGACATAGCCTGTGAGTATGGGCAACAGAATCTGACCCTAGAGTTTGTCTACATTGCCATGCGGTTAGGACTATGGGGTTATGAAGTGCAGTATGAACCAAAACGCTGGGCTCTAACTCCCTTTGCAGACTCTGTGAGCACAAACTAAAAGTTCCTCACGTAGTCCTAACATTCATGCCCCTGTGAGGAACTTAGCATTTATTCTTTATTTATTAGTTACCTTCCTCTTCAATATTCACCCCTACAGCAGTCAGCTGAGAGCCTGACTCAAAGCCCACTGAAGGCAATAAGAGTCTTTCCAAGGCCTCCCACAGTCACTGTATCTTCAGTAAGGGCCTAATTCTAAGCGCTGATGAGCACTTGCAATGACTTGCGGAAGTCACTGGAAGTTGAGGTGCTCAATATTTCCTAAGATCAGGACCTAGTAAGGAATCTTTATATAAAAACAAACAAAACCCAATGAGCAGAATGCATAGATGCAATGGATGTTCCAGCTCTCTGTACATTCCTTCTGATGTTGGAAATGGTAGCATATGACTGGCACAGGCAGTAAAGCTTATAAAGCACTACAACCTTGGTGCATGTACCACTGGAAAAAAAAACAACAACAGAAATATTAGGCTAAAGGAAGGCCAAAAATCAACAGGGAGAGGACATTTATTGTTAGAATGTCTAGAAGGGAAAGAGTTAACAACACTTTGTATTACCCACTGAGTGCAAATAGCTCATCTTGTGTTGTACAGAACACAGACACAGCCCTTGCCCACATGGCTTACAGTCTAACCTTATGCCCCCCAGCAGACAGCTGAATTCCGGACAGATGTAGAAGTGTCCACACGGTTCCCTTTGCAACTTTATAGAAGCTAAATTATACATCCAGGACACGTTAAATTAGCGCAAGGTGCCTGACAAAATCCCACTTATATAGTCATTGCACATTGTTTTATAAATTAGAATAATTAACCACCTTCAGATTAGTTACAATAATGATGGTAAACATAAGGCTGAGCTCATACTTTTATATTCAACCCTATTTGCAATACTCAAACTTTATAGAACAAATAAATACATGATGCAACCTTTTCAGCACAAAATCTCTCATAGGTGATTTTAGCAGCGAGTTGTTTTTTAGAGGGTTCAAAGAAAACAATTTGTATATATCTAACACCTAGACATCAAGTGAAGTTTAAAAACACAATCTGGGTTTGTAGAGTGCTTTAAAGTTAACACACAAAGGTATCTCAGCTCTCAAGACAGATCAGAACTCATGTGTAGTGCTTTTTCAAATGGTCATGCCTTTGCTTTAAGAAAAAATGTTTATAATACATAGTGTCATTACTGTTCTTTAGGGATTACTGACGTATCTAGTTGTTGCCCTTTTGAGGAAAAAACATGAGAGTGATTATTTTAAAGCAATGGGAAAGAAGTTTTTCCATCCTTATGATTGCAAAATACCAGAATAGGTTTTTGCTTAAACTTTCCAAAATTAAACACACACACACACACACACACACACACACACACACACACACTCTCTCTCTCTCTCTCTCTCTCTCTCTCTCTCTCTCTTTTTTGGACAGTAACTACGCATGAAAATATCAGCTCTAATGGAAAGTGTTTTTAAAAACACAGGATGAGAATGGAAACAATCTTCCATATGTAACTGTAATGAGGAGAACTAGAAGTTGTTGTAATCTATCACTACCAAAATCACTACCCAGCCATTGGGCTGGCTAGCAATATTGTCAGATCAATAAACCACATGAGATACGATCTGGTCATCAATTTAGTGCATCATACCACAGCTATAATTTTTTTCCGTGGAACTTAATTCTGTAGTTCTTAGTGTTTTAAAATGTCCTTTTGGGGGGTAAATATTTATAAAAATGATCAGTAGCCTTTACTTAAAAATAAAGATATACCAAAAAGACTATGACAGTGTAACAAATCTGACAGTGGTTAAAATTTTGAATAGTTGAAAAGACATTTTTTAAGGTGCTCAGCTGTATCCTCTAAAAGTTTTTTTACTAGATTTTATTTTTAGGGTTAGGTATTTTTAGATTTGTCCAAAAAAATGTGGCATCTCACATGCAGTAAATTGTTAAAATAAAGCAAAAGTCTTTCAAATGTTAGACAAAATTTTCTTGCAAATTCTTGCCAAGTAAACAAACATCATGGCAAGGCTTGTATTGTGTGATAGGACAGAGGCCTATTCTGTACCCCAGGAAGATCCAAAGCTCCATGGAATCAGTGGGAATTTTAGCGACTCCCAGGATGCAGGATCACTTTTCACAGATTTCATTTGACCTTAGTTTAGATGCAGGTCAGCTCCTTGTCTGGTGTAAATCAGGATCATTCCAGCAAAGACAGAGGAACCACACTGATTTACACCAGCTGAGGATCTGCTCCAGAGGGCCCAATTCACTACTGTCCTGCACTTGGTGCCAGGCCTTACCGTTTTGATCTGCTGACACTTGACAGCCTCTGCAGTGGTCTAAATGAACTTGCTGAGTAACAGGGAATTTGGCCATGAGGATGTGACTTTCAAAAGGGTCCCAGCACACCCTCCCACTTTTTGCGCCAAAGTAACAGAGAGCATAATAAATGTGGACCCTAAATGCCTGACTTGTTGGTGTAGTCAGAGGTAGATATCTACAAGCCACCAGTAATTACACCTACAAGTTGCAGGTCTCTAAAGAAAGGCTGCATTTTAAATACTGTGCTCTAGCAATCAGACCCAGTGGCTTAGATACCACAATGATGGGCATGGTATAAAAACTACACAGAGTACAGCATTTAGAACTATTTAAAAACTGCTTGAGGCAATGATTACATTTGGGCACGCAGGACATACCAAAGTGAAACAGAGCAATGGTCCTTCACAGTCAGCGACTGGCAAAGGAACCAGAGTTAGTCAAGTCGGCTTTCATTGCTGGAGTCTATATTGAACCCGGCACACTCCCAGGGGCTGCTGTGTCCCCACTAAATGGAGAGGACTCTGCAAAAAGAAAGAAAAGTCATAGAAACACATAGCAAAACATGCAGCAGTGTTAATTTAGTGAACCCAGCTATTGCTTTGATATTATCAAGGTGGTTTCTTATCAATTTTCTTCATCTTGTTACACAGACTTGAGAACAAGGTCAATTCTTACTCCCACTGAAGCCAATTCGCATTGTCATCATCTTCAATGGGGCCAAATTTTGGCCCTCCAGCTTCATTTGAGGTCTGTATTGGCTCTAATACATTATGATGCATAAGACTTTAGGGAGCTCTAGTGGACTTCATTTACTTTTGGTGGCTTGATTTCCTGTGGTGGTAGACTGAGGGTGCAATTCACTCCAGTGGGAATATAGGCACCCGTGTGGCTGATCAGGGAGAAGGAGCTTTATGTTGGTATCCAGCTGCTGGCTGAAGTGTACTGGCCGTGCCCCATTCCCTAGCTGCCCTATCCATTGTGAGACCAATGCTGAGCACCTCTGTAACAGATCAGATCCTAACTGGACTTTCCACCACTGGGGAGCAACAGCCCAGGTTTTCCCAGCAGAACCAAGGAGTATTGCTCCCCTGACACGCGAGCCTAACAGGCAACTCCTATAAATCTTGAGTTGTTGCAAGCTTCCACCTCTTCTTCCAGTGTTAGATAACTCATTTGTGGTGACTTAGGGCACGTCTTCACTGACGGCAGTGAGTTCATCACCATCAGATCAGTCTTCCCAATCAACTGAGCAGGTATGTGAAGAACCACTCAGTCGATCTGGAAGGTGATCCCTGGAGACCTCCCCTTCAAGTAGCACAGCGCTGAGACAGAGAGAAGGCATTTCCTGTCAACTCAGCACACTGAAGACACTGCACTGAGTAGGCGTTAGGCAGTCGAAGGGAGAGACACAAGGGGTGTGTTCACACAGGCTTCTTATTTCAAAACAACAGAGGTTGTTTCGAAATAAGAAATGCCATGTTCACATGACATATGGCCATTTCGAAACAAGGAAACCCCTAAGCACCCTGGGAGGAAGGGCTGCCCTCAGCACCCTGGCCAGGGTGCTGAGGAGTGTCCCCTGCTGGCAGAGGGGGGCTGCAGGCACCCGCGGGGTGAAGCGGAGCCTGGCGCCTCACCCTGCCGGCTTAAATCCTGGGCTGCCCCCAAACCCCACTGCAGGTCCAGGGGCACACGGCTCAGCCCACCGCTGCAGGGGCCAGGGTGAGCATGGCCCCGGGATTCCCCGTTGCAGCCGCTTCTGCCAGGGGTGGGGAATCCTGCAGTGGCGGGCTAAGCCCGGCGCCCCTGACCCCACAGCGGGGTTTGGGGGCAGCCCCGGCGGCGGGCTCCAGCCAGGCGCCCCCGACCCTGCGACGGGGTTTGGGGGCAGCCTGGGCTTTAAGCCGGCAGGGTGAGGTGCTGGGCTGTGCTTCACCCCACTGGTGCCTGCAGCCCTCTCCCCAAGCGAAATAGCATGTTCACACTGTGGACATGCTATTTCACTCCCTTATTTTGAAAACACTTTTTTTGTCTTTCAGAATAAGGTGTTTCGAAATAACCCTTTATTTCGAAACAAGCCCTCTGTGTGTGAACATAATGAAGATGTTTTCAAATCAAATCATAGGGTTGGAAAGGACCGTGTGAGATCATCAAGTCCAACCCCCTGGGAATTGAACCTAGGATCTTCTACCAGTTAAGCAGAGGTGCTAGCCACTACACTATTTGCAGGGCTAACTAAATTGGGCATCTCCCTTCAACTGCAGCTGAAAAGCACTGGCAGTGTAGATCAGGGCTCCAATATAAAGGCAAGTGGCACATTTTGTCCTAGCAGACATATGCTTCTGTTATGCAGAGCACCACGTTTGCAAAGAGGAATGCCAGCTAACAAGCCTGGGGTAGAGGAAGGCAGACAGAAACAAGGAGTTGGTGCAGGCAGTGCCACTCTTAGCCACTCACTCACTAGCAAGGAAGATTAATAATGAATGGGCTCATGCTGTGCTATCGAATGCTGGGGGCTGAGCGCTGGGATGCACAGGCTGCTCCCAATGTGCTGCATTTCATAAGCTGTTTGGGAGTGCAGAGACATGGGGCCTGTGTGTGGAGAGAGTAACGTGAAGCAGAACCTGGACTGTCTGCATTGGACTTCTCCCTGTTCTGCAGGAGAAGGCAAAGCCTTCACCTGCGAATGGAACAAGAAGGAATTTGAATTCATTCATATGGTTACGTTGCCTTGCATCTGGTGACCTCATCCCCCTGCCACCTGAGTACAAAGGCAGTGGAGAAACAGTTCCTGGGAGTTTCTACCTCCCACACCTGGGGATTACCTTTGAATGTAACATAATGAAGGGGCCAAGGTCCAGCCAGTCAGGCACAGACAAGATTATGCATGAGGTGACAGTCAGAAGATCTTTCCATATCCTTTACCTGGTGCTAAGTGCTAGTCCATTGAGGAACAGCACAAAGTCATCAAATAAGAAGCTATATGAGGATTAGCCATCTATGAACCACAACTTGCTCTCACCTCCATGGTTGTAAATCTAGAACAGCTCCTTTGGATTTAAGGGAGTTACTCTGGCTTTACACAGCTAGAAGTGAGGGCAGAATCTGTCCCTGGCATATTTTAAAAACCAAATTATAAACATTCACAGCTGAGAGTAAATACAGAGTTAGCCATATAAATATTTTACCTCCTTTGGTACAGGATCCAAAAGAATAAATTCATATTTGTAAAGGAACAAAACAACAACCATATGAACTTCCATTATAGCAAGCCACCTAGACAAAGGAGAAAATGGTCATTTATCTGGGTGATCACCATCTGTTCTCAAAAAACACCCCCAATCCCTTTTTCTTTACAGTCCATTGCCTAGCTGCACACAAGTTTATCTTCAGTAGAAAAAGATGCCAAGAAACTTTTTCTGGCCCGTAGGCGGTAAAGAGTACAACTGTTATAGCCTCCCCTTCCGATCTGTGAAACTCTAAAACTACTGCACTGTGGTCTTCAACTCCTCTGGTACCAAAAATAGGAACATTTGGCAGTATATCTGTTTATTCACGTCGCACATTGATGTGAGCCAAGAGCAATCCCACTGTAGTTAGAAGTGAATGAGACCTAGAAAAATATTACATGGGTAATGTGATACAGAAGGTTGATTTGAGATCCACTGATGAGAGGTATCATTATCTCCATTTTACAGAAGGGAAAGCTGAGGCAGAGAGGTGATGTGATTTGCCTGTCACCAACTAAATCAGTGTCAGAGCCATGAACAGAGTCCAAACCTCCTGAGTACCAATCTAGTGTGTTTCCTGCTATGTCACACTGTTGTGAAAAGAAACCAGAGTAATACTGTAGCTGCCTGGGCTGGCTCTTGCAGCACGTTGAGCACTCTCTCAGCTCCCATTAACTTCTTCCAGGTCATGCTCAGCATTTCACAGGATTGTGCCCAAGACTTAGTTTTCCCCTGAGAATTCCTCAGGGAGTTTGCTCCCTCCTGCTTTACGCAGTGACAGCATGTGCTGAGTGAAGACTATCAGACATCTTGTGTTCCTTGGGCTATTGTTAAGTATTTGTAATGTGGTAGCGCCTCACAGCCCCATTTGTGGATAAGGAGCCTGTTGTTCTAGGTGCTGTACAAACCTAGAACAAAGCAACAGTCACTTCTCCAAAGAGCTTGCAAATTAAAGAGAAGACAAGAGACAGACATGGGATGCAAAAGGAAACAGTGAGACATGCTAACCTATACCGGTAGCAGTGGCATCTCTGGGGATAGGCTCATGGGGCCTGTGCCCTTAATATTTTTGGGAGTGCCCTGATCTGCTGCAACTGGCACTGCCTGGGAGCTAGAGCTTGGTTCAGGCCATTTTAAATGTCCTGCCTTGCTGTGGCATGTAGCTGATGGCCTAGGGGGTGGGAAATTTAAGATGCCTGTAGTCCAGCACCTTCAGCTCCAGCAGGTGAGTAATGAGGCTGGGCCACATGCACCTGGGGAGAAGGGTTTGGAGGAGCGGAGAGCACCTGAGGTTCAGGCCAGGGAGTCCGCCAGGAGCCAGAGCTGGGCCAGGATCGGGGTGGGGAAGCCACCCACTGCAGCCTGGAGCCCAGGAACAGGGAAGCCACCTGCCCAGAAGCAGTGTGGGCCCGAGGCAGGGAGTGCACTGGTGGGGTTTGGGGCAGCCTGTATCCCAAATCTTTTTATTGTATCCCAGTGCCCCTGGTAGGCAAATGGTGTGCTGAGAACAACTGTGTAATTTTTTTTTTTTTTAACATAAGCATCACAGCAAAGGAGTAAGAGGACTACATGGTAGCTTTCTGTATGTTTATGGAGAGCTCCTCTCACATGTAGACAGCTTCGGAGAAAGCAGAAAGGTGCCATCTGATAGTTTAACAAGTACGCTGTTTTCACTTATGTTGATACTGGCATTTAATTTGAGTTGGACTTTTACAGTATAGAAAGACAGAAATTATAATGGATCAAATTATTTAACTATAAAAGGCCACTGTTGAATTAAATTAAGATTAACCTTTAGCTTGAGTTATTTTTTCTGCCTCCCTTGCTTGCTGACAGTGTGTTATGGGACAGCCTCTCAGAACCCTTTTTCCCACCTACAAAATGAGGATAATGTTACACAGCTTGGTAAAGTGCTTTCAGATCTATGGATAAAATTGATATGTAATTATTACTTGTTATGCAAACATAGCCATTATGATATTGCAACCAAATGCACCCCCATACTCACATCCTACACAATTTTGTAATAGCAAAAACAATGAGAGTCCCAATGCAGTGTATAGATTAACAGATTTCTTCAGGCATAAGTTTTCGTGCACTCCAACCTACTTCATCAAATTTCCACACTTCTGGAAATTTCTGTAACTATCTTTGTATAAAATCCACCTTGTCAGATATCATTTGATAATTAATAACTTGATGATCATAAATATCCTGGTGAAATGTATGTAGCAACATTAGAGATAAAACAAGGAAGGAGTCGTGTGGTACTAAATACATTTGTTAGTCTTTAAAAGTGCCACAGGACTCCTTGTTTGTTTTGCTGAACTAGACTAACACGGCTGCCCCTTTGGAACTTGTCAACATTACAGCTAAAGGTATGAACTCCCTCTGTATGACTGTGTTAAAGTGTGTTTAAACCCACACAGCCAAACGTTTTTAAATAGGTCTATCCTAAACTAAAGAATGTGTCTTTCACAGAATTTACATTAAGAGGTAAATAGGATCCTCGAAACAGCAAGGTGTGTACGCCAGTTTCTCAAAGACAAAATACAAGCTGAGGCCTTTATCCAGCTATGATCAAAATTCATTGGCTCTCACCTATCCAGTGACCAGTTTTTTGAGGTAAGTTTCGCTACTAGAAAGAGTTTTGTCTTAGTGTCTCTTCTAACCATTTCTGACTTTAACACCTTGTACTCACTTAAAATTTCTCTCTCTGTTGTTAAAACTAATTCACTGTTGTATTTAAATGGGGCTGTTTGGGTACCTCCAGCTGAAGTAGCAAATCGTTGCATATTGACCCGTTCCAGAGACAACAGACCTCTAATATCTGGACTTTTCAGGAGAGGGCTAAACAGTGCAAAACACACATTTTGGGGAGAATTCAGGACAGGGAATGTATTAGGATCACCCTGGTAGCAACAATGCAGCAAGTGAAAGTCAGGGTATGGCTGGAGTGCTGCTGATAGGCTGCTGAAACCAGAGCTCTTGGACTAGGACATCAGCTGTACGCAGACATACGGGGTGTGACCTACACACAATCAGACTGTTCACAAGCTCCACTTGCGAGCTACAATAGCAAAGCATTGTGAGGCACTGAATGGTTGCAGGCAGGTGGTGACACAACCCTTCACTGGTCTGGATTGCACCTCAGAATATGTCATACTTATTTACTCCTGCCCCTTCAAGAACCCCTGTGTTATCTCATCTTCTTTCTCCAGCTCCTCCCTTTTCCTTACTGGTCCATATCACTCCCTGACACAAAGGCGTAGGTGGAGTTCCCTATACTAGAACATTTCAAACCCTGAGCTGGAAAGAGATAGCTGTCAGAGAACCTTTCAAAGGGCTTCCTTCCATCCAGGTTCTGTCCTTGGAGGATCTGCCAGCTCTGAGAGCAAGGCCTGAGAAATCAAACTCCTGTTCGTCATGTTAAATGGGTCAAGCAAAACTGTAAGTCCAGCTGTAAGCCTCCATTTTATTGAGGATTGAGGGATCTGGAACATGGTAAAGAGCACAGAACCAGCCCAAGGGGACATTAGTAAGCTCACTAACAAGAAAATGGGGGAGGGGGGTTGTTTTGGTTTTGTGCTGTTTTTACTCCCAACAGAATGGATCAATGCATGGAGCTGCACTTGAAGATCAGAGTCAAGCTACAGATGGCAAAGAATGCATCTCCCTGCAACCTTGATGGTGCGCACTGCTGAGCACCTATTACACCTGTCCTCTCTTCAGTCCACTGACCTCATTTGTTTCTGAATACAACAGAGTCTGACTCTGACGTATAAAGCCTTTTGCTACTTTGCACCCAAATTACCTGGGAGACCCCCTTTCTATGCCAGTCAGATATTGAAATCAGAAGAGGGCTGCTCTTGTTAGCAGTTCTTAATGGAAGCACATAGGTAGGAGGGGGGTAAAGGTATTTCCCAAAGGACTGGGCCTTTGATTTTGGAACAAAAGAGCTTGCAATATAAGATGTAAAGAACACAGGATGGACTGGGAGACCAAGGGGATGGAGTTTTTAAACCAAGCTCTCCCTCTGTTGTCCAGGTTGTTAGAGAGATGTTGGGGGAGTAGCGTTCTTGGCTCCCCAGTTCATAGGAAAGTTAGAGTTTCAGGCCTGGCAGAAGGGAGCCTTAAGGACACATTTGAAGGGACAGAGAGAATTTTGGGCGTGTGGGGCTGAAAGGGACCTCAAGTGGTCATCTAGCTCCTTCACAGAAGCAGGGAAAAGTTTACAGACACCATCCCTGACAGGGGCTTGTCCAACCTCTTCTTAAATTCCACCAGTGACATTTTTGCAGCCTTTCTAGTGAACCTGTTCTGGTATTAAGGTCTCCTATAGGTACTGGGGGAAAATATAATTATAGAACAACTGAATCACTGTCTGGGTGTGGCATAGCTCCCTGTTAACAGCCATTTCAGCTCTTTGATGATCTGAAGCTTGTCATGACTCAGTGTTCTGTCCAGTTCACTTGTAGTTCACTCCCTCCAGGAGACAGTCCAACAGCTTTACACCAAGTCTTTAATCTGAGTCTAGACTCAGGAGTCCTTCCACCCCTGTCTTCTGGAGCTTCCCACCACCTTTAACAATGGACCAAGGGTCGACCCTGGGTTCCTCTCGTTCCTCTGGGTTCCAGCCCAGGAACACAATAGCAAGGAGAAAAGGTCTGCTTCCTCAGACTCTCTACCACCACCCTGGCTTTGTTTCATCCTCCTTCAGTCTGCTTGCAGTTCTTCTCCATGGACATATTTGGGCACAGACTGGCTGACCTAGTGAGCATATTTGGGCACAGACTGGCTGACCTAGTGAGGAGGGCTTTAAACTAGGTTCAACGGGGGAAGGAGACCAAAGCCCACAGGTAAGTGACAATGTGGGTGATCTAGGGGAAGGGATGGAACTTGGGGGGCTGGGGGGCTGGGACTGTATCAACAGCAATAAAAGAGAAGGTAGTTGGAACATGGGGGGGGAATCAAATAAATGTCTTAAGTGCTCTACTGAAGCCCCAGTATGCAAGGAGAGTGGGGGAGGAGAACTCCAAGAAAAAATGCAAGGAGGTTTATGTAATAGAATTGGAAATCAACATGACAAAGTAGGGCAATCGGCCGGGTATCTTAGGTGCCTATACACTAATGCGAGGAGCCTGGGAAATAAGCAAGAAGAATTGGTAATACTAGCGCAGACAAGGAACTATGATATTATAGGAATAACGGAGACATGGTGGGATAGTCTGCACGACTGGAGCTCTGCCAAGGATGGGTATAAACTGTTAGGAAAGACAGGCAGGGAAGGAGAGGGGGAGGAGTAGCGTTATATGTAAAAGAGCTCTATGACTGCTCAGAGCTCCATTATGGAAGTGGAAGCGTGCCTGTAGAAAGTCTGTGGGTTACACTGAGAGGGGGAAGCAACAAGGGGGATGTTGTGGTGGGTGTCTGCTATAGACACCCAGACCAGAAGCAGGAGGTGGATGAGGTGTTCTATGGACAACTAGCGGAAGCTTCTAGATCACAGGCCCTGGTGCTGATGTCAATTACCCTGACATCTGCTGGGAGACCAATACAGCAGTGCATGGGCAGTCCAGGAAATTTTTAGAGAGTGTTGGGGACAACTTTCTAGTACAAATGCTAGAGGAACCAACTAGGGATCTTGCACCGCTCGACCTGCTGCTCACAAACAGGGAAGAATTCATCAGGGACGTACAAGTAAATGGCAAGCTAGGCAGTAGTGACCATGACATGGTTGAGTTCAGGATGCTGATTGAAGGAAGGAAGGAAAGAAGCAAAACAAAAACCCTGGACTTCAAAAAAGCAGATTTTGGCTCCCTCAGGGAACTGATGGGCAGGATCCCTTGGGAAGCTAATCTGAAGGGGAAAGGAGTCCAAGAGACTTGGTTATATTTTAAAGAAACCCTGCTAAGGGCACAGGAAGTTGCCATTCCAGTTAGGAGAAAGAACAAACATGTGAGGCAGCCAGAATGGCTTAGCAGAGAACTCTGCTCTGAGCTTAAACATAAAAAGGAAGCTTCCAGGAAGTGGAAGCTTGGTCAGATGACCAAGGAGGCATATAAAGATATTGCTAGGGACTGCAGGGATAAAATCAGAAAGGCCAAAGGACAAATGGAGTTGCGGCTAGCGAGGGATGTAAAGGATAACAAGAAGGGGTTCTACAAGTATGTTAATAACAAGAAGAGGATCAGGGATGGTGTAGGCCCCTTGCTAAATAGGGCAGGCATCCTTGTGACAGAGGATGAGGGAAAAGCTGAAGTGCTCAATGCATTTTTTGCTTCAGTTTTCACAGGCAGGGTCAGCTCCCAGCCCACTACCATGGGTATGGCAGATTGGAGAGAAGAAGAGAGGCCCTTGGTGACAGAAGGTCAGGTTAGGGACTGCTTAAAGAAGCTGGATGTGCACAAGTCCATGGGGCCGGACGAACTGCATCCAAGAGTGCTAAGGGAATTGGCCGATGAGATAGCAGCACCGCTGGCCGTTATCTTTTAAAACTCATGGAGAACAGGGGAGGTACCAGAGGATTGGAAAAAAGCAAATGTAGTGCCTATTTTCAAGAAAGGGAAAAAGGAAGAGCTGGGGAATTACAGACCTGTCAGCCTCACCTCAATCCCTGGAAAAATTATGGAGCAGATTCTCAAAGCATCCATCCTCAAACACTTAGAGGAAAATAAAGTGATCAGGAACAGTCAGCATGGATTTACCAAGGGTAAATCATGCCTGACCAATCTCATCTCCTTCTATGATCAGATGACTGGTTTTCTGGATGCAGGAAGAACCGTTGATGTGATATACCTTGATTTTAGTAAGGCTTTTGATACACTTTCCCACAGCATTCTCATTGGCAAATTAAGGAAGTATGGGTTGGCTAGGTGGACTATAAGGTGGATAGAGAACTGGCTAGATCAACGGTTTCAGCGTGTAGGAATCAATGGTTCCATGTCTAGCTGGCAACCAGTCACAAGTGGTGTGCCCCAGGGGTCAGTCCTGGGGCCGGTTCTGTTCAACATTTTCATCAATGATCTGGATGATGGAATAGACTGCACTCTCAGTAAGTTTGCGGATGACACCAAGCTGGGGGGACCAGTAGACACGTTGGAGGGCAAGGACAGGATTCAGGGAGACCTAGATAAATTGGAACAGTGGGCCAATAGAAATCTTATGAGGTTCTATAAGGACAAGTGTAAAATCCTGCACGTGGGACAGAAAAACCCCACGCACCGCTACAGGCTGGGAAACATTCAGCTAAGTAGCAGCAGTGTAGAAAAGGACCTGGGGGTCATGGTGGATGGGAAGCTAGATATGAGTCAGCAGTGTGCTCTTGCTGCCAAAAAGGCCAATGGCATACTGGGCTGCATCAAAAGAAGTATTACCAGCAGATCGAGGGATGTGATCATTCCCCTCTGTTCTGCACTGGTGAGGCCACATCTAGAATACTGTGTTCAGTTTTGGGCTCCCCACTACAGAAAGGACAGGGGCATGCTAGAGAGAGTTCAGAGGAGGGCAACCAAAATGATTAAAGGGCTGGAGCACAAGCCCTGTGAGGAAAGACTGAAAGCATTAGGCTTATTTAGTCTGCAGAAGAGGAGATTGAGGGGGGATTTGATAGCAACCTTCAACTACTTGAAGGGATGCTCTAAGGAAGATGGAGCTCAACTGTTTTCGGTAATAACAGAGGACAGAACAAGGAGCAATGGTCTCAAGTTGTGGTTAGGGAGGTCGAGGCTGGATATTAGAAAAAGCTTT
This sequence comes from Podocnemis expansa, assembly GCA_007922195.1. NCBI lineage: Eukaryota > Metazoa > Chordata > Testudines > Podocnemididae > Podocnemis > Podocnemis expansa. The sequence continues at coordinate 19,794,606 of ML682040.1, read as the reverse complement.
TTTACTAGGAGAGTGGTGAAGCCTTGGAATGAGCTGCCAAGGGAGGTGGTGAAATCTCCATCTTTGGAGGTGTTTAAGGCCCGGCTGGACGAAACCATGACTGGGATGGTTTAGTGAGAGTGGTCCTGCCTCTGTTAGGGGGTTGGACTAGATGACCTATGAGGTCCCTTCCAACCCTATGATTCTATAATTCTATGACCTCTTCTGGGCCCACTATGTATCTGTTCTCTTCCTAGAGTCCATGATCTCTCAAGGGTCATTCTTAGAAGATGCAGGCTTGCATGGCTCCCCTATGCAGTTCTCCAGTATGTCTCAAATGAAAATAGAAACTTTAATCACTTCTGCCCCCCCAAGCTTGAATTTTCAGCTCTCTCAAGTCTCCGTTATGCCCTCTTCCCCATTTGAACCCCTCTGGGGGCTCTCTGACTGGAAGTCAAGATCCTACATTTCTATCAACACACTACCAGAACTTGTTCCACCCTAAAGGCTTCTCTGTGGCTCTCCCAGATTCTTGCCACAACTTTCTATTCAGGAGAAGATCCCAAGACCAGCTTTGCCCCTAGACTTCTTTCTTTTGCCACTATTGCCATGAAGTCCTTCACTGACCTACCAGGAATCTTTCTGCAGGCCTCCCTACTTCTTAGGGAGGGACCTCAAAATTGCCTCCTTTCTCCTATCCTCTCATTTGGATTTCTTCCCTTATAGTAAACCCCAGCTGGGCTTCATCTGTAATTGGGCCCTGCTCATGCTCGAAGTGCACCCAATGCACACTGATTGGGCTCTGGCTCCAGTTAGCTCCTTCTACAGTAGGTGTGGAACACAGACCCCAGCATACTAAGCTAAATCATCTTTCCTGCATATTAAGCCAACCACTTCTTGTCTTGCCCTTGGTAGGCATGAAGAGCAATTGATCACCAACCTCCTTATAACAAACTTTGACATATCTGAAGAAACACTCTTCTGTGGCATGGGGCATGGCTCACCTGCTGGTGAATTCTCTGTATCTTAAAGTCCTTAAATCATAGAATCATAGAACCATAGGGTTGGAAGGGACCTCATGAGGTCATCTAGTCCAACCCCCTGCCAAAAAAAGCAGGACCACTCCCACTAAATTATCCCAGCTAGAATTTTATCCAGCTGGGCCTTAAACATCTCCAAAGATGGAGATGCCACTACCTCCCTAGGTAACTCATTCCAATGCTTTACCACCCTCCTAGTAAGAAAGTTTTTCCTAATATCCAGCCTCGACCTCCCCAGCTGCAACTTGAAATCATTGCTCCTTGTTCTATCTTCTGTTACTACTGAGAACAGCTGAGCTCCATCCTCCTTGGAGCATCCCTTCATGTAGCTGAAGGTTGCTATTAAATCCCCCCCCTCAGCTTTCTCTTTTGCAGGCTAAATAATCCTAGTTCCGTCAGTCTTTCTTCATAGGGCTTGTGCTCCAGTCCCTTGATCATTTTTGTTGCTCTCTGCTGGACTCTTTCTAATTTGTCTATGTCCCTTTTGTAGTGGGGGGCCCAAAACTGGACACAGTTTTCCAGATGCGGCCTCACCAGTGCCGAATAGAGGGGAATGATCACATCCCTCAATCTGCTGGCAATGTTTCTTCTGATGCAGCCCAGTATGCCATTGGCCTTTTTGACAGCAAGAGCACTCGACTTATATCCAGCTTCCCGTCCACCAGGACCCCCAGGTCCTTTTCTACGGTGCTGCTACTTAGCAGATCGCTCCCCAGCCTCTAGCAGTGCATAGGGTTTTTCCATCCCCAGTGCAGGACTTTGCACTTGTCCTTGTTGAACCTCATGAGATTTTTATTGGCCCACTGCTCCAATTTGTCACGGTCTTCCAGAATTTACTCACTGCCCTCCAGCGTGTCTACCATTCCCCCCATCTTGGTGTCATCTGCAAACTTACTTAGTGTGCAGTCAATCCTATCATCCAGATCATTAATGAAAATATTGAACAGACTGGCCCCAGGACTGACTAGGGGACTTAAATAAAACTCAGTCATAGGTCAGAGGCTTATTGCTGGAGTGGGTGGCTTAGGTTTTGAGGCCCGCATTGTGCAGGAGGTCAGACTAAAAGATCATATCAGTCCCCTTTGACCTTAGAGTCTATGAGCACCAGATGGTGGGCTGTGTGCTCACTGGGATGGGGAGGTTGTTGAATGAATGAGGGGACAGTGTGGAACAAAGAAGCGGGCATGAAGAGGGCACTAAGGCTTGCTGAAGAAGTGAACGTGGATGTGATGGGATCAGAGCCGCAGACCAAGCTCTAATTTTACAGAACCTTGAAGGAAAGCACAAGTTTAAACTTAACAGAGTCAGCCAAGAGATTCAAAAGAGGGGAGTGATATGATTTGATTGATGGAAAGGGGAGGAGGAAGGTTTAGTCTGGAGAAACTCTCCTTTGATCGGTGACAGAATTTATGACCATCACAATGCAATGTACATGGCCTAGCATATTCTGTAACTGAAATAATCTTCCGTTGATGAGAAGATGCAGGGAGAGCAGGCGAGCTTGAACTTCTCTTCCCATGGTGCAGAACCCTGACATGTTGGTCTCAGACTCTGCTTTTATCTCAGACCTAACTCTACTTTTCCTGTGTGCAATTTTTATCAGACCAACTCTGGCAAGGCCAAAAGAGTATTGAACTTTTGACCAAGGAAAATACATCTGGGGCTAAAGTACGAGGAGCTGCAGGGCCAGGGAACAGTTCTCTACAGCGTTTAAGAATAAATAAACCCAGCTGTTTCACTGACCTTCCTGGACACTGATGATTCCCTCTTCCAAATGCCACAAAGCCGTCCAAGAAAGCATTCTTCTCTAAATTTGCCTCTTTCCAACGATCCTGTGGGAAGAAAACATTTTTCCCCCAAATCAGTCTTGTATAAATAAGCTTAACTTTTTTCTCCAGACTAAAAAAGACCTTGGACAGCTAATCCTGGCATATGAACCTGTTAAGATTAGTTGGCCATTTGTTGCTATTATGTGGATATGCAAACAAGTCAATTTAGTCAAGAGCATTCCAAGACAGGAATTTGGGCCAGATTTCCAGAAGTATTTAGGCATTGAAAGGAGTAAATAGGTGCCTAGTGGGATTTGGGCACCTAGAGCTTTTCACAGTTCCATTGGCACCTTGCTGCATCTTTCGGTGCCTAAATACCTTTAAAAGTCTGGGCCCTACCCCACAGAAGCAAGCTGATTCTGAGGGAGGGTTCAAACTCTGTCCTTAGCTCCCCAGTGTGTGACCAGGTTCCTGGATGGACCACCCTGAGAATGCAACACTCAAGATAGACTGCAAGAAATAGGGCAGACTATCCCTTAATTCATTCATTGGATTTACCAAGAAAATAACAAAAGAATTTCTGTAGTACCACACTGGCTAACAAGAAGACAAAGTCCCCTTTACGCATTTCTAGGCTCCCTTCTAAACTAACAGATCCAATATAGTTTATTGAAAACCCAGTTTACTGGATTTAAAATTCTGCCTATCCCAAGTGACCAGACACTTATACTGAGGGGGGGGGGGAACCACCAAGGAGTCATGTGGCACTTTATTAACAGATTTATTTTCCTCATGAGCTTTCGTGGGAGAAAATCCCACTTCGTCAGATGCTTTGAAGATGGGTGAACATACAAAATGGAATGAAAAATGTAAGGGGATGTAAAACATAGGATCAGGTCATACAGTAACAGCAAATCAGAGCAGTTGTTAGGTTCAAACCCTGGGAAGCCTGAAGTCAAATTACCTTTTGTAATGGGAAAAGAACCCATAGTCTCAATTCAGCCCTGCTTTCACACAATTTAATTTGCATATTAATTGAGTTCAGCTGTTTCGCTTTGAAGTCTTGATGTCCCAGTCACATCTCTGATGATGGTCGTTAACAAATCATGAACATAGAGCTGATATCAGAAATCACAAAACAAAGAAACCAGTTGCTGAGCACTTCCATCTTTCTAATCACTCCATAAATGATTTGTTAATGACCGTCGTGAGATGTGACTGGGACATCAAGACTTCAAAGAGAAACAGTTGAACTCGAATTAATACGAAAGCTAAATTCTGTGAAAGCAGGATTGAATTGAGACAATGGGTTCTTTTCCCATTATACAAGGTAATTTGACTTCAGGCTTCCCAGGGTTTGAACCTAACAACTGCGCTGATTTGCTGTTACTGTATGACCTGATCCTATGTTTTACACCCCCTTACATTTATTTTCATTCCATTCTGTATGTTCACCCATCTTCAAAGCATCTGACGAAGTGGGATTTTCTCACACGAAAGCTCATGTGAAAAATAGATCTGTTAGCCTTTAAGTGCCACATGACTCCTTGGTGGGTTTTTTTTTGTTTTTGTTTTTCCTGGACTAGACTAACACGGCTATCCCTTTGGAAGTTGACTTATACTCGGGACAGTTTGTTTCTCAGCCCTTACCCCAATAACATACTGTGAGCCAACGCTTAGTAAACTAACTAAAGATTTATTGATAAAAGAAAGACAAGAGAAATAAATGGTTACAAGATCAATATACAGATATACAAGTGAAACATGCTTAGATCAGCTTCCTCATGGTGATGGTGAGGCTGCTGATCTGTAAAAGTTTCTTTGAAATCAGTCCAAAGGGTTTTTGACACACTGTACCCTATGTAAACCCTTACAGTGTGATGTGTATATCATTCATGTCTGTCCTCGTAGTGTAATTGTTTACTATCTAATGCAAAGCATGTCATGCAAAGAGTTTCTGGAATTTCATGACAAACTGAATGTTACTATTATGGTCACATGTTTCCTGCATTGCTGCACATACGTACAACTGAAACTCTACCATGCCATGCCCATAAACATGTCTCATATGGCTTGAGCAGATGTAGACGAACACAAAGCTGAGGTGTCACCCGAAACCACATAAATGCATCTACACAGGAATGATGGACTAGCCTAAGCACTTTTGAGCACTCTGTCTCAAGTGGAAAAATCATGCCCATTGCTGGACATGGCCAATCACCTGACCCCAGGTGTTAAGGAAGCTTGATAAAAGCTGAGGCATTTTTGTCTCTTGGCTCATCTTTGTGAACTATCTTCTTAGAAATACCAAGGACTGAGAATTACACATGGAGGGGCTGTGGGACTGGTTGCTAGAGGCAAAACAGCCAGTATGTGTGGTAAGCTAACATCACAGACTAAAAAGCTACTGTAATATATTAATGTTAGTTTAGGATGTGAGTTAACTTTTACTTTATTGAGACCAACTCCTTGACACATTATGAATCCCTTGATTTATATTAATCTGACAGATATTCACTTAAAATCCTGCTGTAGTCAATACACTTATTTGTTCTTTTTCTCTAAATTAGTGTATATGGATTGAGTGTGTGCAGAGACCTTACTTAGACAGACACATCTGGTGCATATCAAGGATCTAAGGTGGTCATCTAGTCCAACCCCTGCCCCGCTCAAAGCAGGACCAACCTCATGAAATCATTGCATCCAGTGCTTTTTTAAGATGGGTCTTAAAACACCTCTAAAGATGGAGATTCCATCACCTCCTTAGGTAGTCTATTCTAATGCTTCATCACTCTCTTAATGAAAATGTTTTTCCTAATATCCAACCTAGACCTCTCAGACTGCAACATGAGATCATTGCTCCTTGTTCTGTCATCTACCACTACTGATGACAACCTAGCTCCTTCCTCTTTAGACTTCCACTTCCGGCAGTTGAAGGCTGTTATCAAAACCCACCTCACCCTTCTCTTCTGCAGACTAAATATGCCCATTTCCCTCAACTTCTCCTCATAAGTCATGTGTTCCAGACCTCTCATAATTTTTGTTGCCTGCCACTGGATTAGCTGTAATTTGGCCATATCCCTTCTGTAGTGGGGAGCCCAAAAAAGGACACAGTACTCCAAATGTGCTTCACTAGTGCCAAACAGAGAGGACTAATCACTTCCCTGGATCTGCTGGCAATGCTCCTACTAATACAGCCCAATATGCCATTAGCCTTCTTGGCAATACGGGCTCACTGTAAGTAAGAAAGTTTTTCCTAGGAGGGTGGTAAAGCATTGGAATGGGCTATCTAGGGAAGTGGTGGAATCTCCGTCTTTGGAGATGTTTAAGGCCCAGCTGGATAAAACTCTAGCTGGAATAATTTAGTGGGAGTGGTCCTGCTTTTTTTTGGCAGGGGGTTAGACTAGGTGACTTCATGAGGTCCCTTCCAACCCTATGATTCTATAGTTCAAGGGTCTGCAGCTTGTGGCTCCGGAGCCACATGTGGCTCTTTGGCTGCCTCCTTGTGCTTCCAAGCAGTGGGCTCCCCTCCACAAGGGGACCCTGTGAGCACCCCACACCTGGCTCTAGGCTCCCCACCACCACCAAGGGACCTTGTTGAGGACCCATTCCTGGTTCTGTGCTGCCTTTCTTCACACCATGGGACCCTGCAGCAGGTACCTTATCCCAGCTCCTCCTCAAGGGGCTACACGCATTGCGGCTCTCAAAACAATTGGTTATTGATGGAATTTTTTTACAGACCTGCAAACTTCACTATTCTACTGGAAACCTCATGTAATATGGACTTTCAAATTATTTGTATGTATCTGATTGCTTTAATCACATAACATTTGTTGTCAGTCACTAATCAGATGGACAGCTGACAGGTTGTTAACCAGTGGTTGCAAGTGTGAGCACCCCATGTGTAGCTGCCCCAGTCTATGCAATTAACCAAGACACCCTAGCACCATCAAATGAATCAACATGACCAGGAATCCATTCAGAATGAAGGCAGTTGGCTAGGTTTACAGCAGAGAAGCATGATGAGATGCAACTTACAACTTGTGAGAATACTTCAAATACACTTGACCTGCTCCTCATACTCAACCTGCTGCTCACAAACAGGGAAGAATTGATCAGGGACGTACAAGTAAATGGCAAGCTAGGCAGTAGTGACCATGACATGGTTGAGTTCAGGATGCTGATTAAAGGAAGGAAGGAAAGAAGCAAAACAAAAACCCTGGACTTCAAAAAAGCAGATTTTGGCTCCCTCAGGGAACTGATGGGCAGGATCCCTTGGGAAGCTAATCTGAAGGGGAAAGGAGTCCAAGAGACTTGGTTATATTTTAAAGAAACCCTGCTAAGGGCACAGGAAGTTGCCATTCCAGTTAGGAGAAAGAACAAACATGTGAGGCAGCCAGAATAGCTTAGCAGGGAACTCTGCTCTGAGCTTAAACATAAAAAGGAAGCTTACAGGAAGTGGAAGCTTGATCAGGTGACTAAGGAGACATATAAAGATATTGCTAGGGACTGCAGGGATAAAATCAGAAAGGCCAAAGGACAAATGGAGTTGTGGCTAGCGAGAGATGTAAAGGATAACAAGAAGGGGTTCTACAAGTATGTTAATAACAAGAAGAGGATCAGGGATGGTGTAGGCCCCTTGCTAAATAGGGCAGGCATCCTTGTGACAGAGGATGAGGGAAAAGCTGAAGTGCTCAATGCATTTTTTGCTTCAGTTTTCACAGGCAGGGTCAGCTCCAAGCCCACTACCATGGGTATGGCAGATTGGAGAGAAGAAGAGAGGCCCTTGGTGACGGAAGGTCAGGTTAGGGACTGCTTAAAGAAGCTGGATGTGCACAAGTCCATGGGGCCGGACGAACTGCATCCAAGAGTGCTAAGGGAATTGGCTGATGAGATAGCAGCACCGCTGGCCGTTATCTTTTAAAACTCATGGAGAACAGGGGAGGTACCAGAGGATTGGAAAAAAGCAAATGTAGTGCCTATTTTCAAGAAAGGGAAAAAGGAAGAGCTGGGGAATTACAGACCTGTCAGCCTCACCTCAATCCCTGGAAAAATTATGGAGCAGATTCTCAAAGCATCCATCCTCAAACACTTAGAGGAAAATAAAGTGATCAGGAACAGTCAGTATTGATTTACCAAGGGTAAATCATGCCTGACCAATCTCATTTCCTTTTATGATCAGATGACTGGTATTTTGGATGCAGGAAGAACCGTTGATGTGATATACCTTGATTTTAGCAAGGCTTTTGATAGTTTCCCACAGCATTCTCATTGGCAAATTAAGGAAGTATGGGTTGGCTAGGTGGACTATAAGGTGGATAGAAAACTGGCTAGATCAACGGTTTCAGCGTGTAGGAATCAATGGTTCCATGTCTAGCTGGCAACCAGTCACGAGTGGTGTGCCCCAGGGGTTGGTCCTGGGGCCAGTTCTGTTCAACAGTTTCATCAATGATCTGGATGATGGAATAGACTGCACTCTCAGTAAGTTTGCGGATGACACCAAGCTGGGGGGACCAGTAGACACGTTGGAGGGCAAGGACAGGATTCAGGGAGACCTAGATAAATTGGAACAGTGGGCCAATAGAAATCTTATGAGGTTCAATAAGGACAAGTGTAAAATCCTGCACATGGGACGGAAAAACCCCATGCACCGCTACAGGCTGGGAAACATTCAGCTAAGTAGCAGCAGTGTAGAAAAGGACCTGGGGGTCATGGTGGATGGGAAGCTAGATATGAGTCAGCAGTGTGCTCTTGCTGCCAAAAAGGCCAATGGCATACTGGGCTGCATCAAAAGAAGTATCACCAGCAGATCGAGGGATGTGATCATTCCCCTCCATTCTGCACTGGTGAGGCCACATCTAGAACACTGTGTTCAGTTTTGGTCTCCCCACTACAAAAAGAACAGGGACATGCTAGAGAGAGTCCAGCGGAGGGCAACCAAAATGATTAAAGGGCTGGAGCACAAGCCCTATGAGGAAAGATTGAAAGCATTAGGCTTATTTAATCTGCAGAAGAGAAGATTGAGGGGGGATTTGATAGCAACCTTCAACTACTTGAAGGGATGCTCTAAGGAAGATGGAGATCGACTGTCCTCGGTAATAACAGAGGACAGAACGAGGAGCAATGGTCTCAAGTTGTGGTTAGGGAGGTCGAGGCTGGATATTAGAAAAAACTTTTTTACTAGGAGAGTGGTGAAGCCTTGGAATGAGCTGCTGAGGGAGGTGGTGAAATCCCCATCTTTGGAGGTGTTTAAGGCCTGGCTGGACAAAACCATGACTGGGATGGTTTAGTGGGAGTGGTCCTGCCTCTGGCAGGGGGTTGGACTAGATGACCTATGAGGTCCCTTCCAACCCTAGGATTCTATGAATTCTATGAATATCCTGATGCAATGGAATCACTTTGACAGCAGAGTTGGCTGCCCTCCCCTAAGTCGAACAAATCTATTCCCTTAGACTTCAGTCTTTATATACTCTCATGAACAAGTTTCATTCTGCATCCTGTTACATAGGTAGTTGCCACCTTCTGATGGCATCTAGTCTTGGCCATCTCCATGTATGGAGGATTGAATCGAAACATATCAATTAATCATGTCGTTATGACATTGATAGGGTCAGTTATCTCGTCAATGACATCCATTCCTAATGCTACTGCCTTGATGGCTCCATAGTTTCTATCTATTTATAACTTCCTGAAGTAGCAAAACACCAGGTGCATCTGAAGCTTAGCCAGCTATTGTTAATTTCCATGACTCCTTACCAACTACTGTGATTTTCCAAATCCTTGACCATACTTTGACTTTGTATCCCGGCCTGGTTTTCCAGGCCTCATCTCTGGCCTATTATATTAGCCTTATGTCTTAGGCTTTCACTGTCTGCTCCAACGTCTCTCACTTTATTTGTTTCTTTCCTTTTATAATAAAACTTTACTTTTAATTACTAAAGGATTGGCTGGCAGCATGGTATTTTGTAAGATCCAAACATATTGATCTGGTACTGTGGCTGATTCCTTGCAGTCAGGAGAATCTTTCTGGAAAAGAGCATAGAGTTTTAAGTAACTTACTTCTTTACTGGACCTAGTGACTGATTGGGAGCCAGAGACTGAAATGCCATATTTTGTTTTAGCTTCTTCATAACCTGTGTGGGGAATCTGAAGCCTTGTTTGCGGCTGGCTGGGAAGTCTGACTTCAGTGTCACTCATCAGTGCTGAGAGAATCTGTTCACCTTTTGCAGCATGACCTGGTGTTGGCATTTTCTGGTGGCTACCCTAGGCACAGACAGGTCACACAAGGAACCTCCATCAAGGACCAGCATGCCAGTGTGATAGGCACAGTGTAAACTCAGAACAAAAATGATCATCCCAAAGAACTGACAGTGTAAGAATAAGCCAGAAGAGCAAACAGATGGCTGGAGATGGGGGAGGAGGGCTATATAAAAACAGTGAGAAAATATTTGTGATATGTAGCGTTGTTGCAGCTGTGTCGGTCTCAGGATATGGGTGAGAAAAGGTGTGTGAAGCAATATCTTTTATGGGACCAACATCTATTGTTAAGAAAAGACTAGATTTTGAGCTTACACAGAGCTTTTCTAAGAGTCATGGACCAGAGCTGCATGTCAGCTTTACAGCTTGTCTCTCTTGCCAACAGAAGTTGGTCCAACACAAGATATTACCTCACCCCCCATTTCTGGTTAAAGGCAGTGGTCACAGCACACCAGCAGCCTCATCAGTGTCAAGTACTTTGTAAAACAAGCAAGGAGTCCTGTGGCACTTAAAGACTACACATTTATTTCTTGCATGAGCTTTTGTGGGAGAAAATTCCACTTCGTCAGATGCTTTGAAGATGGGGGAACTTACAGAATAGGAGGAAATAAATGCAGGGAAGTGTAAGTCATGGGATCAGGTCACACTAACAGCAAATCAAAACATTGTTAAGATTCAAACACTCAGGAACAGCATAAAGAGGAAGATGAAGTCAAATCACCCATTGTAATGAGGAAAAAAAATCTAAAGTCCCTATCAAGCTCTGAAGCTTTCTCCCATGAAAGCTCATGCAGTAAATAAATTTGTTAGTCTTTAGATGCCACAGGACTCCTTGTTCGTTTTACTGAACTAGACTAACACAGCTGCCCCTTTGGAATTTGGCAACATGCAAAGTACTTTGTAGATATCATGGCAAAGGAGAATTCTGAGAAGCGATTTGAAGCCAAGGCAGATGGGTAAAAAACACGGAGATGAGATATGAAAAAAGATCAATCAGGTGGAGGAATGATTATTTACAATTTCCCAGCATTACACAATAGTTTAAACATAAATATGTTCTTGAACTGGAGGATCTTTCTTATTCCAACAAGACTATCTTCTTTGTGCTTGCTTACTTCCCCTTTAAACTCTAGAGTATTAATTATTATAGGTAGAGCCCTGCAAATCCATGGGTATCCACTGCATATCCGCAAGTATCCGCATCCGCGGATGCGGGTGCGGATAACCGCAGACCCATTGCTGCGGATTGACTCACAGATGCAGCTTCTATTTTTACCTTATCACACTGCAATCCATTGCTGAAGCTGCTGCCCTGGTCTGTGTTGGCAGCATGCAGGGGAACCAGGAAGCGCTCTGGCCTATCCTAGATTGTGATCTGCCAGCCAATCAGAGTCTCAAGGTGAGACTTGGAGACTCACTGCTGGCCTTTGATTGGCTCATTCCTCTGCCCACTTCTTCCTTTTCTTGCTTCCAGTTGGCAAGCCATTGCTGTCAATCAGAGATTTCATAGGTGGGCAAAGAAATCTGATTGATAACACAGCATGTGAACCACAAACAAGAAAGGAAAAAGTGGGTGGGACCCATGTGGGGAATGAACCAATCAAAGGCTGAATAGTTGTATGCAAGCCCAAGTTCGGTTGCAGCTGTGGTTACAGATGCAGCTAAATCCTGGCATGCAGATTTCGGATCGGATTAATGTTATCACTGAGCGGATGCGGATCAGATGCGGTTCCACATTTTTGTATCCATGAAGGGCTCTAGTTATAGGCTGCAGCCTAGGGAAAGGACAAATATTCAGTGAAAGCAAGCTTAAAGGAAGATGAACTTAATATGTTTCGGATCTAATTATTTGAAAAGAAGAAAAGAGAGTTAAATAAATACATCAAAAAGGGCAACTTACAGGCTTGAATATTTCAGGGTCAGGAAAGTATTTTGGGTTCCTGTGCGCCCAATATGGAGACAACATCAGCATGTCACCTGCAGGGATCGTAAAAGTCTAAAAGCAGAAGAAACAACAATTCTGAAGCAAAGATATGGAAAAATGCAAGTTCATTCTGCTCTCGAAACATACTATTATAAATGCTGCTGGGTCACCAAGAACTGAATGGAAAACCTTGCCAGAGGCTAAGTGCAGTTGGTAAAGCAAGGTTGTGTGTATTAAGGGTATGATGCAAGGAAAATATGAGTTTGCACCTGTTTGGAGGTGTTTTGCTGTTGTTATTGTTGTTATTGCTTCTTTATTAAGAGCTTAACAAAACCTTGGTGAAATCCATAGAGACATCCCTGTTGAACTCAAATGAACTTTGGATCACGTTCTGAATGGGTGATAATGTCAATTTTTTTTAACCAAGATAGATTTTTCTCCCAAATGTTTATTCAAGAGTTGTCTGGTTATCCTCATTTCTTCCTTCAAAATGACACTGAAGAAGAAGAGCTGGAGGAAAGGGATTCCATAACTTAGTAAAGCATGATTCCATCCCACTGCAACCGGTGGGATTTTGCCTATATGCTCCTTGTACTCTGCCCTGGTGGTGTCCATCCCATACACCAGCACTGCAGCATCCATCTCCCCTGCAGCTTCTTCAATCAGAAAGTAAAGATGAGGCTGGGGGATGAGATGGAAGCAAAATCATTCTTAAATTAAGCAGCTGATTAAAATAAAGTCTGGGATTTCCTATGCCTAATTCAAGATACATTTGGGGTGGTGATTTTTAAAAGGATTACAGCATACTTACGACAGCCACCATAAAACAAACCTCACCTGAATTTTTATTGGATTCACCACTTTCTTTGTGATTGCACCTGGAGACCTTAGCCGTATGGCTTCCAAAGTGCACCATTTGATTAGGAGAAGCTTCTTAAGGTCATCTTGAGACACATCAATCTTATCTTTACCTGTTACATTATAAGAAATAATATAATTATGAATAAGATATGAAGAAATAAAATAAAATATCTCACAAGGGTTATGAGATGTCAACATGCATTAAACCTTTTGCTCTGAGGCTTCTGGTAGTGCCTCTAGAATTTCCAGTGTTTTCTCCTCCTTGTCTAGAATTCCTTAAACAGTTTCATAAGATTTTACTCTGGCTGGCTAATTATTCGTTGGTTCCCAAACTGGGGGGGCATGCCCTACTAGGGGCACAAGAAAATCCAAGCGGGGGTGGAAGGATTGTGAAGTTTTAGTAATTTTTCCAATAACAACCTTAATTTCTTGTTAAAAGAGTATTGGAGCATTGGACTGTTGAGAGGTGGGGAGCGTGACAGTTTCTGGAAAACAAACAGGGGAGTGCTGCCAAAAAGTTTGGGAACCTCTTTATGTTGTTTTAGAAATAGGAAACCATATGACTAAAAGATTAACGTAAGAAATTGCTTGTGTGATTTATATATATTGTTTGCCATAGTGCTATGTTGCAATAAAGCCTAGCCTTCGTTTCTACAAAGATCTATTGTCATGTTGGTTTCCTCGATCATGAGTTGTTGCCTCAGTTTACCTCTTGCACACGGGGTATGCCTAGACTCAAATCACCATAACCGATCCTTACTTGAGATTTGAGCCAAAGGTAACCCAAAGCGTTAATCAAAGGAGCACCTTGGCTTAGGATCACCAGGCTAACTCAATCCCTGCTTAAGATCCAAGCCAGGCTCTAGATCACTGGACTAATGGAGTTCCCACTAGAGATCTGAGCCAGGGGTAATCCTGAGGGAGCACGCCTTCAGAGACTCACGCATGCATTCACACATGCAGCCAAACCCAAATCAGCGCCGCACACAAAACAACACTGATAAAAACACTGATAAGGATACATCTTGCTCAATGTGTCTGACTGCACTCTGCCCGGCATATCACACCTATGATTATTGGCCCCGAAAACTGACCAGTTCCCCTAATGAAATTATCTTCTTCTGTAATTAACTCATGTATATCTCAGTGGCTCCAATACCTTATGATTCTATCTTCTGTTGGGTACCATCTTAGGTATTATTTATTTTTCATTTCAGCAAACCCTAGCCCCTTTGTGTTAAGAACGGATGGAACTTTGTGATAAGCAAGTACCGGATCATTGGCTAAAGAAAATCCAAGTGGCTAACATCTTTTGAAGATGTAGGTCTTTCCCCTGTTGTTTTTGTTTGGATTTCCTTTGCTCTCCCATGTAATTACCAAAAATGCTTCAAAAACACTAAATTTAAGAGGATAAAGAGGGAAGCAATTCTACTAGCAAGTCTGCTTCAAGACTGAGAAATCATTCCAAACACAGACCAATCATCTCTCCCAGCTTTCTTTTGAGACTATGGATCCAAGCTCTTGGAGAAGCTTGGCAATCACTGCCTCTTGCCCGCACTTGTGAGGAAAATGTGTTTGCCGCTAATACATACTGGACTTTTGGTTTGGGAACTCATTTCATAAGTGTAGTAGTTAAAGCCTTTCCATCATCATCAAACAAGTGTCATGTCAACTTCTGCATGCATTAATAGCAGATCCCAGTTGGGCAGTTAACAATCAGGGGACAAATGGTCCACAGTAAAAGGACCAAAATGAGTAGGGCTTGCTGCACACCCTGAGAGCCGCCAACACACACAGACAGACCTCCAATACAGGGATTTCCACAAGTAAATTTCCTTGACTAAGGAAGTCCTGCTTTCTAGTCATGAGTGAGTCAAGGGAAGCAATATTACAGTAGTTTCAGCCCAGATATAATAGCTAAGCAGAGACACAGAGCATTTGTCTTCAGGAATGAACACAGCCATTACAGGCAGATATCCACCCTTCCAGGGACTATGGACTTGAAGAAAAAGGAGCAGCGCTTCCTAAAACCCATCTGGTATTATATTCAGCATGGGGCTTGGAACCTGGAGATCCTACATTCTCTCAATTTTTCTGGCACTGGCCCTCAAATACTTCAGACATTATTTCCAGAAGTAGCTCCACTGAAGTCCATGGAGTATAACAGTTTGAAACAGCATTCAAGTCAGAATCAAGCCTTGCTCCTTTGACAAGAAAACCCTTAGAAGACAACAAATACATGGCATTTAGATGAGGGTGTAAGAGACTTGATTCAAACATCTATGGCTGTGTCCACACCAGGGCTTTATTTCGAAACAACAGCCATTGTTTCGAAATAAAGCTGGGCATGTCTGAACAAAGTTTCATTATTTCAAAATGATGGGACCCCGTCATTTCAAAATAATGGCTGTCATTTCAAAACAGCAAAACCTCGCATGCATTCGAAATAGCCGTTATTTCAAAATGGTTGTTTCGAAACAACGCCGTTCGGACATGTTATTTCGAAATAATGGTTATTTTTAACACTTTTGCCCTTCTCCTTCTCAGAGTGCCTTCCTTTTTGGATATATTGGGTGGGAGCATGGCCCTGTGAGGGGGCCATGTTGCCACACCTCCCATGCTGCCCCTCTCCTGAAGCGAAATAGCATGTCCACACACAGGGCATGCTATTTTGCTTTGAGGATTTCCCTTATTTCAAATTAACATGTTCTTATTTCAATTTAAGTTATTTCAAAGTAAGGATTTTATTTCAAAATAACTTATTTCGAAATAACAGTTTACGTGTGAACACAGCCCATGAGCTAGACAAGCCAAATCCTTAGATCTTTGCTGAGGTCTTACTCAATTTTTACTTAGTTCTTCCTGCACAGACATCAACAGGTAGTTTTGCTTGAGTAAAGAATGAGTAGACCCTGAGTAAAGATCTCAGAGTTTGGTCCCACATTATTAGTTGCTATTTGTATTGCAGTTATACCTAATAACCCCAGTCCTGGACCAGGCCACCACTGTGCTTGGACCTATATAAATACAGAACAGACTGTCAGTTATTTTTAAATGTAGGTTTTAGAACACTGCAATCATTTATTTCTGGTTTATTACCTGCTTTGCCAAAAACAGAAAATATGTCCTCCATGATGTTCTTATAAATAGAAGGGTGGGACAGTATAAATGCCAGGGTCCAAAATGCCACCTAAAGAGAGAGACTGAAAGAAGTTATGGCAGAAATATAGAGCTATAGTAAAACCTGTAGAGGTCTCAAGTGTAAGAATAGGCTAAACCAGTGGTGGGCAATAATACTCACAGGTGGGCTGGTGCAGCAGTGGAGACCTGGCCCCAAAGCCTGGCAGTGCAGAGGTGGAGAGCCGGCCAGGGGCTGCCGGTAGCACAGAGACAACTGGAGAGCACAGAGCCAGCTGGGAGGACCATGGGCAGCAGAGATACAGCCTCAAGGCCAGTGGAGAAGTGACCAAGGGGGTGGTGGAGAGTCAGCCCAGGGGGCCACAGAGGCGGTAGAGGGACAGCAGGTCAGACAGAGATGTATGGTGTGCCAGAATCAGCCCACAGGCCACATTTTCCCCACCACTGGGTAGACATACACCTGTCAGGGACAATCTGGGTAGACTCAGTCCTGCCTTGGTGCAGGAGGATGGACTCTACCTCTTGAGATCCCTTCCAGCCCTACATGTCTATGATTCTTAGTCACAAAACTGTTGTTGACTCTGGATATAAATCACACTAAGTTTTAAGGAGTATTCAGCGTGAACTGAAAGCAGATAAGGATGACACTGTAAAACAATATGTGACTTCCACTGATTCACTATAGACATAGACAGCACACGATGGAGTTACAAAAGGTGCAAAGTAATCTGAGAGACAGCCAAAGGAGCTGAGATAATGAGCCTGCATCTCATCCCATTTACACCCTTCTTAGTCAGAAATAGCTACTAAAGTCAGTGGAAAGCCAGTTCACGAGAGAGTCAGGTGATAAACAAGGCTACAGTGCTTAAATGCATTTGGAAACCAAGGAATTATAATGTGAGTTTTAAATGTAGGGAAGTGCAAAATTGTGGACATGCGTAACTCCTGTTCTTAGTGGAGAGCATCTCTTGAAGAGATCTATAGGGGCTGGGTCACTGTTGCTAGGCAGATTTAGCTGCCTAGATCCAGACCTTCCTGGAAAGGGGTGTGGGAGTTTTGAGCCATCAGCATAAGGAGGAGCTCACTCTGGCTATGTTTACACTACCACTTTGTGGATATGATATGTCCCTCAGAGGTGTGAATAAGCCACCCTGAGTCATGTAAGTCACACTGATCTAAGCACCAGTGTGGACAGCACTGTGTCAGCAGAGCTTCTCGTGTTGGCACAGATACCACCGCTCATTGGGGGTAGAGTAATAAAGGTGATGGGAGACCTCTCTCCTTTTGGCTTACAGGAGCTATGCTAAGAGAGCTCACAGCAGCACAGTTGCATTTGTGCATAAGCACAGATACACCTAGGGACATTCATCATCTCAGGCTTAGTCCAACTACAGAACTACATTGCCTTCCTTAAGGAGACTCATCTCTCCTACATTTGTAACCAGCCTGTTTTTAGAAACCTTCTTGGTTCCTTCTCTAGGGGTCAAGTCAGCACTACAAAATTAAGTCAACCCAAATTACATTAATGTGCTGCCACCGCAGTAATTAGATCACTTTTACATGCGTATACTATCCTTTGCTGCTGTACATCCTCACCAGGAGCACTTGCACCAATTTAGCTATCAGTGTGGCGCATTGTGGGATGGCTTCAGAAAGGCAGCAACAGTCAATGTAAGCAATGCAGTGTTTGCACTGACACTCCACCAACCTGGCTATAGCAAGCACAGTGCTACACCCCTCGTGGAGGTGGAATTGTTAAGTCTGTGTAGAGGGCAAGTAGCATTAGTAGAGGCTACATTTTCATGTAGATGCTAACACAGATAGGTCGACATAAGCTTCCTGACATCAATGTAGTGTTGACCGGGCCTTTGTTATTCCTGGTCAGTCCTTCCCTGAGCTCATCTCTGTGGGGCACTGATGTACTACTTTAGCCTCTCACTTCCTCTCCTTAAACAGCTCTCTTCTCGAGTTGGGTTCTGTTAATCAAATCCTCTGTACTTGAGCAGGTGCTCTCAGCTCTTCTCCTTGAAGCTGAGTTGTGAGGTAGCCTGTTGTAAGGCCTTTGTCAGCTCCACTCACAAGTGCCCCTTCTCCTAAAGTAGCTTCCAAGGCACTCAACAGACCAGTCTTTCTCTAGTGATATTTCCTGGTCTTTGCCCTGCTAGAGGAGTAGGCAGGATATACGTTAGTCCCACACCCCTCTCAGTTCATTCTCCACTGGTGACGTGAGGGAAGAATCACAGCTCATTCTGCCTGCAGAACTCATGGTCCAGGACGCTTAAGGATACAAGGATTGGATTTCCTCCAAAGCATCATTCCTTCCTGGGAGCTGGTGTATTAATTTAGAGGAAATATATTGGCCTCCTAGGGCTGCTGGTAAGCAGCCAAGGACAAGTGTGGCCACTGCTACTGAGCGGACTGCTGAGACACTGGAGTGGGGCCCAGCTGGAGGTCTTGGCCACTCTTAAATGGGCTTAAAGACATGGACAGCACTGGACACTGGAGTGTGCTGCTTGAGCTAATCCCCAAAGGCCATCACCAGGGAGGCCAGGCTGAGGGATCTGTGACAATTTACAACTGAACCTCTATTCTTTTGGTACTTATCGCTACAGACTACTTTTTCTCCATGTCTTCCTTAGGTCCATAATATACATGTTAATATAACATGTGCGTTTGTACTGATTCCAAGGAAATCATTTCAATCCAGACTGGCATGGAGGAGGACTTAAAGAGTTGACCAGATATAGATGGGACCAAGGCTAAAAGAAGCAAGGCCATAGAGGCACCCTCCTCCCTACACCACACATTTCGAATGATTGTTCTATTGGGCCCTGACTGGAATGGCCCAGGTTCCCTAGCATTGGCCATTGTCGCTCACCACCAGACATAATAACCCAGGATACTGCTGCCAGGCAGTGCCATTATGACCAGTACCAAAACCAGGGATTAAAGTAAGGGGGAACGCACCGGAAAGTCATTCCAGGGCCTGCAACTTTTAGGGACCAGCTTTCTGGGGTCCCTAAAACTAGAATAATGGGGCAGAACATCGTGTTCCGGTGCATTCTCCCTTACTTCCCTGCACAGATACTGGCCGTGCATGGCCAGCAGCTGCGGCTCCAACCCGGTTGGAAGACACAGGCTGGGAGTTTTTAAAACTTACGCCCTGAGCATGGCTCATGGCATGCTCAGGGTGGGAGGAACAGCCTGTGCTATGGCAGCTCTGGCAGCCTGGTAAGGGGGTTGGAGGGAGTGGACCTGGCCCAGACCCTGAAAAGGAATGGGAGCTGGGTCTGCAGCAGCCACCCATTACTGGGGCTGGAGTTGGGAGCGCAGCACCAAGGCTGCTCTGGCTCCACAGGCAGCAGGGTGGTGAGGTGGGCTAGGGCAGGGCTGGTGCAGGGAGCAGCAGGGTGGGCTCTCTCCTGCCAGGCCAGCCCTGATTGGGGTCCCCAAGCTGCCTCCAGCTGCAGAGGGTCGCCGGTTGGGTGAGTGGCCCAGGCTGTGCAGAGAGCGGTGGAGCGGAGATCTTCAGGTAGTGTCAGAGCTCAGAGCAGTGTTCTCCCCAGAAACTGAAACTAGGGGGCGGGTGTTAGAATTTACAGGGAATTTAGCCCCTTCACCTCCTGGGAACCCACCTCCAGCACTGTACCCCCCCTTCAAGCATAGCCTGAGTCCCCCTGCCCCAGCCCCCCAACTCCCCTGCTCCAGCTCTTCTCTGCCCCCACCTCCTACCCCCATCCTCCCTTTCTCAGCCCCCATCTCCTGCCCATGCCCTCCTTCACCACCACACCTCCTGCTCCAGCCACCCCTTCACTGCCCCC
>ML682040.1:19733959-19774807 GCA_007922195.1 Podocnemis expansa | reverse complement strand
TTCCCTCATCCGACCTGGGCTGGGGCCTGCACATGCATGAAGGGGGCCCAGAGATTAGGTGGATTTCAGGGCCATCAAATTATACTTTAACCACTGCACACCCCTCCCCTCCAGGTTTCTTTTGAGGACAAGTATATCAGGTATGGCATGATCAGGTCCAATCAAAGAAGAAAGAGGTGTTCCTGCACCCATCATACTTACAGGTATAGCATTGGCTTGGGAAGCCCAGAGCAATAACAGAGCATAACTGGGAGCTAAATGTTTTCCGTGCAAGATGTCCAGGAGATGCTGCAGCAATGTCTGTTTTAAATAAAAGCATAAATACACATACAAGTTTCTCAGGGTGTGGTTTTCTAAATATCAAGTACATCATTTCACCAGTTTATCAATTACCAGAAAAGCTACTTAACAGTCTTCAATGCCAAAGTAGACTGACAAGAACTTCTCAATGAAGGTGAAATTCACTCCTATGTGGAGGGCCAACATGTGATCTGCACCACTCAAGGGGCAAGTGGGGACTCTGGGAGACTTATGTGGTGCTGGTCTGGGGTGAATTTCATGCTGAGGAATCAAGTAAACTGCTTGGTTCAGAGATCAAGATCCTACAAGCACCGTATATAGCGGACATGCAAGGGAGTAAATCTTAAATTCACAGATCTTGGTCTGAGATATTATGAGACATCAAAGCTAGCAGTGATATGTCAGTGTTAAAGTGGGAAGTCCTGATGTCCAGTGACACATGAGTATTTAATGGAGATTCACATCTTGAAATGGTCACCTTGTAAAAGATTTTGCATTGTTCAAACCCAATGGTCCCAGCAGGAAATGCTGATAAAAGCCCTTCCCTTGATTCTTTCAGCTACCTAGTGTATTGGTAACTCTGGAGACTGGTGACCTCTGAAAGCGAGTAAGCGAATTTGATGGCCAGTCTCAGCTCAGAACCCTCAGAAGCAGCATTATAGCTAAGGACTTGCCTACAGAGCAATGTGGTGTGCACTAAGCTGGGATTGCCTTAAAGAGCTCAAGCTTGCTATGCACTAGCTCAATGGTTCTTGACCTTTAGTAGGTCATGACACACTTGGTAGCATATTGCAGCCCAACAGGACACACCAGCTCAAGTTCCCCTGGCCAAATCCAGCTGTCTCCTCAATTCTCCATGATGCATTTACCGCTATGTGGCAACACAGTAATATGTCCCAACACAGTGGTTGAGAATCACTGACTGACTGACTGACTGGGTGGACCCTGCTACTTTGCACTAAAAGTGCTTTCGTGGACTTAGACTACAGAAAGTGCATTACAAAACTTTTAGTGCTCAATAGCAGGGTCCACATGGTCAGCTGGTACACAGCAAGCTGTTATCATGTATATTTACACCCATTAAAGCACTATATAGAAAAGTCCTATGAGTCTAGTAAAATAAGGCCAGGTGATTGGTGAGGTTAAAAATTATGGGCCTGAACCTGCTGCCTCTGAAGTCACTATCATGCACTTAAAGTGTATCTATGCAAGATGAGCTTGGTTGGCCTAAAGTCTCTTCCTGCTCCAAAATGCCTTATGTTCCAATCTGTATACAAAACTGAACTACAGCAGTGCTGATGATCTGGCACGTCATTTACAGTCCTCTGACAGATTTACCTTGGAATCACTGTCTGTAGGGTTGGTTCTCTCAGCATCTGACACCACTTTTCCAAGCACTCTTAGAAGCCATTTTTTGGATTTAGACCATTTTCTGTGAAGACAAACAATAAATAAGGAATTATTTGAATGGCATTGAAAAAACTGCCTTCAGACAACACGAAGTAACATCATTTTCATTAAAACAAACAAGGAGACCTGTGGCAGTTAAAGACTAACAAATTTGTTTATTGCATGAGCTTTTGTGGGAGAAAATCCTGGATAAACAAATTTGTTAGTCTTTAACTGCCACAGGTCTCCTTGTTTGTTTTACTGAACTAGACTAACACGGCTGCCCATTTGGAACTTGGCATCATTTTCAGGGAAAAGAACCCTGTACTTTCTTTCCAAGTTCTCTCTTAGCACCCCAGTAGCATTCTGTTGATGGACAGACAGACAGAGAGCTGATTTTCAGTATTATTGAGGCTAGTTGCATCAACAGTAGCAGCAGATGCTCAGCAACTCTGAAACCCACAATAACGAAACTCATGATCTGGAGGCCAGAACAAGGGCCTGACACTCAATGCTTCAGGATTTTCCTACCAGCTCTGTTATTGATGGCTTGCATGACTTTGTCAGGTTACTTAGGACAGTTTTCCAAAAGAGACCATTAACTCTGACTATCTTAGCCTTTGGGTGTCCTATCTGAGACAATGAGGGTCTCATTTTTAGACCTTTTGAGTAGTCACAGCTCCCGCTGGAAGGCAATGAGGTTTGCAGATGCTCAGACCTCAAAGATGTTTCAAATTGGGCACTAAATACTGAAGCACTTGCCCAAAAGAATAAAATGAAGGGTCATCTTTTATGAAACCAGAACATAGGGCCTGATTTTCCTCATGCAGTGATATCATTCCATTGACTTCAGTGGTGTTGTTCCTGTTTCACACCACTGTAAGATAGGGGAGAATCAAAAGCATAATTTTTAAATGGACAAAATTTAAAGTTCAACTAACACTGTATCTGACTGAAATAGAGTCACAGCAGAATTTTTTTCCCCTGGGGAAATGCTTCTAAAGTTACTGGGTTAATAAGACACTTCTAGTAAGTTTGCAAGATGTGCCCCATTCCATCTTCCCTCCCACCTCTCCACTCTGTTACCTCATAAAATACTCAGGCATCTGGGATGCATATTCAAAGTCCTTATCAAATTTTTGAAAATGCTCTTCAAACTCCTTGATGTTACTCCTGTTTGTTGGACAGATGCCTTTTCCAAACAAGATATTTACTGCTGCTGGATACATGACAGACCTGTAACCACAGAAGCAGCAAGCTAAAGAAGAGCTGTTCTGGCATCTTATCGGGCACATTTGATTACCTTTAAGCCTAACCGTGAAACCTTAACTCATGATGGGATGAAATTCTCACCTGTGCAGAGAGGCACACAGGATTTAAGCCCTCAAAACAGAATTAGGTGGAGCCCATGTGATCACAAACCTTGCACTGGCCCTCACTTGCAGTTAAATTTTACCAGTTAGTGAGCATTTACTCACTGAGTAGTCACAGGATGGTCTTGTTCATTGGAGCACCCTTTCTCATACTCCTCATTATCCATCAGACAAGTTTCCTTACGAGGGATCCCCCAACCAGTGGCAGCACCAGAACTCCTTTTCCTGGGTAATACCCATAGCAGTGGCTTAGAAATGTAGCCCCACCCTGGCTGCATTACATGACCATCCTGTGCCCTGCTGGGCTAAGAGATACTTCCCCCCATCCTTTTCTCTCAGTCTGCTCACTTGTGCAATGAGCAAAAAACTCTCAGCTCCTCTCCCCCACCCCCACAGATTACATTGGTGTGATCAGATTTAAGAGCTCCTAACATATCTTCCCTGAGCTGCAGCTACTGTTCAATGAATATTACAGACAGGAATTATTTCATTGTTTGCCTTTCTAAACATCATTAAGCAACTTCTCTCATGCTGTCTCTCTAGAGCCACCTGCTGGCCAAATGCCAAAATGCTCCAGGTTAGCTACAGAAACATTTTTAACCAGTGTAACAAAACAAATGAGGAGTCCTGTTTGTCTTAGAAGTGCCACAGGACTCCTTGTTTGTTTTGCTGAACTAGACTAACACAGCTACCCCATGGGCACTTTTCAACCGATGTGTATTTCAGTTTTTAGCCTCCATTTTATAATCAACTAAACAAAAGGTATGTAAATTCAACACTAGATTTATTATATTCCATTTATATCTTTTTCTGTGGTTGTTTATCTTAGCTATGACCTAATTTGGGTTGTTGTCTATGTCTACACAGCATATTACTGGCAAGGGTTGATATGGTATGTGTAGTTATATGCCTCAGTGAAAAACACTTGTGGTGGGGCGATGTCAGAGCTTTTCATCATTGCCAGAGTTTTTCCCTACTGCCTCCTCCCCCAGCAGAGCCCTTCTCCCTGATGGAGCCTTTCAGTGTGCTGGGGAAAGCATCTGGCATTGGGACACAACACTGTAAAAATACAGCGCATATCTCTTTACTCATCTAAGCAGTGCTTCACCATCCACACTGCTATTTATACCCGTGCTTGAGGGAGGAGGGGAGCAATGTCTGTACTCTACATGCTGCCATAAGATTTGTGCAGATTAAATCTACCTTCTGACATATAACATCCAACATTAAAATAACAAAAGACATGAACTCTCCATTTTACAAATCTGTATCAGGTCTATTTCCCTATGATCCTACACCTGCCAAAGGTTTATGAGCCACAAAAGTGGGAAAAAGCACCAAGTCTGAAATACATGGTTCTGCGCAAATATGGAATGAACTTCCCCACAAATTGAGGCCATCACAACCCTCATCACTTTCCACTCCAAGTGCAAGGTGCATTTTTTCAACCTTTTCTTCTCCAGTATAGCAGCTCTCTCTCTCTCTTCATCTGTTCAGTCGTGTCCGACTCTCACTCTATAGATCAATGCTCTCCATGCCATCCTATCTCGTACAACTTCCTATAATTGCGCCATAGTCATTCCAGTATCATTTTTAATGGTGTCAAGCCAGCAAGTCCTTGGGCGGCCCTTCCTTCTTTCTCCGCTGACCATTCCTAACATAACTGACTTTTCAAGTGAGTTAGCTTGCATAACATGACCAAAATATGACAGTCTTTCTTTGGTGATCTTGGCTTCCAGGGATATTTCTGGTTTAACTCGGTCTAAAACTTCCTTATTGGTAATTCTCGCTGTCCATGGAATGCGTAACAAACGTCTCCAACACCACAGTTCAAATACATCCATCTTTCTCCTATCTGCCTTCTTCAAAGTCCAGGTTTCACAGCCATACGTAGCTATTGGAAATATGATCGCATTAACTAATCTACATTTGATTGGTAGATTAATATCTTTGCTCTTCCAGATGCTGCTCATACTAGTCATTACAGTTCTTCCAAGCACTATACGCCTTCTGATCTCAGGACTGCAGTCACCGTATAGCAGCAGGGATATTTATATTAAAAACCAAACAAAAACACCACTTCTTTCCATAAAACACACTCCACAGCACATGCTTGTCCCCTGGGGAGATGATAACAGAACAAACACGTGATGGAAGTTAGTCACACTGCTTAATGAAGGTGCTTAGGTGCTGCAGTCATGAATGTTGTAGCTGTCCACCTTGCCTGGTCGTCTGCCTTCCTAGTGGTTTGGCTCCCTTGGTGTTCAGGTCTCCACAAAAGACTCACCATGTCGTTGTGGTTGTTATCACCTGTGCTTTTAGATTTACAGCGCTCACAGGTAAGTCCCTAGTCCAGTCCCAGATGTCCCAGGGGCACTGGCACTCAGAGCTCTGCCCTGCCTCCAAGCCAGCAGGCATCTGCCACACAACCTCCTCTTCCCTTGTTTGACCACACATCTCCCTCTCAGGTTTCCTGCCTTGTCCTGTACAGTCCCTGGTCAGGTCACCAGCTGTTTTAGCTCACCTTGTTAAGCCATGCTCTGACTCAGCCTAATCATGCACCAACCCCAGCCCCTCGGGCCAGGGCTGACAGACACAACAGAGGGGTTTATTTACTCTGCTCTGTTACGGTGTGATATAAAAATGTATGCAGAATGTTCAGCTATCAGCTGGGTACTTTTTGCACTTCTGCCCTGAAATCCCGGCTTTGCTGAAATCAATGGCAGAACTCTCATTGACTTCACTGGGGACATACATCTGACAAAGTGGGCTGGCGAAAGCTTATGCCCAAAGAAATCTGTTAGTCATCACAACCCTCATCACTTTCCACTTCAAGAGCAAGGTGCCACAGGACTCTTTTCTTTTTTTGCTGTAACAGGCTAACATCACTACCCCTCTCACTGGGGACAAGGTTTCACACCTGAATTTTTGTGGGAATTGTTCAGTTATGCCAAGTACTGCATGAGTCAGTGATTGGCTGTCTAACTTGAGAAGCTTCCTAGACGGGTGAAGCTTTGACCAATAAATACCCTGGAAAATAACTTGGTAAGCAGAGCAGGCTGTGTGTACATTTTTTCAGACTTGTAACTTAGACTTTTCTCCATGACAGACAGTCTCTGCCTCCCCTCTGTCTAGATCCAACCACTTGATGACCTGCACGAGCGTGAGGGAGACACTGGTGCACACCTAAAAGGAGGGTGCCAGACTGCAGTCCCTTGTCCATCTCCTCCAACACCTCTCCCTGCACCTGCTGATCTACATACTCCCCTTCAGTGTGCCCATGAAGTTGTGGAACCTCCTTATCAACCTCTTCCTCACCTTGGCCAAGGTGGCCATCCATACCACACGACCAGGGAGAGCAGGTTGGCTGGGGAAGTGCTCTGCAGCAGTGAGACCTTCTTCTGTTCCTCTGTTCACACCTTCAAACAAAATTCCTCCAGGCTGCATCCACAGCCTCTTTGGCCTCTTTCAAGGAGCAGCGAACACTATCGAGGTTCTCTACTCAGTGCCCCTTTTGGTTCCATCATTTTGACCCTATGACCCCCATGCCCATTCCTGTTCTTTATCAGTGATCCCCAGAATTAGTTGGTGATGGGCACAGTTGCCCCTCCTCATAGGCAAGGAGAGAGGCTCTTAGCTTATAGCAGTTTTTTCTCAATCTTTTAAGTTGTAAGTACCCCCTAACTTCTGAAAATGTTAATAAGTACCCCAACACTCAACTGCCTCTCAGTTTGGACCTGGGACCAGGGGAAGCAGGCAGCTGCCACACATAATCCCAGTCTGTTTCTGGTGTACCCCCACTGTACCACAGGTTGAGAAACTCTGGGTTGTAGTGATAGGTGGGCTCAGGTCCTCCCATGCCTCTGTTACCAAATAGTAGCAGCTTTAAACCATCTGGCACAGTGTGGCAACAAATGGCTTACTCCACATTCTTGGAGAAGTTTCTTCTGGGATTCCACAGCCTGGGCTTCATCTACAATCACTGTTGCAGCTATTATTTGTTTAGTAAAGCACATGGACATCTGGTAAATAAAACAAATGTAAAAGTCACATACCTTATTAGATCACCGAGATTCTCAGTTCCTGCAGTGCCCATGCGGTCCATGTGGTCATGTAATTCCTTACACAGAGTTCCAGCAAACAGGTACAGATTAGAGGGACTCATCTTTCCTTTCATCATGCTATAAATTCTGTTATGGTTCTGATAAAAGCTTTCTGCAGGAACTGAAGCTTTAAATGCAAAAAAAGTGAAGCAGCATGAAGAAAATAGTCAAGACAAATGTAAAAGTGTCTATTTCAGATGTTACTAGTGTAATGTCATCTTACCATCTAAGAGAAAATTCATAACTCCTAAGATTGTTTCCCATAGCCTCTGTTTCTGACCTTGTAAAGGGATCAGCATCAGTTAACACTCACACCCCAGTAGGTTTTATTGCTCTTATTTAGTAGGTAACTTCCTCCTTCTGCCCATAAAGCTTCAGTCCTGGAAGTAAACACAGAAGTGGCTTCCCCTGGTATATGTGACAGGCTATTTCAAAGGTGTGTTTTGGAGCTTCATGTCAAGAGAATTCAGAATCTCTGCGCTGGCCACCTGCTAGGTCCTGGGTGGGTATTTAAGGAATTAATTTGTAAATTGTTGTGGACCTAAGTGTTTACTGATAATCTGGTCATTTCATTCAAGCCTTGTATTAAATAGCAGGAGTCATCACAGCAGGTCCTATGACTCTAAATAGAGCATGTTTTCTGTGGGGTTTTAAAGTAATGCACTTGCTTTTAAATATTTGTAAATAGGCCTGATTCCATTCTCCTCAGTTTTTTGCTCCTCTCCCCTCTGTGGTGTATGTGAGGAGAGAGTCAGGAGCAGTATGCGGGAATACTTGTTGTGGCGTCTAGGGCTATGTCTACACTGGGGGGCTCAGGTAAATCAACTTAACAAGATTGACTTTAAATTGACTTAAAGTTGATCTTGTTAAGTTGACTTCGAGATATGTCTACACTAGAAAACATACCCCAGCCCAGGCTCAGGCTCCGCCCCTTGCCCTGCCCTGAGGCACAATGGGGGGGGGGGTGGGGGTCCAAGCTGGCTCCTGCTGCTACCCGCAAGAAGCTGGGAGCTGGATCTGGCCCGAATAACTTACTGCAGGTGGCGGGGGCTGGGAGCCAGCTCCAGCTGCTTGCAGCAAACAGTGCAGAGCTGGGTCCAGCCTGGAAGCCCTTGCTGAAGATGGCAGGGGCTGGGAGCTCTGAGCTGCTTGTGAGAAGTGACTCAGGGCCAGATCTGGCTCCACGGCGCTTGCCACCAGCGGCAGGAGCTGACTCCCAACCTCTTGGCACAGGCACAGGAGCCAGCTCCCAGCCCCCACCACCTGCAGCAAGGGCTTGGGGCCGAATTGGCCTCCTAGCCACTTGCTAGTGGTGGCCCCAGAGCCAGATTGGTCCCCCAGAGCCCAATCGAGACCTGGTGCAGGGCAGGGGACAGGGCCCGGGGCTTCCTGCCTTGTAAAGTTGACTTAAAAGCTTAAGTCAACTTGAAGGACAGGTTTTATTAAGTTGACTTATGCAAGCACTTAAGTTCATAGAATCATAGAATCATAGGGTTGGAAGGGACCCCACGAGGTCATCTAGTCTAACCCCCTGCCAAAAAAAGCAGGACCACTCCCATTAGATCATCCCAGTCAGTGTTTTGTCCAGCTGGGCGTTGAACATCTCCAGAGATGGAGATTCCACCACCTCCCTAGGCAGCTTATTCCAATGCTTCACCACTCGCCTAGTAAGGAAGTTTCTCCTAATATCCAGCCTGGACCTCCCCAGCTGTAACTTGAAACCATTGCTTCTCGTTCTGCCCTCTGTTACTACCGAGAACAGTCGAGCTCCCTCCTCCTTGGAGCAACCCTTCAAGTAGCTGAAGGTTGCTATCAAATCCCCCCTCAGTCTTCTCTTCTGCAGACTAAATAAGCCTAATGCTTTCAGTCTTTCCTCATAGGGCTTGTGCTCCAGCCCTTTGATCATTTTGGTTGCCCTCCTCTGGACTCGCTCTAATTTGTCCATGTCCTTTTTGTAGTGGGGAGCCCAAAACTGGACACAGTATTCCAGATGTGGCCTCACTAGTGCAGAATAGAGGGGAATGATCACATCCCTCGATCTGCTGGCAACACTTCATCTGATGCAGCCCAGTATGCCATTGGCCTTTCTGACAGCAAGCGCACACTGCTGACTCATATCCAGCTTCCCATCCACCATGACTCCCAGGTCCTTTTCTCCAGTGCTGCTATTTAGCTGTTCACTCCCCAGCCTGTAGCAGTACATGGGGTTTTTTCGTCCCAAGTGCAGGATTTTACACTTGTCCTTGTTGAACCTCATGTTGACTTACTAAACTCTAAATTTGGCCATGGAGTTGCTTAAATTGATTTAAGCCAGGTTAAGCTGACTTAAGCCTCCAGTGTAGACATTGCCTAGGTGATACAGCATTGCCATTTCTCACAGTATATTCCCCTCCCCACACTCCCCTGGCTGCTAGAGTCAAGTGGCAGCATGAGAAATTCACTTTTCATTTTAGAACAAAGTCAGCGTCTGGTCCTCCTGACTGTGGATAAAAGTTTGAAACCATGACTTGAGCAACCCAGAAGGGAAGCACAAAAAAGCTGAAATGTATTCTTCTGAAAATAAGCTCATGATTTTGGGTGGCCTGCCTCAGGATTTTGAAAGTTTGAAGTTTTCAATATTGCTGACAGGTGATTAAACACCAGTACAAGGAAAGCTGTTGGGTGGGCTGTAACTGCTGTGCATTGGTACATTGTTGTTTTATGTCTAGCAAAGACAGATTGTATGTGAGGCAGAAAATGCAGTCTGCAGTAAACAGCTGCTGGCTGCACCATCCAGGCCCATCTTTGTGGGGTGCAGAGCTGCCCTATATTTGGTTCTCATTGCTGCAAACATGTTAAATATCTCATCGCTCTGTCAACTCATTTCTCTCCCAGCTAAGAGAGAACCTACTCTGGTACCACATTTTCCATTTGCGTAAAGGATGTGTGAACGGGATTCAGCATGGGCATAACACTCCAGCAAAATATATTGTGCATTTTCAGCTACTGTCTCTTCTTCTAGAGACTAACAGTTCACTATTACTATCAGTTCCTCCTTTCACTCAAGTGGGAGAAGTCTGTGCTATGAGTCTGAAGCTATTACATGTCTGTACAATGATTACCAGAAAAAAGGCCTTGATACCTGGTTGGGGCTACTGAATTTTACTGCAACACGAACAAACAACAATACAGGTCTCTGGTCCAAAAATCTACTGATGACATGTTCTGGGATCATTATACATGGGTAGGACCTTGGGAAATGAATACTCAAATCTGTGTGTGATAGTTTGGGAAATACATTGGTGTCAATTTATAAATCTCATTTTGTTTTGCAATGACCCTTTGCAAATGCATTTCTCAACCTGAGGAGAACTGTAGCTCATGCATTTATTGTATTCACTGCCTTGCCTTCATTATATTCTTCCTTTATTATATTCAGCAATAAGGTAAGGAACCTACAGATCTGTATCCTGTAAGACATTAGCTTTATCACCTAACGTAAGGTTGAAACCTATGAATTTTGGCACAGATAAATGACCAAACAGTCATCCCTGAATTTTGGGGAACTGGAAATGGAGTCTGAGGGGGTAAGTTTGTCCACAGTGACATTAGCTAACCACAGGAACATGAGCTAACACCAAGCTTCTGGAAATTTTTGGAAGGAACTTCTGTAGATATCTAACCACAAGAGGGCAACAAACTGATGTATATAACAATAAGTTGAGATCATTAAAATACTTGACTATAAAGGAAGGGCACCTCAACATTAGTAGGTTGATAAAATACAAATAAGGAAGAGTGGAGAGACACTTGTTGCTGAATATTCATCACAGTGGGAACAGTATATTATAAAATTATATAGGTTACATCCTATCCTATGGATAGTAGGAGAGAGCAATGTAGCCCTTGGGAGGTTTTAGCGCTTGGGAAGTTTCAGAAAGCTGGCCACTAGTGATGATGATGAACATGATGGTTATGAAGAAAATAATGGCTAACTTTTCACAGTCTCCTGTCAGGGCTGACATGAATGTAGGCATGTTCAGATGTACATTCTGTAGTCTCTCTATTGACCTTGCTGAGTTAGAGCACTTGGGACTTTGTTTCATGTATTAATAGACAATTTGGAAATATAGAAGAGTTCTGATAGTGTGAGTTTCACAACTGTGCAATGGAGGTTACTCACCTTGGTGCACTAGCCAGAGTTCTTCGAGATGCGTGTCCCCAACATGCTCCACTGTAGGTGTTTGGGCTCGCCCCGCAACAGGATTCGGATATTTGGCAGCAGTACCCCTGCTAGGGGGGAGGCGTGTGGCACAAGCGAGGGAGTTGGAATTTTCACTCCAGAGTGACGCGCGCGCCTCCCCCTCCCACCCCTCTGTTCGCTGTCTACCACAGAGACCTGATATGATAGTCATGCTCCGAAGTAGAGGGGAGGAGGGAGGGTAGTGGAGCATGTCGGGGACACACATCTTGAAGAACTCCAGCTACTGCACCAAGGTGAGTAACCTCCACTTCTTCTTCGAGTAGTGTCCCCGACTGCTCCACTGTAGGTGAGTATCTAGCAGTTTCCTGCTGAGGTGGTGGGAACTTTGGAGTGTGAGGAGTTTGATGTTCCCAGTACTGCTAGACCCACTGGAGTGTCAAGATTGGTGAGTTGATCTATGGCATAGTGTTTGATGAAGGTATCAGCAGATGACCATGTGGCGGCCTGACAGATGGTCATAAGAGGTAGTTGTGTGGCACTTTAAGACTAACAGATTTATTTTTTGCATGAGCTTTTGTGGGAGAAGATCCCACTTCCTCAGATGCTTCGAAGATGGGTGAACTTACAGAAAAGAATGAAACTAAATGCAAGGGGGTGTAAAACATAGGATCAGGTCATACAGTAACAGCAAATCAGAGCAGTTTTCAGGTTCAAAGCATGGGAAGCCTGAAGTCAAATTACCTTTTGTAATGGGAAACGAACCCATGGTCTCCATTAAGTCCTGCTTTCACAGAACTTAGCTTGCATATTAATTCGAGTTCAGCTGTTTCTCTTTGAAGTCTTGATGTCCTAGCTACATCTCTAACGACAGTCGTTAACAAATCAGTCATCCAGTGATTAGGAAGATGGAAGTGCTCAGCAACTGGTTTCTTTGTTCTTTGATTTCTGATATCAGCTCTGCGCTCATTCAGTCTCTTACGGAGCGATCGTCCTGTTTGTCCAATATATAAGGTGTTGGGGCATTTCTTGCACATGATGGCATAGACCACATTAGTAGATGAGCAGGTAAATGAGCCTTTGATGGAGTAGCAGGCTTGATTAGGACCTATCATGGAATCTGTTGTGCAGATATGTGGGCAGACTTGGCAGCGTGGTTTGTTGCAGGGGTGTATGCCTGCTTCAATGTTTCTGTTGTTAGATCTGTAGTTGTTGGTGAGAATCTGTTTAAGATTAGGGGGCTGCCTATAAGCAAGGAGGGACATTGCGCAGGAACACAGTGGATGTGGCTAGAGATCTGGTTGAGCGTGCTGTAACCATCTCGGGTGGATTGAGGCTGAGAGTGTATAGGATGTTCTTATGCAACATGATATCCAGTTGGAGAGTCTCTGCTTAGATATTGGGAGGCCCAAGGAGCACTCTGTGGTGGATACAAAGAGTCTAGGCATCTTTCTAAAATTTTTTGTTCTTTGTAGCTAGTAGGCTAGGGCCTGCCTTACATCTAGAGTGTGGAAAGCCTCTTGTTGTGGAGTAACATGTGGCTTGGGGTAATAGGTTGGCAAGTGTATTGTCTGGTTGAGATGAAAAGGGGACATGATTTTAGGGAAGAATTTAGGGTGTGGACGTAGGGAAACCTTGTCCTTAAAGAAAATGGTGTAAGGGGGATGTGCCATCAGGGCAGCTAGCTCCCCTCCCGCCTGGCTGAGGTGATTTCCACAAGAAATGCCACCTTCATTGATAGATGTAAAAGGGAGGTAGTTGCTAATGGTTCGTATGGTGGTTTTATTAGTATGCGGCGAACCACTGTCGAGTTCCATGGTTGTGTGAGGGGGCGAATGTGCGGGTACAGATTTTGAAGCCCAGACATGAATCTTTTCACTATTGGGTGGGTAAATATGGAGGAATCCTGAACGGGGGTATGGAAGGTGGAAATGGCTGTGACGCGGACCTTAATGGTGCTGACTGAGACATTTTTTTCTTTCAGGGCAGCGAGGTAGTCAAGGATGTGGGGAAGAGGAGCCTCCACAGGATTGAGAGATCTCTGCGAGCACCAGATGGAGAAGCAACACCACTTCTGCAGGTAAGTTTGCCTTGTTGCAGATTTTCTGCTGTTCATTAGAATATGCTTTACTTTGTCAGAGCATTGGGCCTCTAAGTCATCGAACCATCCAGGTACCATGTTGTCAGATGTAGTCTCTGGATGCAATCATGTAATGTCCTCCCATTGTTCTGGGAGAGGAGAGTGGGAGTGCTGGAGAGGGTAATTGGTGGTTTCGTTGACATTCGAGTGAGGTAAATATACCAGGGTTGATGGGCCCAGGCGGGGGCTATCATTATAACCTTTACCCGGTCCTGATGGATTTTCCAGAGGAACCTGGGAATCATGGGTATGGGGGGGGGCATACACAAGAGAGGTGCTCTAGTCTAGGAGGAATGCATCCCCTTGAGAGCCCTGTCCTACCCTCGCTCAGGAGCAGAATGTGTGGCATTGTTTGTTGTTGGGAGAAGCAAATAGGTCTACGGTGGGGCTTCCCCAAACCCAAAAGGTGCTTTGGAGAATATCCTTGCATAACTGCCACTCATGGGCGTCTGTGAAGGTCCTGCTCAGACCATCTGCTATGACATTTTGTGTGCCCAGGAGATATATTGTTGATATGAGGCTGTTGTGATTTATGCAGAAGTCCCACAGTTTCATTGCCTCTATGCGAAGTGCTCGGGAGTGCGTGCCACCTTGTTGATTTATATAATGCATGCAGGCAATGTTGTCAGTACAAATCTTTATTACCTTCCTTGATACTGTGGGCAGAAATTGACAGCATGCAGGTCTTACTGCCCTGAGCTCCAAGAGATTTATCTGGAGTATAGAATCATAGGGTTGGAAGGGACCTCGTAGGTCATCTAGTCCAACCCCCTGCCATAGTCAGGATCACTCCCACTAAACCATCCCAGTCATTGGCTGGGCCTTAAACACCTCCAAAGATGGAGATTTCACCACCTCCCTCGGCAGCTCATTCCAAGGCTTCACCACTCTCCTAGTAAAAAAGTTTTTTCTAATATCCAGCCTCAACCTCCCTAACCGCAACTTGAGACCATTGCTCCTCATTCTGCCCTCTCTTATTACAGAGAACAGTCGAGCTCCATCTTCCTTAGAGCATCCCTTCAAGTAGTTGAAGGTTGCTATCAAATCCCCCCTCAATCTTCTGTTCTGCAGACTAATTAAAGCCTAATGCTTCCAGTCTTTCCTCATAGGGCTTGTGCTCCAGCCCTTTAATCATTTTGGTTGCGCTACGCTGGACTCTCTCTAGCATGTCCCTGTCCTTTTTGTAGTGGGGAGCCCAAAACTGAACACAGTATTCTAGATGTGGCCTCACCAGTGCAGAATGGAGGGGAATGATCACATCCCTCGATCTGCTGGTAATACTTCTTTTGATGCAGCACAGTACGCCATTGGCCTTTTTGGCAGCAAGAGCACACTGCTGACTCATATCCAGCTTCCCATCCACCATGACCCCCAGGTCCTTTTCTACACTGCTGCTACTTAGCTGAATGTTTCCCAGCCTGTAGCGGTGCGTGGGGTTTTTCCGTCCCACGTGCAGGATTTTACACTTGTCTCTATTGAACCTCATAAGATTTCTATTGGCCCACTGTTCCAACTTATCTAGGTCTCCCTGAATCCTGTCCTTGCCCTCCAGCGTGTCTACTGGTCCCCACAGCTTGGTGTCATCTGCAAACTTACTGAGAATGCAGTCTATTCCATCATCTAGATTACTGATGAAAATGTTGAACAGAACCAGCCCCAGAACCGACCCCTGGGGCACACCACTTGTTACTGGTTGCCAGTTAGACATGGAACCATTGATTCCTACACACTGAAACCGTTGATCTAGCCAGTTTTCTATCCACCTTATAGTCCACCTAGCCAACCCATACTTCCTTAATTTTCCAATGAGAATGCTGTGGGAAACTGTATCAAAAGCCTTGCTAAAATCAAGGTATATCACATCAACGGTTCTTCCTATATCCAGAAAACCAGTCATCTGCTCATAGAAGGAAATGAGATTGGTCAGGCATGATTTACCCTTGGTCTATCCATGCTGACTGTTCCTGATCACTTTATTTTCCTCTAAGTGTTTGAGGATGGATTCTTTGAGAACCTGCTCCATAATTTTTCCAGGGATTGAGGTGAGGCTGACTGGTCTATAATTCCCCGGATCCTCCTTTTTCCCTTTCTTGAAAATAGGCACTACATTTGCTTTTTTCCAGTCCTCTGGCACCTCCCCCATTCTCCATGAGTTTTGAAAGATAATGGCCAGCGGTGCTGCTATCTCATCAGACAATTCCCTTAGCACCCTTGGATGCAGTTCGTTCAGGCCCATGGACTTGTGAACATCCAGCTTCTTTAAGCAGTCCCTAATCTAACCTTCCGTCACCAAGGGCCTCTTTTCTTCTCTCCAATCTGCCATACCCATGGTAGTGGGCTGGGAGCTGACCCTGCCTGTGAAAACTGAAGCAAAAAATGCATTGAGCACTTCAGCTTTTCCCTCATCCTCCATCACAAGGTCCATTCAGCAAGGGACCTACACCATCCCTGATCCTCTTCTTGTTATTAACATACTTGTAGAACCCCTTCTTGTTATCCTTTATATCCCTCGCTAGCCACAACTCCATTTGTCCTTTGGCCTTTCTGATTTTATCCCTGCAGTCCCTAGCAATATCTTTATATGTCTCCTTAGTCATCTGATCAAACTTCCACTTCCTGTAAGCTTCCTTTTTATGTTTAAGCTCAGAGCAGAGTTCTCAGCTAAGCCATTCTGGCTGTCTCACATGTTTGTTCTTTCTCCTAATTGGAATGGCAACTTCCTGTGCCCTTAGCAGGGTTTCTTTAAAATATAACCAACTCTCTTGGACTCCTTTCCCCTTCAGATTAGCGTCCCAAGGGATCCTGCCCATCAGTTCCCTGAGGGAGCCAAAATCTGCTTTTTTGAAGTCCAGGGTTTTTGTTTTGCTTCTTTCCTTCCTTCCTTCAATCAGCATCCTGAACTCAACCATGTCATGGTCACTACTGCCTAGCTTGCCATTTACCTCTACGTCCCTGATGAATTCTTCCCTGTTTGTGAGCAGCAGGTTGAGAGGTGCAAGGCCCCTAGTTGGTTCCTCTATCATTTGTACTAGAAAGTTGCCCCCAACATTTTCTAAAAATTTCCTGGATTGCCCATGCACTGCTGTATTGGCCTCCCAGCAGATGTCAGGGTAATTGAAGTCCCCCATGAGCACCAGGGCTTGTGATCTAGAAGTTTCTGCTAGTTGTCCATAGAACACCTCATCCACCTCCTGCTTCTGGTCTGGTGGTCTATAGCAGACACCCACCACACTATCCCCCTTGTTGCTTTCCCCTCTCAATGTAACCCACAGACTTTCTACTGGCACGCTTCCACTTCCATAATGGAGCTCTGAGCAGTCATAGAGCTCTTTTACATATAATGCTACTCCTCCCCCTCTTCTTCCCTGCCTGTCTTTCCTAACAGTTTATACCCATCCGTGGCAGAGCTCCAGTCATGCAGACTATCCCACCACGTCTCCATTATTCCTATGATATCATAGTTCCTTGTCTGCGCTAGTACTACCAATTCTTCTTATGTATTTCCCAGGCTCCTCACATTAGTGCATAGGCACCTAAGATATCTGGCTGATTGCCCTACTTTGTCATTTTGATTTCCAATTCTATTACATAAACCTCCTTGCATTTTTTTCTTGGAGTTCTCCTCCCCGACTCTCCTCACATATTGAGGCTTCAGTAGAGCACTTAAGACATTTATTTGATTCCCCCCCCCCATGTTCAAACTACTTTCTCTTTTATTCCTGGTGCTACAGTCCCAGCTCCCCCCAAGTTCCATCGCTTCCCCCAGATCACCCACATTGTCACTTACCTGTGGGCTTTTGTCTCCTTCCCCCGTTGAACCTAGTTTAAAGCCCTCCTCACTAGGTCAGACAGTCTGTGCCCAAATACACTCTTCCCCTTCCTGGACAGGTGAAGGCCATCTCTGCCTATCAATCCTCTGTCCTGAAACAGTACTCCATGGTCAAGGAAGCCAAATCCCTCCTGACCACACCATCTTTGCAGCCAGGCATTCACCTCTAGGATGCATCTGTCTCTCCTCAGGGCTCTAGCCTTGACTGGAAGGATCGAGGAGAACACCACCTGTGCTCCAAACTCCTTCACCCTTGCTCCCAGAGCCCTGTAGTCACCTTTGATCTGCTGAGGATCACCTCTCGCAGTATCATTGGTACCCACAAGGATAAGAAGCATGGGGTAGTAGTCTGAGGGGCGGATGATTTTTGACAATCCCTCTGTAACGTCTTGGATACGGGCACCTGGCAGGCAGCATACCTCTCTAGAGGCCTTGTCAGGGTGACAGATGGGTGCCTCCATTCCTCTCAGGAGAGAGTCCCCAATCACCACAACCCTACGTTTCCTCTTAGGTGAGGTGGCTGTGATCTCCCCAGCCTCTGGGGTGGATGGCATCTCCTCTACCTCCTTCATTGTGTCCAGCACTGCATAACGGTTCCTCACCACAATGGATGGTGGGATGTGAGCAGGCGTGGAGCACTGTCTACTGCCAGAGGTGACCAGCTGCCAGTGTCCTTCCTCTGCCATAGGCATCCCATCCATTTCCAGAGCTGTGGCAGTAGCCTTTGGCACTAGGATAGGGACCTCCTCCTTGCAGGTCTCATCATGGACACTGTCAAGGAACTTTTCCAGGGCATAGATACCTCTGCGTCGTGACACCTCCTCCTGTAACTCTCCTACCTGTTTCCGGAGAGATGCCACCAGAAGACACCTATCACATAGATTCACCTCCCTAGCCTGATCATCAGTGGCAGGAAAATGAAGGCCACAGTCCCTGCAAATCCACATCAGGATCTGGGTGGAGATATCCATCGTCAGACAGTCTGTCTGGCTACAAACAGAGGCAAAGGAAACAGAAGGGGCGCTGGCACCAGCAGTGCTGCTCCTCTTCACCATTGTGGCCTCACCAAACTCCTCCCCAAACTCCTTCCCTCTCCAACTCCCCTGT
The DNA here is from genome assembly GCA_007922195.1 of Podocnemis expansa. Classification (NCBI taxonomy): domain Eukaryota; kingdom Metazoa; phylum Chordata; order Testudines; family Podocnemididae; genus Podocnemis; species Podocnemis expansa. Next base: position 19,756,386 of record ML682040.1, on the reverse strand, counting down.
TTGCAGTCCCGTGTTCGCAAGCTCCCTCTGGTCGCTCAAGCAGTGGCTTTTAAGGCCTTCTCTGCCTAGGTCAGCCCTTGCCCCTCATTAGTCACACAGGGGCAGGCCAATCACAAGGCCGCTAGAGGCTGGTGATTACAGGTGATCAGGGAACAATGGTGCAAACAGCCCCCACCCAATCACACAAGCACAGTCCCACAACTAACAGCAATCACCTGTAGGGAAAAAGACACAAACACACAGCCATCAAATAACCTGTAGGGAAAAAGACACAGCAAATCACGTACCTGGCTCCAACTCCTTTCCTCGCAAACTCCCCTGTTTGCAGTCCCCTGTTCGCAAGTAGTTTTTCTTGAGTCGACCACTGTCCCTGGGCCGTTTGTTGGAGGATGTGAGCTGTCCAGCCCCTGAGGGAAGTGTCTGTGATGAGTAGTAGTGATGGGTTCTGCATGGTGAATGGGACTCCTTGACATAGATTGTTGCTGATCTTCCACCAGGTTAGCGATTCCTTGATTGGTGGTGGTAGCAAAAGAGGATGGGTGGAAAGACAACGTGTTCTCCGAGTCTGGCTGAGGAACCAGAGCTGGAAGGGTCGCATCCGGAGCCTTGCATGGTGTACCAGGTAAGTTGTGGCTGCCATGTGGCCTAGCATCTGCACGCAGGCCAGTGGGGTCACTGCTGGTAAGGTTTAGAGAGACTGATAACCCGGTCTTTTACGGTAAGAAATCTTTGATGTGGTAAGTATGCTTTGGCTAGGGTAGTATTGATACAGGTCTCTATGAAGTGGATTTCTTGCATCAGCTGCAGAGAGGACTTTTTGTAGTTTATCATTAGGCCTAGTGAGGTGAATGTGATTTCTGTCTTTTCGTTGCTAGGATGGCTTCATGGTATGATCTGGCCTGTATGAGGAAATCGCCAAGGTAAAGGAATATTGTAATGTCTTGTTTGCGGAGGAAAGCTAATACTACTGCCATTAGTTTGGAAAATACCCTCAGGGGTGTACAGAGTCCAAAGGGTAGCACAGTGTGCTGGTAATGTCTGTGTTGAAACTGAAACCTGAGAAACTTTCTGTGCACTGGATGGATAGGCACGTGAAAATATGCATCTTTTAGATCGAGGGATGTCAACTAGTCCCCTTGCTCTAGAGATGGGAGTATCATGCCCAGGATGACCATTTTGAACCTCGTAGTTAGGATAAACTTGTTGAGTCCGCAAAGGTCTAGGATAGGCCACCATCCCCCCGTCCGCTTTTCAGTTATAAAGTATTGGGAGTAAAACCCCTTGTTGATAAATTGAGGAGGAACTTCTTCTATGGCCCCAATCTCTTGTTGAAGGATTTGCACGTGATTGGGGTCCCTGAATAGGGACGGAGTAGGGATGTTGTGGGATGTGGGTCTTGATGTAAAGGGTATACAATAACCCCATGTAATGATTTCTAAGACCCATTTGTTGGTTGTTATCATTTGCCATTGGTGGAGGAATGGTCTCAATCGGTTGCGGAAGGACTGAGGTGTTAGTGAGATTGTTTATGGCATGAGAGTGGGGTGGTCGAATGAGCCCTCGATCGAATCCTCAATATTGTTGTTTTTGGTTGGTTGTGGGGAGATTAGAGGAAGTCTGATTCTTTGGTCTCCTCCTATTCTGTTGTCTGGACCTTGTCCTTATGTTGTCATATCTCTTGTTCTGCTGGGTTTGTGAGTATTTGTAGGCATAGGGTTAGTATCTGGTGTAGGGCCGTCTAGGTGCAGGCGTGTAAATGCCGAGTGTATGTAATGTGGCTCTAGAGTCCTTTAGGGCGTGCTTTACTTCGTTGGTTTGTTTCGTGAAAAATTTATCTTTATCAAATGGTAGATCTTCTATGGTATTTTGCATTTGTTTAGGAAGTGAGGCTTCATGGAGCCATGAAGAACGCCGCATGATGATGGCCGTACCGATTGTCCTGGCCGCTGCATCAGCTGTGTCCAAGGAGGTCTGCAAGGCGGTTTGTGCGACGAGCTCACCCTCATTAACAAGGAGTTGGAAATCATTTCTTTTGTCCTCTGGAATAAAACTGATAAAATCCATAACTTTCGTGTAAATGTCGTGACTGTAATTCGACAATATTGCCATGTAATTGGCGACCCTTAGCTGGAAGGTAGCAGAGGTGTACACCTTCCTGCCCGGAGTATCCAGCTTCTTCTCATCCTTCTCAGCTGGATAGGATTTGGTTCTGGACTGTTTGGATCGCTGGCTGGCTGGCTGCATCAATGACTAGCGAATTTGGTTGGGGGGTGTGTAAATAAAAATTCATTGCCCTTGGGATTAATACAGTATTTTTTTTCGGGTTTTTTGTTAGTTGGGGCAGAGGATGCAGGGGTCTTACCATATGATCCGTGCAGGCTCCATGATGCCATCATCCATGGGGAGTGCCAATTTGGTAGATACTGAAGCCTGAAGGATTTTGTAGAGCTTGTGCTAGGTTTCAGATGTGTCCTGGGTGGGAATCTCCATGCTATCCGCATCTCACTTAAATAGCTCCTGGAATTGTTTTATATCATCTGCTTTGAGTCTTTGCACCAGACTTGTGGGAGGTTCAGGTTGTAAATTAAGTGGAGGAGCTTGGTTGTTGGCCACAGACATCTGTGGCTGCGATTGTTGGGACATTAGTGGGAAGGGTGGTTGTAGGGGCATGGGCATGGGCATGTGCGAAGTACTTGGCATAGCTGGCATCATAACCTGTTGTGGCCAATTCAGCCAAGGCATCCAAGGTAAATTAAATGCAGGATTCACAGTCCACTGAGGGTATGTGGCTGTGAAGTTTACATTAGGCATTTGAGAAGCTGGTGGGGGCTGCTGCAATGGCGGCATCTGGCCAGCAGAGGGATCCTGAATGGATTCAGATAGTAGGCTCTGACTGGACGAAAAAGAAAGTGGTGAAGGGCATTCTTGCGAAGTGTCTGAGCCAAAAATAGGAGAAATTGGGGAGGAATGCGGTGACAAATCCTCCCTCACATCAGAATGATGTGACTTTCTGTCATGTTTCCTGTGAGCACTGTCCGCTGAGGGAAGAGGTTGTAGTGGCTGCTTCGGCACCGCGAGGCTGGTGGTAGACTCAGGGGGGTTAGCCAGCTGAGGTATGCTGCTCGGTGCCGGTTGCAGGAAGGGGGGCATTGGTGCCTGCAGGGATAACGGTGCTGGGCCAAGGAAAGCAGCTGTTAACGGCCCCGAAGCAGGTGTTGATGGCACTGCAGGGTCCATTTGCTGAACCGGAGCGACTGTCAGGTCCGCGGTCGGCACCGCTGTGCGGTCTGCTGAACTGTTCTTGTGCCCCCGCTCTAGAGAAGCAGTTTTTGGGTGATCCCCACATCTGGGGGTGTTGGCACCCAAGGGAGTCCTGTCCTCACAGGTATTAGTGCTGCTCACTGCACCCTTGGGTTTCTTGGGTGGTGCATGGGATGATTGTGAGGAACGCCTTTTTTGAATTTGTGAGAGCTGTGGAGAGAGATCAGGGTCTGAAGCTGGTCTCAAGGAGCCCTCTATAAGTAGAAGCTTTAATTTTCTCTCCCTCTCCTTGCAAGCTCGAGAGGTAAGATTTTTACAGTGCTGGCATTTTTGTGTAGTGTGTGCTTCTCCGAGGCACTTTACACATTGCTGGTGTCCGGCAGAAATCAGAATTGCCTCATGGCAGGAGGTGCATCTCTTGAAGCCCGGAGGGCTTAGCACAGTGTATTGGTTCTTGTTCTTCTTTTTTTTTTTTGAGTTTAGAGAAGGGTATTGGCATTGGTTACAAGTTTCCTAAATGTTAGAGTAGTCTGTCAGCGGTACAGTTAGGTCTGAGGGACAGCTGTTGTAGAGCTGCCGCAAACTCAGTCCTGCTGTCGGAGCGGTAAGAAGCGAACTGAGGGAAGGAAGGGGGACGCGTGCGTGTCATTCTGGCGAGAAAATTCCAACTCCATCGCTCGTGCCGCGCGCCTCCCCCTAGCAGGGGTACTACTGCCAAATCTCCAATTTCGGTGCGGGGCGAGCCCAAACACCTACAGTGGAGCAGTCGGGGACACTGCTCGAAGAAGAACATAAGGGTTTCCAACTATCTAATAATTGTAGTAATACTGGGTCTGATTTTGAGACAAGAAGCTTATCAAAGTGATAAGTGGGAATTCTTAAGTAATCGACATAATTAATACATAATCTGCAAACTGGACTACAGAGCTAATACAAGAGGTGTTATCAAACCACAGCCAAAGGACTATGGACTTGCTAGAGCCTCTTATTCACTGTATACTCCAATGAGAAAAGGTGTTGTGCAAGTGAGTCCAGCATGTTTGGGGCATGAACTTTCAAACTAGAGGCTTGTGACCAAGAATGTTTGTAAGCAAGGAGGATCCTGTGTGCATGAGGTAGGCCACTGCCCATATCAAAAGGAAATGACTGCCAGGGAGACAAGTGAGTTTCCACCTACCTTGAACATGGACAGAACTTGGACACAAATGGAGGGGTGAGAGCAGCCCAAGAGAGAGTTGTGTTCATATGTTTGTTATTTTGCTTAGACCTGTAACTCTTCTGAACTGTCTATGAGTAAAGTGTGCATGTATGAGAAGTTTCTTGCTTTAAGTGTCACACAGTTCCAGAAAGGTCCAACTGGAGAAACGAGCATTCACCTAGCTTGGTGGACTCTGGAGGAACAGCTCTGGATCACTGGAGCACAGGTCTCAGAGTATAGCTGGCTGCACTGCAAGGTCCCACTGTCAAAAGGGAAGTCAGACACAGAGTCTGCACCAGCAGAGTATGCCAGGATGTCCCAGACCTAGGGAGAGTGATGAGTCACTACCCAGATCCAGGAAGTTTAGTGGCCTGTGCAGTTGGATCCCCTCACAATAGACTGCTGTCTATCCAGAGAGAAGGACTGGTCTAGGCTGGGACACTGTGCATTGCATTTGCCCCTTAACTTTGTACTTTGATTGTGGATTAAAATATGCATTTAAGACCTGATCCAAAGACCAATGGGCTATGGATCACGTCCTTTAACTTAAATGAGTGGCTAAATTAGATTTGCATTACAAGTGAGATATCTCTTACTTGTGCGCTGGACTGATTGCTGCACCGCCTGCTCAAAATTTGTGTCCTTAGATGTAAAAAATACTTCAATCCCTTCTTCCCCAGTCACAAAGGTGAATCGGTTTCCAAGAGCAAATACTGTGAAAACTGGCCCATACTGCAAAAACAAGGAGTGAAAAATTAATGACTTTACTGGTGAGACATTTTATAGGAGATAACCACCTTGATCCTGCAACAGGAGTTGCACTAATACATTAGAAATGTTTAGGGTAAGAAAGAAATAAAATGTAACCAAAGCAAAGGTAGAGGGATACAACTTCACTAGCTAAAATCCTTGTTCAAGACATGTAAATAAATTAGACTAGAATTCATATATTTTTAAGGTAAGAAGGGACCACTGTGATCATTTCATTTGACCTGCTGCGTAGCACACACCAAAATATTTTACAATTTCTGCACACCGCACAGCAACTTTTAGAAAGACATCCAGTCTTGATTTAAAAACTCCAGAATGATGGTAAAACTAATGCAATCCCTTGATAATCTGGCCCAATAGTTCCCACCCTCACTGTTAAAGGGTTGCCTCTGGTTTCCCATCTAAATTTTTATAACAAACTTTCAAACGCTGGCTCTTGTTATGCATTGTGCTGGATTAAAGAGCCACCTAATATTAAATATTTTTTTTGCACAGGTATTTAACTACTTCATATCAAAGAGAAGGTTAACTTCAAAAGATTGAGCTCCTTGAGACTGTCTTTGTAAGCAGGGCTGGCTCAAGGGTTTGTGGCTCCCCAAGACAAATTTTGCTTTGTCCCCCCATCTCATTCTGGTACGCTGAAAAAGGTTTTCCAAATTGTATTTAAAACCTAAAATTCAAATAGAAAGATCAATTCATTCCTTTAATCTCAATATAAAAATAAAAATATTGAGGAATTTAAATGTAATTAATAAGTAACATTTCTCGTGTATATACTTAACAAAATTTCGCTCCCTCTCAGTCCTAGGTGTCTCAAGTTGACATCCAAAAACTGAGGCAATGGTGGGGAGGGGAGTGAAGGTAAGTGTCTGCTTTTGAAAACTTACCTGATGCACATGACTTCCCAAAGGCCACAGTACAAAGAACTGCAAAACAAGCGAAGAGTTTTGTGGAACTTTTAAAGACTAATGTTCCATAAGACTTCTTATTTGTTTTGCTGAACTAGCATAACAAAAGCCAGTGTTTGAAAGTTTGTTATAAAAATTCAAATAGGAAACCAGAGGCAACTCTTTGACAGTGACAGTAAGAACTACTGGACCAGATTATCTAGGGATTGCATTACTTTTGCCATCATTTTGGAATTTTTAAATCAAGACTGGATGTCTTTCTAAAAGTTGCTGTGCTGTGATGACAAGTGAGCTGATTTGCTATAGCAACCCAGGCAAGTAGGTGGGGCACACCAATACGCAATATCTTTCTTCAGGGTCAGGCTGGATCCTCAGTTCTCAATCCTGCAAGGTGGAAGGTCCCAGACCCCAGGCTCCAGCCAGAGCCAAAAGGTCTACATAGCAATGAAATAGCCCTGTAGCCCAAGTCAGCTGATGTAAACCATCATATCCTAAGAGCTGTTTCTAAGGCTGAACCACAGTCTAAAAGTGGTCTTATCAAGCTCCCAAGGGATAGCTGTGTTAGTCTAGTTCAGCAAAACAAACGAGTCCTGTGGCACTTTAAAAAACTCCAGTGAAAGCTCATGAGATAAATAAACTGGTTATTCCTTAAGGGTATGCATACACTGGAGGCTCTGTTAAGTTGACCTAACAAGCAGAGACGTCACTGGCCTGAGGAGGGACCCGGGGCATGGGCCCAAGCTTGACCCCCGCCCCACAGGCCCCACCCCTGGTCAGGGACAGGGCCAGAAGCTGCCACGGGCGGTCGGGCTCCGCATCCCCAGCCGGGGATGGGGCCGCCGCGGCAGCTGGCTGCTGGGCCTTGGATCTCCAGCCTGATAGGGCAATTTCAAGTCAACCTTGTTAAGTTGACTTAGATAGTCCACACTGAACACTCCTGTTGACTGCCTGTGTCCACACTGGCAGGTGCTAGGTCAACCCTTCCTGGTAGCCAGGAACTCTGAGGGGAGGCCTGGAGGCCAATTAGGTTGACTTAAGAGCTTTCCCCAATTGACAGTGGCTTAAGTCAAGTTAATAAGGTCAACATAAGCGCTAATTTGACCTTAAGAGGTGGCGTTATTAAGTCAACTTAATGAAGCACTTAAGGTGACTTAATAAATGCCCAGTTTGGCTGTAGGGGTCTATAGGTCAACTTAACCTTCTTTAAGTTGACCTAAGGCTCCAGTGTAGATGTACCTTAAAAGTGCCACAGCACGCTTTGTTTGTTTCTGTCTTATCAAGGCTCCATACATCATCAATACCTTCTTATCTGCACTCCATTCATTTCCAACTAAACTTTTGAGATAGATCATCCTCTTTTTACACTTTTGGATGACATTCTCTTTCAAACCTTCCTAAGTTAATTTATTATCCAACTGTACTCCCTGGAATATAAACTAACAATCTGAATTTTTTTCACCATAAAGAAAATTGTCCCAGTCTTCTCTGATTTCCTTTTTGGTTAGAAACATTCTGTTTGTATTTGAAAGTGAGAATTTCATTCCCCAATCATTTCTCCCTTTGGAAATTCTCTGGAGTGGTGATTTGCTTTTTTGTCTTTTCCAAGGCTATTTTAAGTCTTTTATGCTTAGTCCCCATAGCACAATCATCTGTGAAAAGGGAAATACCTGTCCCCACCTGCATGCTTTCTGGGAGGTTATTTATCATCCTGAAAAGCAGAACTGAGCTGGAGTTTCATTTGTAAACTTATCAGTTTTCAGTAAAGCTGGCACACTTCGACTTTTATTGTTGTCACTTAAAAAGTCCATAATCCACCAAAACTCAGGGTCATAAACAGGATAAGGCAAGTGGGACAGCAAACTACGGCACATCTTGGCGGAGTGGAGAAATGGGGTGGGGTGGGTGGGGAGAGATGTGAGGTCACCATAACCCCCAGATGCACTGTTATATGCCCATTTACAGCAGAAGTTTTCTACTGTCACCTCCCACTCCCCAAGCTGAGCCAGGCACTCCCCAGGGAGAATCTCATGACTGCTGGGCTCTGCAGGCAGGGCATGGCTCTAGCAGCAGTAAGCATCATTAGTTGGCACCTCAGTCCTTTGGGGAAGAGGCAAGAGCACATCAGAGGCAGAGCCTTGAGCACCCAGTCGTGCAGAGATGACCTGGCTCAGGAAGCAGGGCAGTGAGGACTGCCAGGCAACACCCCACCTCCTATAGCTATAGATCTGTTTTGTTCACATCATTCTTATGAGTAACGTGCACAAATATTAAAAAAAAACAAAACGATATGTGTGCTTGCTACTTTGGTGGGGCTCGGCCTCAAAGCCCTCTGTATAAGACCTGCCGCTGGTTCTTCCATATGCTTTCTATGTCTCTCATTTTCATGTGAAGAAAACAACAAACCAAGAAAGAACAAAAGTTATGCCTCCATGGCTATGTCCACATCAGAAAGTTTAGTTTGGACTTCCTTAGTCCAAATTAAGCAGTTCCCAGGTAGTGCAAACTAACTGCAGATTAGTTTGGACTAACAGCAGCTTTTTACTTCGAACTAACAAGTGTGGTTAGTTCAAACTAACCACTTAGTTTGAACTTTTTATGTTCGAACTAAGGTGTCTACATAGCGCTAGTTTTGACTTTAGTTTGAACTAAGCACTAAGTTCGAACTACTGGTATGAATTAAGCTTTGCTTAGCTAGAACTAAGAAATTTCTTAGTTCGAACTAGGCAAAGACTAGTGTAGACACAAACTAAATTAGTCTGGACTAAGCTTGCTTGGCTAGTGTAGACATAGTCCATGAGTCCTGGTTGTGGTCAGTGACTGAACTGGGGAATCTCCACTGCTAAAACTTGGACCTCCTACAGTTTGAGACCTGATATAGTGTAAGCCCATAAAGACCCTGAAGATTAAACCCATTACAGAGAGGAGCCACTCTGGGCAGCTTTTTTCTATGTCACATGGAGGCATAGGAATGGGGGGGGGAACCCCCTGTGTCCCAGCTGCACCTGAAAGAAACCATGCAGGGTGGCTTTTGGTAGCAGAGTGGCAATTTCTGTGGTACTGCAGAGGGTGCTGTGTGCTGCTCTCAATGGGCTCAGGTGCCACTGTCGGCACACGTGCCGGGGGTTGCCTACCCCTGGTGCACTCGTTATGAGTAGAAGTAGTTACATTGGATCACCCTCCTTCCTCACACAACACCTCTGTTCTAGAACTTTTAGTGACCTGAGCCACATGGGTGACAGGGCTGTATAAAGGCAAGAACTTTTAGTCAACGTGAGCCACATGGGTAAATTTCAGAAAAGGTACGACAGGGTGTTACATGTTAGCTCTGTGTTCTTGAGGAATCAGAGCACAGTATCCAGCCTGTGCCTCCCCCCCAACACACACACATCCCCCAACCTCTGCTTGAACTGAAAACCAAAAACAGTAGGAAATGGGAGACGTCCTCATCTACCCATATCCAAAAGCCATCAGCACAGTAAATGGAGCTTCATTTGCATTGACTATGGAGAGCCAGGCTCCAAAGCAGGAGCCGCACTGAACTCTGGGATTGAAGAAGCAGGAACCACACTGAACTCTGGGATTGAAGAAGCAGGGAAGCATTGCCTGGTGGGGGATCTCACACCAAAACGAACAAACTCAGCAATTATCAGACCATTCTAGTCACAGACATGATAATTGATACCCAAAATACTGAGTCTGCCTGACTGTATTGTGAGCTTCTCTGAACCATTACACCCAGCCAGGAATGTGTATTGGCCATGTAAACAAGTCCTTATAGAAAACCTTTACCCACATCCAACAGTAGTGTAGTGTGTGTGCTGTGCAAGTCCTGATTGGATCCTTTCTGAATCCTGTGTGAGTCTGGATTGAGTCCTGACTCCTGATGCTTGGATCTAAAGCTGTATCATTTCCACTGGGATTTGGCTTTTCCTCCTTGCTGATTGCTTTGGGAGCTTTGTTTCCATCCAGCCTCTGACCCTGATCTGCACAACCTGGAAACCTTTCTGCTACACAGAGTGGTGAGACCCCCCCGCCCCCCAACTTCTCTCTCTCTCCCCCCCCCCCAACCTCTCTCCCTTTGTGTTAATTATGACTCTCTCTCTCTTTCTCTCTCTCTCGGCTTGATACAGTAGAATCTAGGTAATATTGTAGCTGGGTGTTCTTCTTTCCTTGTATGTTTATTAATGCTGTAACTGGGTATTTTGGGGTATTCTTCTCTCCTTTGCAATTATTATTAGTAGTACCAGTTTTAGATACCTAGCAATAAAATGACTTTTGTTATCAAGCCAGTTTCCAGACTCTTCTAAGACTTCATTCCTTCTCCTTTGTGGTCTTGGTTTCTTTATATCACTTTGCAGCAACGCTTCTATTACCTAGCCAAAGATCCCTGTAATGCCCACAACCCTGTAAGGTTTGCTCATTGATAGGACTAGTAGCCTGCTTGACTCCAGGGGCATATAAGGGTGACAGCTGACAAGTGCTGTTTTGACCCAGCCTGATTGAGTCCAGGGGCATTTAAGGGTAGCAGCAGAGAAGTGCTGTGTGACCCAGCCTGCTGAGTTCAGGGATACATAAGGGGTCAGCTGAGTGCTGATAGACCCGGTCCGCTCAGATGCACCTCTATAGAAACACAAGTCACACAAGCAGCACACTAATAGAATTACCATCTTCCCCATAGAGAAAGCAACCCTAATAAATGAGCATACCCCGAGTTGGTGGGCAAAATTGGTAACAAGGGGACATCCTGGTCCCACTGAAACCAATGGTAAACTTGCACTGATTTCAGGGGAGCCAAGTATTCACCTAGAATCCCTCTGTGATAAGGAGCAGGGGCCTGGTAGCCAAAGGGTTAAGTTTAGTTCAGGTGCCCTTCCTTTTACAGATTTCCATGGTTAAGGTTGTAAGAGGAGTTTTTGGTGAATGATGTTGAGCTGTACATCAAGATCTCACAGGTCACAGCTTAACCACCAGCTAGGGAGATTCCCCTTTAATTTATTAGTCTGAACACTATCCCTTGAGAGGAAAAAACCTTACTGACTGGACTGACCAGGGTGCTTTCTACTTAGTTATTTTGCCCTCTCCCATGTCTCCTTTCATGTTCTTTTCAGGGCGGGTGCCCAATGGATAAGTAACCACTGCAGAAAAGCTTTGAGTAGCTCCCAGGATTCTATTTCCCACAGCTACTGGTATCTCCTTTATAAGCGAGATCTATGGCTGCCAGACATTTCAGGGACAACCATAAACAAGCTGCATCAACAAATAGCACAAACCTTGAAGGAGCCAGAAGAAGGCTTCTGTTATGCAAAGTCATTTGGACTGAACAGGCAGATGATCTTAGCTGGGCAGGGAATGATACAGGGCCTCTGAGAGTTTAAGTACAAATTATGGGCTCTCTAGGCCAATGGTGGTCCGGGGACCTCTGGGGGTCCACGGAGTTATTGCAAGGGGTCCAAGAATACATCCAGCCTCAGCTGCTGCCAGCCAGCAATTCATGTTGGAGATGGCTCTAAACTGGGGTTTCAAATTTACAGCCCGTGGGGCCAGATCCAGCCCACAGAGCTGCTGCCTGGGCTGTGCCTGGAAGTTGTCTGCACCAGCGAACTCCAAAGGCAGGCTCCCAGCACAGCAGGGCTAGGCGTGCTTCTGACTCAGTGATCTGAGTCACAGCAGAGGGGAACAAAGGATGTGCTCTAGCCAATCCCAGTTCAGTTCTGCTGTGATCTGCCAACCAATCAGAGTCTCAGTCACCACAGGCTAGGCTGACTCTGGAGAGCCACCATACTGCCCCATCATTCTTAGTCAGTCAGTCAGCATGCTAATTTGATTGACAGCACATTGAACAAATCACAAATAAGAAAGAAAAAAGTGGCTGGGGCACATGTGGGAACCCAGCCAATCAAAGGCTAGCCGGGACTGAGCCAACCAAAGGCCCACTATTCTAAATGACTAACAGTGAGTGGCCAGGGAGGGGGAAAGACAGGAGTCCAGGATGGCTGCCTGTGACTGAGACTGATTTTTTTGCTGCCACCAGGAAGTAGGGTGAGTAGAAAGGGAAGGGGAGGAGGCAGGGGGGTCAGGGAGCAAAAGGGGAGTCCACAAGGTAGGGAAAAGGGAAGGTGTAGGAGAGCCTGTGGGGTTGGAAAGCGGGGAAGGGTGTCTATGCCACTTTGAACATGGAGAGGGACGGGGTTGGGGAGCCCACAAAGCCACGCAGCCCATGACAGGTGTCCTGCCTTCTATTATGGCCCCCCATATTGATAGAGTTTGATACCTATGCTCTAAATTAATTGTATTTGCCTGCTCTGAGCACCCACACCCTGGACATGTCCCCACTCTTTGGGAGCAGGCAGGGGCCAGCTCTCCACTGCTCTTCTGTAGCACCATTGCCTGTAGTCAGTCCCTGATAACAACTATTATCATTTGGGGGTCCATGAAGTTTTTTGATGTTAAAAAGGGGTGCTCATACTTGAAAAGGTAGGGAACCACTGCTCTAGGTCTCATGCTGCTCTAGGGATATTCACTATGAATGAAGTTCTGTACTGCAGTGCAGTCTAGCCAAACCATCCAAGAACACAGCCAGTGCAAGGTTTCCTGGAGCCCTGGACCAGGGGATTTTGGTGCCCCCTGCCCCCAGTTGGCCACCAGGATCTTGCCGCAGGTGCCAGGATCTGGCCGTGGGTGGGGATCCAGCTGAGGATGGGGAGTGGCATTGGGCAGGGGAACAGTTTGGGCACAGAGTAGCATCACCGCAGGCCAACCTCCGCACTCCTGCGCCTCCCCTGAGCTGGCCACTTTGCCCTGGGGACAGAGTGGACCAGTCCAGGGGCTGGGCTCTGCTACCCACCCTGCCTCTGTGCCAGCCCTCCCCGCCCCTAGAGTGGATCAGCCTGCCCAGGGGAGGGGTGGGAGACCAAAGCTCAGCCTGAGCTGGCCTGCTCCACCCCTGGGCCGGTTGTTCCCTGTCCTGGGGCAAGGGCAGGCTGGCCCAGACAGGCTGGGTTCCATGCTCCCTGCCCCCCCCCCATCACTGTCTTTGGCTCCATGCCAAGGCAGCATGGGGGATCAGGGGGCAGCATGGCCATGGGGGGTGACCGGTGCAGGCTCCACACTGCCCTGCTCAGGGCAGGACAGCACAGAGCCCATGGAACTGCAGGGCCAGGGGCGACTGCCCCCCTTGGGCCCCCCCCCCCCCCCCGGGGACGGCACTGCCCTGGGCGCCCCACTTAGGTCACCTCAATGGATGGACCAGCCCTGTCCAAGAGTATCTTTTTTCTTTAAAAACTGCAAAATTCCCTGTAGCCACTCAATCACATGTTTAGATGTTGTTTCTAGACGCTTGAGTCACTGAAATACCAGGTCTAGCTGCAACACATAATCACATCCTATTTCTCATACCCTTTTTTCCCTATGCACTATATGTGTTTTTCAGAACTCTGCAAGGGCCGTGTGTCATTCACCGAGTATGTGGTCTCTAAATGTTCATAAATAATAGTGCTGAGATGTGACAGTGTATTCAACAACTCCCTTAGCCCTCCTCAAAGGCATGACCTTCACTCTATTTGAATGGCTTAATTACAGAGCTTGCTCAGCTTCTTTGAAGATGTAAAGTGCTTATTAAGATAATATTTGACCAAACAGGTCAAAACTAAGATGCTATTAAGGCTGGGAGATAAAGGTCACAAAAGTGAATGCCATGATTGCTAGGATGACCCCAGGAAGAGCATGCACCACTTCCTCTCCAGCTCCTCGTTTTGGCACAGAATACAAGCTCTTCTGGCTTATCTGCAGAACCTGTCTGCCATGCTGTTGTAGCCATGTTAGTCCCAGGGTATTCAAAAGGCAGCATTTTTATTGATGTGATGCGATGTCCACGCCACAGAAGATCTGAAGGAGCTAGGGTAGCTGAGAAGGCCAACTAATGGCCCACACTCCATGTGGAAGAGGAACCAGGAGACAGGGATTAAATATACATAGCTCTGCTGGTCAGGAACAGGCAGGGCTATACAAAGCCCAGAAGCTGAGTGATGAAAGGGGCTGCAGAGAAGTAGTCTGTAGTTCCTCCCTGAGAAAACGGAGTCTTCACTCATCCTACAGCAGGGCTAGGCAGCCCCTGGCATGTGTGCCGACAGTGGCACATGAGCCCTGTAAGAGCAGCACATGGCACCCTCTTCAGTACCACAGAAATTGCCACTCCTGCCACCAAAAGCCACTCTAGGCAGCTTCCTTCAGGTGCAGTTGGGACATAGGGAGTCCCCCCATGCCTATGCCTCCATGTGGCACACAAAAAGACTGTCTGGAGTGGCTCCTCTCTATAATGTGATGCTCCCCAAAGGAGCCACTCTGGGCAGCTTCTTTCTGCAGCATACCTGGGAACACCTGAAATCAGCCGCTTCTTTTCGTGGCATGCTTGGGGACCTCTGTCCCCAAGCACACCGCCAAGATGAGCCACTCTGGGTGACTTCTTTCTGTGGCATGCCTGGGAAGTGCTCCCACTTGTGCAGCTAGCAAACCCAGAGCTGGGAAGAAAGCCAGAAGATACAGAAAGCCTCAAGGGAAAGATAATAAGGTCCAGAAAGGAACAAACCTTGGCTCCGGGCTACCAGCTCCCTGAGCTGGAACCTGGAGAGATGGTGCACTGGATTCCTCTGCCAGCCACTGGGGAGTGGACTGCTGGGGACAGGTGGCCTGAAAGGCTTTTGATACCCCAGAAAGGAAGGACCTGATGGCCAGGAGGAGGCACCCCTAGTACTGAGTGGATCTTCTGATAACCAGGACCAACACTCCAAAGATGAGCCTGGGAGCTTACATTTGTAACTCTGCTGGACACTAGAAATCATGGTTGTAATAAAGACACTGAATTTATGGCTTATTGCAACAATCTGTAACCTACTAATCTCTGCCCTTTTTTGTCCTATGGCTGCAGGGGTGTTAATGGGCCACCTCACCTTGAATGGTCCCTTAGCAATGCTAACCTTCTTGTTTGGTCTTGTATTTAGCTGTGACACGCTTAGCATCTTTCCCAGAGTGTTTCTTAGCTCGAAAGTTTGTCTCTCTCACCAGCAGAAGTTGGTTCTATCTAATATATTACCTCACCCACATTGCCTCTTCAGAAACTGTCCATTGTTTAAACCAGCCCAGTAATGTACCTAATCATGCATTTAGAGGTTCTGAACTGGACAGCTTTAAACAGCCTATCAGAGAACCTGCCTATCAAAGACTGGCTCAGTCCTTGTGCCATATTGCCAAAGCTGTGATCAGATTGTACTGATCAGTCTACGGCACCCTTTGAGAGCTCCAGGACCCTGAACATACTCTCTCCCTCACTCTCAAATAGCAGAAACTGGTGATCTTCTGGGCATGCTGCAAAAGACATGTATTTGAATGGGTTTCTGGAGAGGGCTGAGGGATGCTTCCTACAATGATGATGACAACAAAACAAGTCTCTAAGGGGGTGGCTGGCAGAGTTCCTGTCTGAATGCTGCTGGGGCCATGTGTACCATTTCTAAGGCCACTAGAGCTATATGTAGTCAGCCTCCTTTTTAAAATTGATACTGATAATTTACAAATCTCTCTGAATAATTTTAAATCTAGAGTTGCTGCAAATAACACCCATCACCATAACTGGAAGAGACAAGGTAAGAGAAGAATTTTCTGCAGTTATTAGCTAATTTGTGTGTTTATCAGGTCTTGGGGTAGTCAGTTTCACTGCTTCCTCTGCATAGCCAGTTTCCCCTGTTCCTTGTGTATAGGATTGCCTGTCTGAGCCTCCCCCCGCCCCAAAAAAACAAAACAGGGCCATCCAGCTCGTCCTGACTCTCTGGTGCATGCTGAGCATCCTTACATATTTCCAGAGACAATCTTGGGCAAACTTGGATGGGGCCAACCCTATTTTTGAAGTTTTTTCAAATTTAGAACAGAAAGATGTACTTGTAAAATATAGAAATCAACAGGGCCAGTATCTGAAAACTGATGATGGAAATTTTCCCAAATTCATTTTTTCAGCTTAGTTTTTCCATCATAGTTTTAAATTTCAATGAAAAGGGAAAATTTCAACTAAAGTTTTGTGAATTTTATTTCAGATTTTTTTTTTGATAAGTAGCCCTAAAGCTAATGGGGGCAGGAATGCACAGTGCATTGAGTTTAATGGCCCTGATCCTGCAAAGACTTCAGCATATGCTTAACTTTAATGTAGTCCCAATGTTGGGAGAAAATTTAGGTTTAATTTAGTTATATGTAGAATCCATTTTGAATATGGGTATCCATGTTATTTGATAACAAGGTAATGTTGCTAGGATGCTTGGTAGGGTGCCAAATAGCTTAGATTGCCCAGAAATAAGAAAAAGATGGGAAAAGCCACAAGTGAACGGAGTGCAAAGGGTTAGTGGCATGTGCATCCTATGCCAGGGCTGTGTGCACGATGCCTAAAGAGCAGGAAAATCCCAGGTCAGGGATTGGTTAGGGAAGAGCAGGACAAAGGTATACAAATCTGGAAGCCTAAGGGAAGAGTGCTGCTGCCCATTTGACAGGCAGATGTGGTGGTAATTCACATGGGCTTTGGATCCAGGAATAGAAGCAGATGGAGGAAGAAGTCAAGTTACCAATGGACAAGGATGAGGCGCAGCTGTTACCTTTCACTGTGCTTTATCTAGGGTTCCTAGAGTTTCTTTACCAGAAACTCAGGAAGGAATCGTGATCAGTTCTCACAGAAGGACAGAAGAAGGACTGTAAATATAAACAACTTTGTGGAGCTCGAGTTAAGCTCTAAGGGTAGTGGGACCTAGAGTTTACCTCCACAGCGATCCTAACTGCAGCATTCAACTGTTTCTAAAAACTGTGATAATGCTTACCTTTTGGGCGTTTGTGTCCACATACCCTAGCTTCCTGTTCTACACACTCCCTCTAAAATAAAAGAATTGTTTATGCTTAATGTCTGGTTTTCACCTGCTCCTTCAAAAACCCAGTGACCCATATGGCAGGGTCAAAAAATCTGAGAAATGGAGTATTTTCCAGTAAACCAATAGGCTTGATTCTCCTTTACCCAAAGGATGCTTTACTTTACACTGACAGTGTAAAGAAGCCTTAACCCAATGGTAAATGTAATTTATTCACACTTTTACAATGCCATAGTAGTGTAAAATGACCTAAGTGTAAATAAATGTCGAGTCTGTGAATCTAATGTGACAACTCATGCTCAATGGTAAAGACATTTTCTAGTTTAAAATGCCTTTTTTCATTCAACGACTTGTTTTTCAACCAAAATCATTAATGGCCAATGAAGTCTAATCCACATCCAGTCTCTTCACTTCATCCTTAAATATCTAAAGGGATATTGCTCCAACTTCTTGAAAAAGAAACAACACGCACCGAGAAATCACCCTTGGGAAAATTTCAGTTCCTAAAGTGAATGTTTTGGAAAATGAATTATTCTGGGTGCCAGCAGGCACCTGCTCTCATTTTATACTTTGATGTAATAATAAGACTGAGGGATGGAGACACACTTATGCAATATTAAGGTTGATAATACATTTAGAAGTCAGGGAATTTTCTGCAGCTCAGCTAGGAAATATGTACTTGTTCTGGTGTTCAGACTGTTACCAATTTTATTTTATTGCCAAGTCTTGCAATATATGGTATTTTATCTTAAAGCTCCAACTCCTGGAATCTTGGCATTAATGTTTTAATTTTAGGATTCATGGAGGGAAAAGGAATGAGAAACGAACACTTCCAAGTTTCTAGAACTCATTGATCCAGAGAATAGCTTGAAAACATGAACACTAAAAGCACAAAAGGAAAATAAACCCCCTGCTTCTTCAAATCTCCTCATTTGGGGGGTGGGGAGATCTGACCCATGGTTTGTGAGCAGATGGAACTGTCAATATTGAATGTGCATGAGGTGACCATATCTCATGTAAT
The DNA here is from genome assembly GCA_007922195.1 of Podocnemis expansa. Classification (NCBI taxonomy): domain Eukaryota; kingdom Metazoa; phylum Chordata; order Testudines; family Podocnemididae; genus Podocnemis; species Podocnemis expansa. The sequence goes on along the minus strand of ML682040.1, from coordinate 19,738,335 downwards.
CAGTTCATTTACACCTTTACAGTCCTAATGCACCCCTCAGGGTAGGGCCCAGTGAAAAGTCAGCTGAAAAAGAAAAGCTGCATGCACAGTGTTTCCAGATAAGGTGCTCAGGTACCACTGTGTGTGGAAACAGTGGTATACTTATACCCCAGTGAGTGCAATACCAAATCCAAGTAGGATAACTTGTCCATTAGTTGATAAAAATACCACCATTTTCAGTCAGATGCTTCAGTTAATATCAAAATTATAGAAACCTTATTAACATTAGAAGGGATGAATTTAATGAAAAAGAATTTCTGTTGTCTAGCCTCACCTACTGACCCCTGCGCCCCAAAACACACAGTGGTGTACCGAGGGTTTCTGGAGCCCAGTGGCCAAGTGAACATTTGTACTGCCCACCTCATGCCCCCTCCCCGTGAAGGGCAGGAGGTGCCTTAGCCACAGCTGGGGGGGTTGGGGAGGGAAGGGACTTATTGGCAGGGGAGCCCACCAGAGGCTTGGGGGAGATACAAATGCAGGCTTGGCTAAGGTTACCAGATACCAAAGCCTGGAAAGGAGGACAGGGAAGTACAAAAAGGAGGACATTGGAGGACACATGGAGAAAGTGTAGTATTAATATAATATTCTTCTGTTTCTAGGGGGCCCTGGAACGCTTCCCCCTAAAAATAAGGTATTCCATGACGTTCCAGCATACTTTAACCCCTATAAGTAAAAAGCCAGACAAAATCATGTATTTTAAAATGCCTGCCAGAAAGAGGTCGTAAAGGTAAAAAGGAGGACATGTTCTCCTTTTGCCTGACATTTGGTAACCCTAGGCTTGGCTCTGTTGCACCCTGCTCTTACTTAGTGCATGCTGCTCACCCTGAGAGCTCACTGCTCAGGCAGGTGAGCTTTGCAAGGCCAGCTTGGTTCTGTGTATTTGCAGTGGAGGCCTGTCCATAAAGATAAACAGTACCTACTGGAGAGGGGAAAAACAAACAAACAAAAAAAAACCTTGCCCTCTACACTCCTCCCCCCCCCTTTTTTTTTTTTTAAGATACAAATTCACATTTGAGGAATCAGGAAATGCTTCACCCTTTTCATCTCTTCCAGGCTGGGCAACTTCCTCTTGCATGTCATAAGTAGTAGCAGAGCAGCTGAGGGCTGGGTCTCAGCCCTGCCTCTCCTGCCTGGCTTCTTCAGGGCTGACAGCAACTTTTTGAGCCTCCACCTGCACAGCAGGAGTCCTAAGGGGGACCCCCACCCAAGTAGGTCCCATCTACTCCAAGCTCAGCCACCCCTAGCTCCAGGAACCCCCTGGCTCCCACTCTCCCATACTTACCACAATACAATGCTGAGGGGATCCCCCACCCCAGCCAGGTATGCTGGAACTTGAGAGTCCTGACCACAGCTGGGCTGGGGTCCCCTATGTGCAATTCTAAGGGGGTGGGGGCAGAGCCCCCAGCCTCACTCTCTCTGACTCCTTCAGGAGTCAGACTGGAGGAAGCTATTCACTCAGTTTCAACCCCTTCAGCAGGAAGCCTGGCGGCAGCAGCCTCCTCCCACTCCGGCAGCTGGTTCCAGTAAATCTAGGTTAGTTCTTATACCCCACCACCTCTCCGCCCCTGCTCAAGAGGAGGATACTCAGTTCCACTCCGCTGATTTGTAAGTGAGGGTTTGGTGAGGGCCTGGCCAGTGCCTGGGGGCTTGCCCACCCCTGGGTAGGGTACTGGACACAAACAGAAAAGAATGCACTCTGTTACAATTCCTACCTTGACTCTGGCTTCTTCTATAAAGTCCAGGGGTGCTCTTCCAAATTGAAACGCAGCTCCAAGCCAAGGGATCCAGCCACTAACGCAAGGGGGATAATTCAGGTTTCTAGACTGGAACAAAACAAACTTGACCATGAGAAAGCCCAGAACCACTGTCAGCAGAACAGCCACAGTTATTTCCATTTTCTAGCACATTGACTACAGTTTCCTCCTCGCTGCTGCTTTAAATGGGTGGCTGTGTTCCCAGACTGTCAGTCCAGGACAGCTGATAAAGGCGATCCTTCCTGTCAGTGCTGCTAGCTGACCAAGGAACAAAGTGGGTGGTTCTGACCACTCCATGGAAAGGAGTCAGGATTGCTTTTTAAAGTGTAAGGGTGAGATTCACAACAGTTTAAATCTAGAAAGGTGCAGGTTTTTTAATGCCTATATTAAAAGCAGGGGATTAGAAACTCACTTCAACAGCTGTGACTACTGAAGCACAAGTATATTTAAACAAATAAAAAATATTCATTGTGTATGTAAAACCAATAGTGAGGAAGGAACTACATTTCCCAGCTGCCTCATCCGCAGTACTCTGTGAGGCTGCTGCAAACTGACTCCTTTCCTGAGCAGCTTTCAGTGAGAGATGTAGTTGTACAAAGGTTCAGCTAATGAGCCTCTGAGAGGTTTAGGAAAACAATCTCAAGGAACCAGACCCTGGAACCAAGAATACCCATGAACTGTTAACACAGAGATTGAGCAGGAGTTTTTGACTTATTAGTTTTCTATTTAAACAAGACACTTTTAAAAGATTTAAGATTGCAAAATGAAGTGCTAAGAAAACAAGTTAAGGCAGTGGCTTCTACTTTAACTCTACTGCTCCTTTGGGTGCTGAAACACTTTTTAATTATGTAATAACAGATTTTTTGTTTTTCTAACAGGGAAAAAGATCCCATTGTTTCACAGCACTCCTGTCTCAGTCAGTGCACAGGTTCATGGCTAGATTAATACAGGAGCTTTAGACACTAAAGCCTAGGGCTTTGGGCAAAGCGGAGAGGGGGCTACAGAATCCAGCCTCATCTGGCTGTCCCCTGCTCCCATGGAGGCAATGCTTGGAGGAGGGAATGTAGGAGAGAACTTTCCACCCACCTGCTCCAAGTAGCGTAGCCTCTGTTTGCGCCCAGTTGGAGAGGGTAGCTTTTCCTCCAAGCTGCTCCCGATTGGGCCAGATATCCGGGGCACTGGCGCTGGGGTTCGGGGCACATGCCCCAGCGTGCCCAGTGCCAGCAACGCCTCTGGCGGCGGGGAGATTGGGGACCAGTCGACCACGGCCACTCCCGTCCTCATCCCCGGCTGGGGATCCAGGGCCTGGCCACCCGTGGCTGCGGCAGGAAGTCCAGGTCTGGCTGCCCGTGGCAGGAGCAGCCCCATCCCCAGCCAGGGATGCAGAACCCTGCCAGCTGCGGCCGCTTCCGGCCTCGTCCCCAGCCGGGGATGTGAGGCCTAGGGCCGCGCGGCAGCTTCTGGCCCTGTCCCTGGCTGGGGGCGGGGCCTGCAGTCAGGGGGTGGGGCCTGGGCCCCGGGTCCCTCCCTGGGCCAGCGATGCCCCTGCTCTGAGGGAATGTGGGATGTGGAGAAGGGAGGGGAGGCTGGAGAGAAACATGAGAAAAGGAGCCCCACTGCCAAGGCTGTCGCAGCTCAGTTAGCCAGGGTGTCCTCCAACCCTGAGCTGGGCGTAAGAAGGAAGACACAGAGAGCCTGTCACAGCTGCTTCACTGCTTCCAACGCAGGGGGAAAGTGGGACATGGACCCAGAGATGCTCCTGGCTTCACACAGTGCAGCTGCTGCTGTTAATGGGGGAAGACACTTCCACTGTGTGCTGCCACTGATGAGGGAGATGCCAATGTAAGCAGAGCCATAACATGATGTTTTGCCTCCTGAGGCATATTCCCGTCAGAACGCACCCCTTCCCATTAGCAGCACTCAGAACCGGTGCCACAAAGCCTCTCCTTTAATAGTGCAGCTCTATTTAGCCACTTCGGGCCACCTGCAGCTGTGCCCCATTGGCCCCACCGTAGTTACAACCCTGAACGTAATATGGCCCCCAAGGGCCAGAGACCCCACTCTCCTGCTGCCAGGCCAGACACTGGCCAGCCAGGGCCTCACAAAAATCTTATAGCCCCAGGACCACAAAGGTGTTAATCCAGCCCTGTTCTAGTCAACTCTATGCCATGATTCAGGTACCTGAACTCTAAAATTAAAGGTGCCTGTAGAAACGTGTGAAATTCTTTTTTTATAGTGAAAATGCAGATTTGGTGACAGCCAAATTATTTACAAATTCATGTCAATTTCATTGAAATATTTTATTGAGTAAAAACCCTAAAAATACCCCTGGAAGAAAGACCAAATATTTTGTCACACAGCCAACTTTAATTCCACCAGTTCCTCTTGTAAGAGTTCACCCTCCCTCCAATGGAGGACCTACACACCTTTTCTCCAGTGCAGCACCCATGCTCCTTTATTTCTGGTGATACAGTCCCAATTTCCCAGTCACAAATCCAGGACTTCCTGGCTGCCAGGTGCAGGACTATCTACCCTTCCTGGCTCTCAAGGGCTGTGTTCTCACACAGCCAGTTATTTCGATAT
>ML682040.1:19706749-19733559 GCA_007922195.1 Podocnemis expansa | reverse complement strand
GGTGCTGAGTGTTCCCTGGCCAGGGTGCTGAGGGGGTAGCCCTTTAAATGTTGTTTCGGAACATCTTGTTCCGAAACAACATGTTCACACGCGTTGTTTCGAAACAAGCATTTAGAAACAAGGTTGTTTCGACCCCAAATGGGGTTTAACTTGTTTCGAAACAACGCCCTAGTTTCGAAACAACAGGTTCCCGTTGTTTCAAAACAAGGTGCGTCGTGTGAACATGGTTTTTTTTGTTTCGAAACAACCTCGTTGTTTCGAAACAAAAGTGCTGTGTGAACACAGCCAAGCAGACTAGTTGCATGGAGTCTGCTTTTCCACCTGTTAACACACCTCTGCCTCCTCCCTTCTCCAGCCCTTTTTTGTACTTGGCAACTTCTGGATGCCTAATTAAACAGGGACCCCTCTGGTCCTAATTAAATCAGCACCTGAGAGCTCCCCCCCACCCCATCTTACTTTGCTCAGGGGAGTCTGGAGGGACTCCACCTCCCTGCACTCCACTGCACCTACCTTACGAGTGCTTGATTTGCAACCCAATAATGTTCCCTTAACATGTTCTGTTTACTTATATTATGGTTGTTCCATAGGTAAGGTTAGAACATTACTCTTTGGAGCCCAATCTTCGTTTATTTTTATTGTTTTTGATGAATGACTTAGACCCCTGCCTCATTCACTGGATGCTCTGCCCACCGTATAGACCCTTGTTGTATAAGCAGCCAGTGGATACAGCACCTGTCATGTGACTGCGGTATTATACTTTACTTCCTGATTCCAGGCCACTTGACTTGGGTCCAGGTTATGACTATTTGGAACTTTGCAGTATCCAGTGGTTATTATTCTTTGACTAGCTCATTCCCTGCTGAGTCCAAAATTGCACTGCTACATAAACAGATCATAAAATCATAAATGCCATCATAAAGGTCTGAAACTAGGTCTTTTTTGGGCACCAGCAACCATCTCATGCTTCAGCTCCCAGCAGCAAGTTTGGCAAAGCCAGACTTCTGCAGAAGACTTTTTCTACCCTTTCGGGGTGCAATGCTCTGAGTAGTAAGTGCAGCAACAGCATGCAGCCTTCTCAAAATAAATGAATAATTTATTAGGTATTGATTAGGCATACAGGATCTTTAGGATGGCATGAGAGGAAAACTTAGGATATGTTTCCTGTTGGTGGAAGTCAGGGAACCAGCAAGCTTGGCTCCCTGAGCCATCCTTGCCCACTGTCATTTGCCTCCCAGTCCAACAGGGCCCGGAGTGTATGTACCTGGCTTTTCTTAACACAGATATACTGATGCCCCTTCATTTGTTCTCTGGACACAGCCATGTGGAATTCACGTGTTCCTCTTCCAACCTGCTGTCCTTAGGAAGGGATTTTCTTGTCCCTGTAGTGTTGTCCATTCAACTGTGTTGATTTCAACCTGGACAGCTAATGGCTGTATATCTCAAATATGTCAAAGAGAGGAAAACAGTTCCTTCCCTGTAATGAGTAGCAAGGCAAAGTAACTGATGCAGAGTCAGAGAGATGTTCATAAAGATATTTCAGAAAATTTCCACATTTGACACATATACCTCTAGCAACAACGACTGTTGTCCATACTTAAAAGATGGAGACTCTATTCTGGAAGAAGAGGTTACTTGCCTGTAACCGGTGTTCTTCGAGAGGTGTGCTCCTGGCCATTCCTTAGTAGGTGTCTGCACGCCCCGTGCACGGCACGCCGGAAATTTTTCCCCTAGAGTACCCGTAGGGTCGGCTGTGGCGCCCCCTGGAGTGGCGCCGCTGCCACTGCCTATATAGCCACGAGCCGACCCGCCCCTCCTCAGTTCCTTCTACCCTACTGTCTGAGGGGAGGTGGGAGGGATTGGGAATGGCCAGGAGCACACCTCTCGAAGAACACCGGTTACAGGCAAGTAACCTCTTCTTCTTCTTCGAGTGCTGCTCCTGTCCATTCCTTAGTAGGTGAATAACAAGCCATACCTCAGAGGTGGGAGACATCACAAGGAAATGGACTGAAGCACCGCTCTGCCCACCGCAGCGTCCTGCTGAGCTTGCTGGGTGACGGCATAGTGCTGCGAGAACATATGCGGGGTGGACCACGTTGCCGCCCGGCAGATGTCGGCAATCGGGACCCCGGCGAGGAAGGCAGTGGAAGCCGCCTGCGCCCGAATGGAGTGCGCCGTTACCCGCGGTAGGTGCCTGCCGCCCAGTTTGTAGCATTCTTTAATGCAGGCCACAATCCAGGAGGCGATGCGTTGTGAGGACACCGGTTGGCCTTTTTTATTGTCCGCCACAGTGACGAAGAGCTGGGGGGTCTTTCGGAAAGGCCTAGTCCGTTCTATGTAGAAAGCGAGCGCCCGGCGCACGTCTAGGGAGTGGAGACGCCGCTCCTCCTCTGACGCATGGGGTTTCGGGTAGAAAACCGGTAAGGAGATGTCCTGATTTAGATGAAAGGGCGACACCACCTTAAGCCTGAAGGAAGGGTGCGGGCGAAGCTGTACTTTGTCCTTAAAAAACTGCATATACGGCGGATCAGCCACCAAAGCACGCAGTTCGGACACCCGCCTGGCTGATGTGACAGCCACCAAGAAGGCAACCTTCCATGACAAATACAGAAGGGAGCAGGTCGCCAGTGGTTCAAAGGGGGCCCCAGTGAGTTTAACAAGGACTGTATTCAGGTCCCATTGGGCTGTGGGTGCCTTAATAGTTGGGTACAGCTTAGAAAGACCCACCAGGAAACGCTTAACCAGGGGAACCGTGAACAAGGAGGCACCCCCGGGGGCGCGGCGAAAGGCCGCAATCGCCGCTAGGTGTACCCTCAAGGAGGACAACGCCAGACCCTCTGACTTCAAATGCCACAAGTAGTCCAGGAGGCGGTGAACCGAAACCAGCTCCGGGTCCTCTCCTTGCTCCGAAGCCCAGCGCGCAAACCGGAGCCACTTTGCAACGTACGTGGACCTTGTGGTGGGCTTCCTGCTACCACACAATACTGTCCGCACCGGGGAGGAGCATAGCAGCTCAGCACCCGTCAGCCACGGAGGCACCACGCGTGGAGATGCAGGGCCTCCAGGTTGGGATGAAGCAGGCTCCCGCCGTCCTGGGACAATAAGTCCGGTCTGAGCGAAAGCGGAATCGGCCGGCGCTGGGACCACCGCACCAGGGTCGTAAACCAATGTTGCCTGGGCCAGGCGGGGGCGACCAAGACAACCAGCGCCTTGTCCGTCTTCAGTTTGTACAGCACCTTGGCCACCAGTGGGGTCGGGGGAAAGGCGTACAGGAGACCCCGGCCACCCCAGTGGATCTCGAAGGCGTCCCCTATGGAGCCGGGGCTGCGACCCCGAAAGGAGCAGAAACTCCGGCACTTTGTGTTGACCCGAGAGGCAAAAAGATCCAGAAGGGGATAACCCCACCTCCGGAAGATCGAATCCGTCACTTCCGGGTGAAGGGACCACTCGTGCGTGAGAAACCTCCGGCTGAGGTTGTCCGCTAAGCAGTTCCGGAGGCCGGGAATATACGACGCCACCGGTCGGATCTCGTGGCGAATGCAAAACTCCCAGAGCCGCATGGCTTCCCGACAAAGGAGGGGTGAGCGAGTACCACCTTGTTTGTTTATGTAGTACATTGCAGTGGTATTGTCGGTATGAACCGATACCGACCGACCCCGGAGTTGGTCCCGAAATACCCGGCAAGCAAGCCGGATCGCCCTCAGCTCCTTTACATTGATGTGTAGGGGCAAGTCTGCTGTTCCCCACATGCCCTGAGTTCGGAGAGCTCCGAGATGAGCGCCCCAGCCGACATCGGATGCATCCGTAGTCAGGCGCAGGGAAGGCTGAGGGGAACGGAACGGGACTCCGGAGCACAAGTTGGGGGTACGCGACCACCAACTCAGGGACTCGAGCACCACCGGCGGCACGGATAGCATGGCGTCCAGATTGTCCCGCCCCGGGCGGAACACTGTCGCAAGCCACAACTGGAAGGGCCGCATTCGCAGACGGGCGAAGGGAACCACAAACGTGCAAGCGGCCATGAGACCCAATATGCGAAGGCACTCGCGGGCCGATACCCGAGGAAACCGCACCAGCAAGTCTATTGTCTGCTTTATCGTCTGGAAGCGGCTGGCTGGGAGGCTTGCCTGCACTGATGTGGAATCGAGGACCGCCCCTATGAACTCTATCCGTTGGGCAGGAGATAGAGTCGACTTTTGAACATTTATTAGCAGGCCCAAGCGAGTGAACAGGGACCGGGTCACGCTTAGGTGGGCGAAGACCTCCTGCCGCGATCTCCCCACGATCAACCAGTCGTCGAGGTATGGGAAGAGCGCGACTCCTTGCTTCGGAGGTGAGCCGCCACGACCGCTAGGCACTTTGTGAAGACTCTCGGAGTGGCGGAGAGTCCGAAGGGGAGGATGGTGAACTGTAGGTGGGCATGCCCCACCACAAAACGCAGAAACTTCCTGTGTCGCGGATGAATCGCTATGTGGAAGTACGCGTCTTGTAAATCGAGGGCGGCGTACCAATCACCCGGATCCAGAGAGGGAACAATGGAGGCGAGGGAGACCATCCTGAACCGGATTTTGCGCAGGAACCGGTTGAGCCGGCGCAAGTCCAGTATGGGCCTCAGGCCCCCTTTGGCCTTGGGGACAAGGAAGTAATGGGAATAAAACCCCTTGCCCCTGCAGGACGGTGGGACTTCTTCGACTGCTCCTTTTTGGAGCAGGACCCGCACTTCCTCTTGTAGGGCAAGCCGGTGGGCCTGGTCCCGCAGGGCACCACGAGGCATAGGAGGGGCCGAGGGGGGTAATGAAGAAAATTGGAGGGAGTAGCCCTCCTGAACCGTCCTGAGAACCCAGCGGTCTTTCGTAATCAGGCGCCAACGGGGCGCATAATGGGACAGTCTGTTGTAAAAAATAAGGGTGTTTGGATCCTGGGTGATTGGTACGTCTCCCCCGAGCTGACTTTCAAAAGGTCTTCTTTGCACCCCCCGATGGGCGCGAGGGACCTTGTCCACTAGGGTGACGGCTAGCCGGCCGACGTGGCCCTCTACCCCTTCGCCGGTCCTCGTCCTGGCGGCGGAAGTAGGGACGCGAAGGAGGAGGCTCTGGCTTAAACGGCTTCCTCTGGCTCGCCGGAGTGTGAAGACCCAAGGACTTAACCAGCGCCCGTGAATCTTTTAACGTCTGGAGACGAGTGTCAGTCTGGGGAGGAAACAGATCAGGCCCTTCAAAGGGCAGGTCCTGGATGGTGTGTTGGACCTCCAGGGGCAACCCAGACGCTTGCAGCCAAGCAGAGCGCCTCATAGTCACCCCCGTAGCCATGGAGCGTGCGGCAGCATCGGCTGCGTCCAAAGCAGATTGCAGGAGGGCCTTAGATACCACCTTGCCCTCCTGGATGGACGCGGAGAAGGCCGCCCTGGAGTCCTGCTCCAAGTTCTCACTAAAACGCTCCATGGCGGACCAGGCGTTAAAGACATAACGGCTGAGGATAGCTTGTTGGTTTGCTATCCTCAGCTCCAACCCCCCAGTAGAGTAGACCTTGCGGCCGAACAGGTCCAGTTTTTTTGAGTCCTTGGACTTAGGGGTGGACCCTGGTCGACCTTGCCGCTCTCGCTCATTCGCCGCCGCAACCACCAAGGAATTAGGGGCGGGATGAGAATAAAAATGTTCGTAGCCCTTAGAGGGAACAAAGTATTTGCGCTCAGCGCGTTTGGCCGTAGGGGGAATCGAGGCCGGGGTATGCCAAAGCGCCTTGGTGGTGCTATGCACAGTTTTAATAAAAGGCAAAGCCACGCAGCCTGGGGTCTCTGGGAGCAAAATGTCGACCATAGGGTCCGCGTCCTCAACAATGTCCTCGGCTGGTAGGTTCAGGCCGGTTGCCACCCGACGAAGGAGCTCCTGGTGGACCCTAGAATCGTCCAGGATCGCTAGGGGCTTGGCTCCCGCCACCGCTTCATCGGGGGGCGAAGAGGAGGACTCCTCGAACTCAGGGTCCTTGGACTGTGTCCCAGAAGTTACACTACGGGCCCCCGTAGTGAAACACTCCCTGTCCGCCTCGTCTCGCAAGGACTCAACCTCCGACAACTCCCCGGTACCGACAGGGGGAGGAGCGCCCAGCGCAGCTGATGGAGGGAGTCGAACCTGCGAGCGAGCGGAGGGCGCAGCGCCCACTCAAGATGCGTGGACGGCCCAGGGAGTCCAGAAGGGCCACTGCCAGCCGGGCCACTGAGGGGGCGGAACTGCCGGCGCCGACTGAGGAACAGGATCTGCAACCTGTTGGGGGCGGTCCGGCACCGACTCTGGCGCTGAACTTGAAGAGGAGTGCGGGGACCATGGCGGTGCCACCGACGGTACCGGGGACCGGTGCCGGCTCTCTCGTGGACGGCGAAGTGGAGACTCTCGGTGCCGCGGGGGGGATCGGATAGGAGGAGCTCCCGCCGCTGCGACGACCGGTGCCGGTGAGCGGTGCCGGTGCTCCCGGGGCAGTGCCGGTGCCGGTGAGCGGTGCCGGTGTTCCCGGGACGGTGCCGGACTGCGGCGCCGACTCTGTAGAAGAGCCGGCTTCCCTCGGGACGGTGCCGGACGCGGTGCTGAGGTCGACGACGGTACCAACGGGGCCGAAGGTGCCGCGAGCGCCTGCGCTGCAGCGAAAGCCTCCGGCGTGGTCGGCAGGGCCAAGGCCTCCTCCAAAATGTCTCGAGTCGGCGAGGAAGTGGAACCCGGGCTAAAACGTGCCTCTGAAGGGTCACGAGACGACGCTGGGGATACAGAGACCGGCTGGCCAGCGCGGCTCTGGCCGTCTCCCTGCCGCACCGGGGCACGGTGCGGGGACGTCTCCTCCAGGCGCTTCCTCTTAGTCGGCACCGGGGAGGAGGAACGGCGCCGAGGCGCTGCTGCCGTCTTAGTGCGGCCCGGCTTTGGTGCCGCAGATGGTGCTGAGGAGGCCGGTGCACTGCGCACCGACGGTGCCATGCTGGACCCCGAATCGCTGGGGACCGGCCGAAGAGCCTCCTCCATGAGGTGCAGCTTCAGGCGTTGTACCCTGTCCTTTTGGGTCCTTGGCTTGAAGCCACGACAGATTTTACACCTCTCGGTGAGATGGGCCTCGCCCAAGCACAAAAGGCAATCACCATGCGGATCGTCCATGGGCATGGGCTTCTTGCAACGCCTGCAAGTTTTAAAGCCCAGCATGGCCCGACCCCGAGCCCGGGGCGGGCGAAGTATCCAACACGAACAACTAACAACTAACTAACTAACACTAACTAACTATAAACAACAAGAGATTCGGGTACTCCGAATAACGCGGCCACGTGCAATGCAACACGAAGCCAGGGAACGTTCCAGCGACCGACAGGGCAGTAAGAAGGAACTGAGGAGGGGCGGGTCGGCTCGTGGCTATATAGGCAGTGGCGGCGGCGCCACTCCAGGGGGCGCCACAGCCGACCCTACGGGTACTCTAGGGGAAAAATTTCCGGCGTGCCGTGCACGGGGCGTGCAGACACCTACTAAGGAATGGACAGGAGCAGCACTCGAAGAAGAACAAGTGACTCTAAGATTTGGGGCTCAGGGTGCATAACCACTTGCATATGATCTCCCAGGGTGACACTGTGGTCAGAAGGACTAATGTGATGCCTGGATGCAGAAACAGAGGACTCAAATATAGAGAGGTTATTTTCTGGGATGCTGTGTTCATTTCTGGTGTCCGTAATTCAAGAAGCATGTTGATAAAATAGAGAGGGTTCAGACAAAAGCCATAAGGATGATTAAAGGGTTGGAAAACATGCCTTACAGTGATAGACTCAAGGAGCTCAGTTTGTTTAGGTTATCAAGGAGAAGGTTAAGTGGTGACTTGATAACTGTTTATATGTATCTATACAGGAAACAGGCATTTGAAAATGGACTCTTCAATTTAGCAAAAAAAGGTATAACAAAATCTAACACTTGGAAGTTGTGGTTGGACCATTTCAGACTGGAAGCAAGGAGTGCATTTCTAACACTGAAGGTAATTAACCATTGAAACAATTTACTAAGGGTTATGATGTGATCCCCATCGTTGACAATTTTTAAATCAAGATGGTGTTTTTCTAAAAAGATACGCTGTAGTTCAAACAGCAATTATCTCAGGGAAATTCTCTGACTTATGTTATACAAAAAGTCAAACTAGATGTTTACAGTAGTTCCTTCTGACCTTGGAATCCATTAATCTGTTCACAAAAACGTTCCACTCACAGTCATTTGTTCTTAGTTTAGAGCGAAGATATGTCTCTGAGCATTCTCAGTGTCCGAATCTTTTCCTATTGGCAGTTTTAATACTATGAATTCATTAAGGAACAGAACAAATTGGAGAAGCTGAATGGTCCATCACTCTGGAGGTGGCTGGCATAGGAGACTGAGTTAATAAAATCAGCTTTCATTCTCTGAGTGTATAATGCACTCTGCATGGTCCATCAGGAAGATTCACCCTCACTAACTGAAGAAGGCTCTGTAAAAAATACAAAAGCAATAGAAACATTTAAATATACATACAGGTCATGTTTACACACATTCTCTCACTAAGATCAGAGCAGTGGACTGCAACTGTAAAGGATCCTTAAAGTGGTAGTAAATTACATTTGTTAGTAGTTTATAGAGTGGTGTAAAGGTATCTTAATTTAATCAATAATGCCACCTAGCTCTACAAAGCACTTTTCATCAGCAGGTCTCAAAGAGCTTCACAAAGGAGGTTTGTATCATTATTCCCAATTCACAGACAGGAAAACTGACGCACAGAAAGGGAAGTTACTTGCCCAAGTTTACCCAGCGGCAAAGTAGGAGTAGAACTGAGGTCCCCAGAGTCCAAGTCTTATGAGAGTCTCATCCCTTGGGGAAGGAGTCTGCTCTCAGTTATGTTATCACAAGTAACTTTCACTGAGGCCACTGTTATAAAACCAGCCTAAGATCAGGGCCCTTTTGTCATCTACCACAATCTGAAGATACAGCAATTTGATATTCTCTGTTTCTTTTGGCAAAATATATAGCCTTTATTAGGCTTAACCTGGCTGTTTTAGAATTAGATGCCATTTTATTTAGGCTGAAAAATGAAAAGGAATTGGGTTCAGAGATGCTAAGTACCACCATTTTCACTGAAGTGAATGTGAAATTGTGGCTGCTCATCACCTCGGAAGATCTAACCATTAGTTTCTAGTTTCTATAACCACAGTTGGCAACAGTGCAACAATAGGAGAAGCTAGTTAACGGCCCGCCATGACAAGGTGTGATGTGACACTCATTTTAAATCCAAATCCAAATCCATCTCTGTTCTACACAAGTTTGTTTCCTTACTGTAAAATTCCATAGTTATACTGGTATAACCCCTAGGCTGTGTTCACACAGCCCTCTTATTTCGAAACAACAGATGTTGTTTCGAAATAAGATTTAGGCTGTTCACACGACGCACGGTTGTTTCGAAACAACGGGTCCTGTTGTTTCGAAACAACGGTGTTGTTTTGAAACAAGTTAAACCCCATGTGGGGACGAAACAACGTTGTTTCGAAACAATTGTTTTGAAACAACGCCGTGCGAACATGTTGTTTCGAAACAACAGTGACTTGTTTCGAAATAACTGTTGCCTGAACCTGCTATTTCGCTTTGAGCTTTTTTCCTTAATTTGAATTAACAAACTGTTAATTCGAATTAAGTTATTTCGAAATAAGGTGTTATTTCGATACAAGTTGTTTCGAAACAACCGTATCGAAATAACCCCCTGTGTGTGAACACAGCCCTAGTGTGGAATGTAGTTATTCTGGCACAAAACTGCACAACATCAATACAGTTATTCCTCTCTCCATACGGAATAAGCTATATTTGTATGGATGCTAAGGAGCAGCTGTACTGCTTTAACTACCCTGGAATAGCAGTACAGCTTTTGCATACAGATGAACCCTGAGAGTGAAAGATTTAAGAATTTAAAGGAAATGGATCCAGATGATGACATTGTCAAATGCAGTTAGATGTTACCTGCTTTGGGACTGGGTCCAAAAGAGTAAACTGATATTTATAAAGGAGTATGACAACTAACATGTGAGTCTCCATTAGAGCAAACCACCTAAAAGAAAAAAAAGAAAGCTTATCCACCATAACCCAACACAGTTTTCTGTACAAATCTCATAGTCTATTGTATGTTATTTTTTTTCTAATATCTTTTACCCACTTAAATCCTACTTTCTTTTCTGGCAGAAGTGATAAAAGTTAAAACTCAACATGAAAAAGTTCTTTTCAGTGTAAGCCTAAAGTTCTCACTTAAAATGATCTAGTCGTAATCTTTGCTGTGAACACTCTTAATTCAGTATTAGGAAGTTGGTTTTTGTTTAGTTTATGTCAAGCTGGAAGGGGTTTCAATGAAAAAGCCACCCCATACCAGACTGACAGTATAGTTCATACTGGCATAACTAGAGTTGCAAAACAAACAAGGAGTCCTGTGGCATTTTTAAAGACTAACAAACCTATTTATTACCTGAGCTTTCATGGCAGAAAATCCCACTTCGTCAGCTGCTTGATGCTTCAAGTGTCTGACGAAAGGAAGGTTATTCACTTTGTGCAGTAACTTGAGTTCTTCGAGATGGGTGTCCCTATGGGTGCCTCACAGTAGGTGTGTGCGTGTCCGTGCCCATGCTGGATCGGAGGCTCTGCTAGCTGAAAATGCTGTGCTGCATGGCCAGCAGCAGTGTCTCGCGGCAGCGTTTGGCGCCTTTAGCCGGCGCGTGTGGCTGCAGCCCTCAGTTCTCTTTGTAGCCGGAGATTGATTCCAAAGTAGAAGGGGAGGAGGGAGGGTTGTGGGGCACCCATAGGGACACCCATCTTGAAGAACTCGTTACTGCACAAGGTGAGTAACCTTCCTGTCCTCCTCGAGGGTGTCCCTACGGGTGCCCCACAGTAGGTGATTATGAGCAGTACCCTCATTGGGAAGGAGGGTCTTCAGGATCAACATTAATTAGAGTTGACAGTACTGAATGGCCAACTGCAGTGCCTCTTTTTGCAGTTTGGTCAATTGCATAATGTTTTACAAATGTGTGAGTGCAGGACCACGTTGCAGCCTTCCATATTTCAGTTATAGAAACTTTCTTGAGGAAGGCCATTGTTGTCGATATGGCTCTGGTGGAATGTGCACGTATGTGATCAGGAGGCTGCACATTCGATAGTTTATAAGATTCATATATGCAGTTTGAAATCCATTTAGAGAGTCTTTGATTTGAAATGGTTTGACCCTTGCACCCGTCTGCGATTGCTACAGAGAGTCTATTGGTGCTTCTAAAAGGTTTGTTCTATCTAGGTAGAAGAGAAGAGCACGTCGAACATCCAAAGTGTGGAGGATCTTTTCTTGCTGCGTGGTATGTGGTTTCAGTGAAAAAACAGGTAAGTTAATTGGTTCATTTAGAAGGAAGGCTGAATGTACCTTTGGTATAAATTTAGGGTGAGGTCATAATGTGACCCTATCTTTGTAAAAAAGTGTGAAGGGAGGTTCGGCCATTAGGGCAGCCAGTTCACTGACTTGTCTCACGGACGTTTTGGCCACCAGGAAGGAGACCTTCATAGAAAGGTGTAACAGAGAGCAAGTAACAAGGGGCTCAAAAGGGGCCTTGGTAAGCGCCTTTAAGACAAGGATTAAATCCCATGGTGGGGTAGGCTGTCATACCTCTGGATAAAGATTATGAATACCCAGAAGAAAACGTTTTATTACAGGATTAGTAAAAAGGGACCTAGTGTCAAAGCCATCATGGAAGGCATTAAATTGTGGCAAGATGAACTTTGAGAGATAATAATGATATTCCTCCTTCTTTCAGATGTAGGAGGTAGTCTAGAAGTTTGTGGAGAGGAGCAGATGTGGGTGTGATGTTTGCTGCTCTACACCAATGGACAAATCTATGCCATTTTTGGAGGTAAGTGTTCCTCGTGGAGAGTTTTCTACTATTGAGGATGATATATTTTACTTTGCCAGAGCATAGCCGCTCCTCTTTTCTGATCCATGGAGAAACCACGCTGTCAGGTGGAGTTTGTTCAAGTTGGGATGGAGGATTTTGCCGTTGTTCTGATGGAGGAGATTGGGGTAAAGAGGAAGAGGTACTGGTGCCCTCTTGAACATGCTGGTCAGGAGTGTAAACCATGGTTGCCTGGGCCATGCTGGTGCTAACATGATTACTTTCACATTGTGTCTGCAGATTTTTAAAAGTGTTTTCATAATCAGAGGAAATGGAGGAAAGGCATAAAGCAGTGGCCCATTCCATGGGAGGAGAAGAGCATCTCCCAGGGAGCCTTTCCCTTTGCCGGCTCATGAACAGAAAAGGTTGCATTTCTGGTTCTGAGAAGTTGCAAAAAGATCTATTGCTGGAAAGCCCCAATGTTGGAATACATCGTTTATAATGTCGGAACGAATTTCCCATTCGTGATGAGGGAAAAAGGTTCTGCTTAGCCGGTCTGCTGTTACGTTTTGAGTGCCCAGTAGGTATGTGGCAGAGATCAAAATGTTGTTGTTTATACATGATCTCCATAGTTTTATGGCTTCTATGCAGAGGGCAGTGGATCTCACGCTGCCTTGCTTGTTGATATAGAGCATACAAGCTATGTTGTCTGTTAAAATCTTTACGTGACGGTTCATTAGGTGTTGCTTGAACTGAAAACACGCTTTGCGCACCGCATGGAGCTTGAGCTGATTGATATGTAAAGTGGTCTCTTGGTGAGACCAGTGGCCTTGTGCGGATAATCCCTGTAAGTGGGCTCTCCAACCCATAAGGGATGCATCTGTAGACATTATCAGGGAGGGGTCCTCCTGTAGGAATGGTACGCCCTAGAAGAAGTTTGTCTGTTGTGTCTACCATATGAGTGTGGCCTTGACTGCTTGGGGAATGGTGACGAGTTTGGTCATAGCATATTTGTGTGGCCTGTATACTTGTGCAAGCCATAGTTGGAGGGGGCGCATGAATAATCTTGCATTCTGTACCACTTGTGTTGTGGCCGCCACATGCCCCAGAAGTTGAAGACAATCTAGCATGTGAGTGGTGGGTGATTTGTAGATAATACAGCAGATGATGGGAACTATGTTGCATCTGTGTGTTGGCAGGAAAGCTCTGGCTTGAATGGCATCCAATCTTGCTCCAGTGAATTCTATGACTTGAGTGGGAACTGTAGTGGACTTCTTTAAATTTATAAGGAGTCCAAGGTCCTGAAATAGATTAATTGTGAAGGACAGATGTGAAATCGCTTGTTCCTTGAAGGGGGATTTTATTAGGCAGTCGTCTAGGTATGGGAATATAGTGACACCGTGCTTGCACAAGTGTGCTGTAATGACTGCTCGGACTTTTGAGAATACCCTCCGAGCGGTTGACAATCCGAATGATAGGACTACGTACTCAGTGTTCTTGAGTGACTACAAATCAGAGAAATCGTCTGTGTGATGGGTGGATGGAAATGTGAAAATATGCATCTTGGAGGTCAACAGCCGTAAACCAGTGGTTGTACTCCAGAGTGGGTATGATGGATGATAAGGTGACTATGCAAAACTTTTGAGATTTTATAAACTTGTTTAACTTCCTGAGGTATAGTATGGGTCTCCAGCCATCTGACTTCTTTTGGGTCAGGAAATAAGGTGAGTAAAACCCTTTGTCCCTGTGTTGTTTGGAGACCCTTCTTATGGCTCCGATAGTGAGGAGATGTGCAACTTCTTGTCAGAGCTGTTCATGAGTTGCGTCCCTGAAATGGGACCGGGAAGGGTGATTTGGAGGGGGTTTTGTAATGAACAGGATAGTGTAGCCCTTGTTTATGATTGACAGAACCCATTTGTCGGATGTTATTCTGGCCCAAGAATGGTAAAAGGCCTGTAATCTGTTCTTGTAAATTGGAAGTTGTACATGCTGTGGAGATATGGTGAGATTTGGCGGGCTCTCAACAAAGCCTTCAAAATTGCGGCTTAGATGGCAGTGCAGGTTGCACAGCTGGTTGGTGGTTGATAGCATTCCTGCAACGATTTTGTCGTTTGCCTCTTTGTTCGTCGTGGCATCTATTCTGTTGATATTGATACCAATTGCTATAGGGTTGGTATCTATATGGTTTCTTTTGGAGCATTTGGGGATAGATTCTGAAAGTTTTTTAAAGTAGCCCTATCATCTTTTGAGGTATGCATAATCTCATTAGTTTTTTCTGAGAATAATTTCTTTTTATTGAACGGTAGGTCCTCAATGATGGCTTGTAATGCTTTAGGCAGGTCAGCAGAATGTAGCCAAGAGGATCGTCGTATGACAATGCCAGTGGCAAGCATGCATGCCACAGTGTCAGCAACATCAAGTGCTGCCTGTAATGCCGTACGAGAGATAAGTTGACCCCCTCTGATGGCATCATGAAACTGTTGCCTTTTAGACTCAGGTATGTAGTCTATGTTTTCTGCGAATTTTATGTAATTTGAATAGTCATAGTTGGCTAAGAGAGCACTGTAATTAGCCACTCTAAGCTGAAGTGTAGAGGATGCATAGACTTTTCGTCCCAGAAGATCCAATCATTTATCGTCTTTGTCATGTGGGGTCGATCTGTTGAAATACTGCTTGAACCTGTGGATGGCAGCTTTGACTACTAGAGAATTTGGAGGAGGGTGAGTGAAGAGGAACTCAGAATCAGTAGGTGAAATAAAATACTTTCTACCACCCTTTTTACAAGTAGGCTGTATAGAAGCTGGTGTCTGCCAGATGATGTTTGCCGGCTCTAAGAGTGCATCATTCATGGGAAGCGCTACATGGTTTGATGGAGATGTTTGTAAAATTTGTAGTAATTTATGCTCTGTGTATGGTATGTCTGGTTTAGGTAATTCGAGGGAATCAGCTACCCTCCTGAAAAGCTCCTGAAAGAATTTAGAATCCTGTGTTGATGTTGAAGATGTAGGAGCTGTTATTTCATCAATAAAATCGATAGGATCATGGAGAGGAGATGGACAATCAACTCTCTCTCCTTCCTCTGTGGCATCTTGCTTATTAGATATATGTTCAGATGTTTTCGTTTCAGTTATTTGTTTGTTTGTTTCTTTGTAACTCTTCAACACGTGGTCTATCGTGGCGATGTGAATGTGGAGACCGAGGTTCATGTCTGCGCCAATGGTAATGATAATAGTCAGGTGGGGGCCCATAATATGGCAAGCTTCTCCAATAAGGATGTGCAAGACTGCGATAACAATAATAGTCTCGAGATCTAGATGTATTAGATTGTGATTGAGGCAATAGGATTGTAGCCTGGTCATTGATATCATCATCTGACGAGAAAGATATAGGAGAAAGTGAGTCCTCCAAGATAAAAGAAGAAAGGGATCTCACAGTATCAGAGTAAAAAGAAGCAGGAGAAGGCACAGGACTATTCTCATTAGACAAGTGCTTTGTTTTGTGGGTATGCTTTTGTGGGGGCGCAGGAGTGTGTTCTGCGACCATCCCTGTGAACCCATGCTCAGACTGTGTTTGTACTGGTGGTGCAGTCAGATTTGCAGGTTCATGTGGCAATGGCGTTGACTACTGTGGCACAACATGAGATTTTGTAAGCTGTTCTGAAGATAAGACAAAGCCTGAATTAAAGGGCAGCTAAGAGTCAAGCACCTGCCCTGATAAGGACTGTGGGTG
This sequence comes from Podocnemis expansa, assembly GCA_007922195.1. NCBI lineage: Eukaryota > Metazoa > Chordata > Testudines > Podocnemididae > Podocnemis > Podocnemis expansa. The sequence goes on along the minus strand of ML682040.1, from coordinate 19,717,952 downwards.
CCTGGATAGAGCTGGCTAATGGTTCAGACAGAGATTTAGCCAGTTTCTTTGGCTCTGACCTGTGCCGTTGTTCAGTGGCAGATAATGGCCTTTTGGTCGGTCGGTGGGAGCGAGTACCTGAGGAACCATGAGCCTCGTGGGTACGTGGTAAAGTCGGCATAGAGGCAGAAGATTTTTTCTTATTCCCCATATTCTTAGAAGGAGTTAACTACCTTTTTGTATTTGGAGTAGCCAACTGTCCCTGGCCAGACTCAGGTAGTGGCCTGAGGGATTTTTCAGTGAGAAGCAGCTTTTGGCTCAACTCGCTTTCACACCTAGCTGCATTAGATAAGCTCCTGCAGTGAGAGTACGTCAGGTATGTGTTCTTCCCCGAGGCATTTTAGACAAACAGTATGTCTGTCAGAGGTTGGCAAGACTCTAGAGTTTAAAGCCTGTGGCAGCAGAGCTGGTGGGTTTTTTTTTCCCCTCTTTCTTCAAAAGAGGGTGGTGGGAAAAAGGGAAGTTTCACCAGGTAAATAAAAGGAAAGCACAGCCCAGAGGCTGTGAAAGAACTTGGTCCCTGTGGAGAAGTCCGGGAGAGAGAGCAACTCCATCCGTTGCCGGGGATGGTTGAAAGGGAACTGAGGGCTGCAGCTGCGTGTGCCGGCTAAAGGCGCTAAACGCCGCTGCGAGACGCTGTTGCCGGCTGCGTAGCACAGCGTTTTCAGCTAGCAGAGCCTCCGATCCAGCGTGCACGCAGACGCACACACATCTACTGTGGGGCACCCACAGGGACACCCTCGAGGAGGAAATGAGATTTTCTACCATGCAAACACATGTGATAAATAGGTTTGTCAGTCTTTAAAAGTGCCACAGGACTCCTAGTTTGTTTTGCTGAACTAGACTAACATGGCTACTCCTTTTGAGCTGTAAAACTTGCCCACAGACAAAATCCCTTAAATTAGTACATTATTCTTATTCAAGGGCAGAGAATATTTTATGGCCACTCTGGTGGGGAGCTCAAACTCGCACATCCTGTATTTGAAATAACCTTCCACTGATGAAAAGGTGATAGGAGAACACCAGGGCTGTACTGATTTCTGACTCCTCTCCTGCAGAACCCCAGAACTCCCAATCTTCAATACTGCTCTTTCAGCCATCGAATGAAAGACCAAACCTACTTTTCTTGTGTACAGTATTTTAGTAAACTGATCCTAGACAGACTCCCAGAGCTGGTATACTACTGATCACTGGTGCAAAAAGAAAATGCAGTAACATATATTTGGAGATAAATAAGAAGTGTCCTACACTGGAGCTGTTTTCCACAGAATTTATCAATAAACAAACTCCAGCTGCTTCACTAACCTTCCTGGACACCGGTTCTTCCCTCCTCCAAAAGCCAAGTAGCCATCCAAGAAAGCATTCTTCTTTAAATTTGCTTCCTCCCAACGATCCTGTGGGAAGAAAACATTTTTGCAATATCAGCTCTGTGTAAATAGGCTTAACTTTATCTCTCCATGCTAAAAATGAGCTTGGACAGCTAATCCCTGCATACAAAACTGTACTATTGCTGAGACCTATTTTCAACCTGTTATTAATTAATTCCAGTTGCCATTGTGATCCTAGAATGTGGATTTGTAAATTATTCCTTATGTACACAACACAAGCACAAAAATGCCATTCTATTCAGGTTCCAATGCTGCATCCATCATCATGGTATCTGAGCACCTGAAAATTATTCCCATAAAACCAGTAATGTTCACAGTGAGGGCGCAGGCATCTTTCTCAGTATGTCGTGTTGTCCCCTGAAATTGTACAACATGCAAAGGGAAACAGAACGTCACCCTACAATAGAACTTCAACTTTTATAGTGTCCATCAGTCTTCACAGACTGTCTCCTGACTTTCTGTAACTGGGTAATAGCACAGTTCCTGAGAGACACAGGCAAATGGGAAAAGGGAAGAAAGGAATTAAAAGAGGTATAAGCAAAGGAGAAAAGAGGTGAGACATGTAGTGATGGAAGAATTCATCTAGTCCCACTGGACTGGCCTCTTGGATGGATTTGCACTGCTCTCAGGGGAGAGCAAATGTAAGCAGCACATTGCTACTGAAGGGTTGTAGGTGTTTGGGCTAAACATTCTCTTTAGCCAACATTACCCACTCAAAGCTCTCTGGAGGAGTAGGGATTATTAGCATCCTTCCTCCTGTGACTCTCTTGTTCCTCACCCCAAGGACTGGTTTACAAGAAACTGGAATAACCCATAGATGAACCAACCCCAGAGAGTCACAGTGGAGGGAAGAGTCAGAAAGACTATTCCAAATGGCAAAAAATACATGAGACGGCTCTTGCACCAACCCGGACCAGATAACCAGTGAGAAGGACAATGTTGGACACAAGTTTCAGTCACACATTGATTCACCTGTCTTCCTTAGAACAAAACCACACCCTTTTTCAAGAAGTAGTTTAATTAGGAAGGCCAGGTCTATGCTACAGAAGTAAGTCAAGCTCAGTTGGGTTGACATACAGTCATCACTAAGCTACTGCAGTTTTTCATACCCACACAATGCTCCCTTTGTCAGTGGTGCACATCATCCACAGATTTAACTGACAGCTGTAAGGCCCACTGCCCTGGAACTGACGGCCCTAACAATCAGTGCAGGGTCTGCACTCCCACTGCACCGACCAAAGTGCTATGGGTCTTGCAGAGGGGTACAGTCAATGACTGGCACAAGTGGGAGCAACGTAGTAGCGTAGATGCTTATAGAGTTAGGCTGACAGAAGCTGCTTTATGACAACCTAACTGTAGCACAGACCAGCCCTCTGTCTCATCACAGCATGAACTGTAAGATAATTAAATCCAGAGGCCACCTGTCTTTCTAGCACTTGCCACAGGTCAGAAACTCATCTCATTGGTTGGAGAACATGGGTATGCAGAAGGCTGCTGTTCATTTTCCTGAATCATTATGACCTCAGAAGATTGCCTGCAATGTTAGTCACTTGCAAGGTGGCAGGTTTTTTCCCAGGATGTGATTATGCCACACAAAAGATCTTCCTAAGCCTCTAATATTGTGACAGTCTTTCCAGAGGAGAGCAGGAGCCTTTAAAAACAGCTTTGCAAACTGTTTGCATTTTCTTAGGGGACTGTTACCTTGAGAGTAGAAATTTAAATGAGAATTTTCTGCCTTGATTCCCTGCATAGTAGCACACTGCAGTAGCCTTACATCAGTGGTACTGAGCTCAGAGGGTATGTCTACACAGGCTGGGGCACCAAACTTTCCAGTCCAGGCCTTCACAGTAGGGCTCACTCGAGCATTGTAAAAATAGCTGTGTGGCTAGTGCTTATGTAGTTGCAGTTTGGGCTGGAGCTCAGGTTCTGAAGCCCACCCCCTTCCCAAGGCTTCAGAGCTTCAGCCTGAGCTGCCAAGCTGTTTTTACCATGGTAGCATCGCAATGTTCCCTCTAATTATTCGAAGGCTGTGTGTGCAAAAAGTTTCATTGTGTGTGCAAAAAAATTTCTTTGTGAGCACCAATATTAGCACTTTTGAATTTTTTTGTGTGCACTTTATTTTGTTGTGTGCACAGTTTTCATGACCTGTGTGCTTGCACACATGCGCACAGCTTAGAGGGAACAGTGGTAGCGTGACCTAGTTGGTACAACTGGGAGGCTCAGTGCCATGATGTACCCAGTGATTAGGTCAAAACTGCCACAGCATGAGGGCTTTTTGAGCCACTCGGTGAGCACTGCCTAACTTGTTTTTGTGCTGTCTCAAATACAAACACACCAGGCTGTTCCTTTTTACCCCACATATATTTATTCTTCAGTCCCTAAGCAAAACACAACAGGACACAGGTATCAAGCAGGCAGAGACTTATACACAGCCTTCTCTCCTTAGCCTCTAGACTCCTCTAACCCTTGTCTGCTCCTCCCACCTACAGAGCCAATTGTCTTATTAGCCCAGAAATTATCACCTAAGTATAATTTCCCCAACCGAAACTGGTTAATTGCTTTGAAATAAGCCTGTAGCCTTCTCTGTGCTTCAACAACCTCAGCAAAGGGTGCACTTTGACACAGGGCTACTAGTTTCGAGTGCACAGATCTGTTTTATATTAACTAATGATTGGCAAAGCAGCCACAGAAAATGAAAGCCTGATGTGTTTTATAGAACCCCTTTTTTCCTGTCATCTCACAAGATGAGAGGTAGGGGTCTTAGCAAGGTCCAACCAATGACTTATGGGGGTACTGCAGCATTTTCATCACAATCAGACAATATATATTCGGTTTTATACACTTATAAATTTTTCCAGGCCATCGGCAAACTTTCCAGCTCAGAGCAAAACTGAAGAAAAGACATGTAACAAAAGAGACAACTTACAGGCTTAAATACTTCAGGCTCAGGGAAATATTTTGGATTTCTGTGCATCCAATATGGTGATGCCATCAGCAAGTCACCGGGCGGAACAATAAAATTCTAAACAAGAAACAGGAGTCGTCAGCAAAGGAGTACGTAACTGGATCAATTGGCTACCAGAGTGTCACATCTAAGAAAAATTGGGGGAGGAAGGGAAATCCTGGGATGATGTACAGAATATATTATCTTGCTCCCATTGAAGCCAATGGCAAAACTCTCATTGACTTTAGCAGCAGCAGGACCAACCATGCGTGTTCTAGTTACTGTTACTGTAGTGAAACGCAGACTGTAGACACGGCTCGAGATCTGCTGGAACACTCCAGAATGCCATTCTGGCTCTTTATTTGGGAGTTCTAACAGTATCACCTCCTGGAAATCCCGAAGTGCATTCTGATGTTTCTTTTTTTAGAATGGATGTGTATTCTGGCACTTCTTTTAGGACTGGAGCACTGCCTTTCTCTTAAATGATTAATTAAAAGTCCAACAAAACTGTACTTGAAAATAAGAGGGATTTTTTAAAGACCTCCCTGACTGGAGAAAAAATAGACAAATAAGACATCCATCCTCGTCCGGTGTCTTCTGAAGTGTTTTTAGTATTTTCTACAGGAACAGGCAATATAAATTCACTGTTTTATATACTTTTACCTGTAGACTGTATACTCTTCCAGGCAGTTTGTGCACTTTACAGAATCTCAGACACCTGGAGTGCTGTATAAATAAAAGAACCATCAATGTGCTCTCCTTTCACATGGCTGACTCACCTTAATAAAGAAGCTGATGCTCAGTAAGATGCATGGACTAGGGCTGAGGATATAATGAATATGAAAAACACAGAATGTGTGCATCTCAGGGCAGTTTTGTTTGCACTTGTCAAGAGTCCACATTTCACACAGTGATGGCCTTGACTGTCATTCATAGGTGCTACTATAGTACCAGTAATAATCAGAATTGGGCAACTAATGGATTTTTCCATTTGCTGGGAATTACAAAACCACAAACAAAATTTTTTAAACTTTGTTGAAAAATTGGACAACAAAATGGCAGATGAAATTCAATGTTGAGTAATGCACTCTGGAAAATATAATCCCAACTATACACATAAATTAGTTACTACTCAAAAAAGATATCTTGGAGTTGTAAATAGTTCTCTGAAAACATTTGCTCAATGTGCTGCACTAGTCTAAAATGCTAAGAGAATGCTAAGGGCCATAAGGGAAGGGATAGATGCTAAGACAGACAATATCATAATACCACTATATAAATCCATAGTACTCTCATATCTTGAATGTTGCCTGTAGTCAGGGGTCAAAGCATAATTTGGTGGGCTCCAGAACCCTCCTAAATTTCTGGGCCACCCTCATACAGGTCCATGTCCCTTTTCTGCAGGTCCAGGCCCTCTTCCCGTAGGTACAGGCCCCCTCCCACACCCCAGCTACTGCCCTCCCAAGGCCAGCCCCCCACCCCAGCTCCCTGCCCTCCCAACCCCAGCTCCCACCCCCCAAACGCCTACCCCTCACCTCACTTCCTGCTCCCCAAATGCCTACTCTCTACCCCAGTTCCTGTCCCAGCTCCTGCCCCCCACATGCCTATCCCTCACCCTAACTCCAGCCCCCCAAATGCCAGCCCCACACCCCAGCTACTGCCCCTAGCCCCCCCAACCCTTCCCCAAACCTCCATCATGCCATGCTGCCTGTCCCCGCTGCCCTGAGCCATCCCCCTGCCCTGCGTCCTTTCCCTGCCAGGCTGGTTTGCCTGTCCCTGACCCCCCCCAAGGGCCCCTTTACCTGGACATGGGGCTGAGCGGCCCTAGCTGAGGCTCCAGCCCTGAGCCAGCTCTCACTGAGGATGCTTAGAAGCTCTGCACATGCTCAGTGAGAAGCAGTGGGAGATTTAAAATCTCCTAGCCCAAGGTAGCTCCCTGCCTGTCGGAACACACCAGAATGGTGTTCCAGGGCCTGTTATTTTTAGGGGCTCAGCATTAACCAGGCCCCTAAAAATAGAAAATGGAGCCAGAATGCTGCATTCCAGGGCCAACTATTTTTAAATGGTAGGCCCTGGAACGCAGCATTCCAGCTCCAGTTTCTATTTTTAGGGGGCCCAGAATGCTGACTCACCAGAAATAGTGGGCCCTGGAACACCATTCTGCTGTGTTCTGGCCTGCTTTAACCCCTGCCTGTAGTTCTGCTTGCCCCATCTCAAAAAAGACATTAGAACTCGGAAAGGTACAAAGAAGGGCAACAAAAAATGAACAGTTTCCATATGAGGAGACACTAAAAACTGGGACTCTTTAGCTTAGAAAAGAGATGACTAAGGAAAGATATGACAGAGGTCTATAAAATTGTGAATGGTGTGCAGAACGTGAATGATGAAGTGTTATTTATCTGCTCACATAACACAAGAACCAGAGTCACCCAACAAAATTAACTGACAGCATGTTTAAAACAAACAAAAGAAAGTACTTTTTCACACATTGTATAGTTAATCTGTAGAACTTGTTGCCAGGGGATGTTATGAAGGCCAGAAGCATAACTAGGCTCAAAAAAGAATTAGGTAAGTTCATGAAGGACAGGTCTAGCAATGGCTGTTAGCCAAGATGCAACCCATGCTCTTGGTGTCCCCAAGTATCTGACTGCCAGATGCTGAAACTGGATGACAGAGGATGGATAACTCCATAACTGCCCTGTTCCATTCATTCTCTCTGAAGCATCTGGCACTGGCCACTGTTGAATGAAATGATACTGGGCTCGATGAACCATTGCTCTGAGCCAATATGGCTGATCTTATGTTCAGTGAGTTGAAAAGTTTTAAAGGAATTTTGAGTCAGATCGAAACAAAACAGTTTGATCTGACTCAAAATGTTCTGTTTTGACTTTGGGTTTGAATGACAATGACTCTTCACTGGGGCAGGGAAAGGGTGCCCACCTAAGATGTGAGAGACTCAAGTCTTTGTTCCATTGACTCTTTATTTATCCACAGTGGAACAGCTTTAAAAGGACAGATTGAGAAACCCTCATGCCAGACTATCCTTAACAGCCAGACTAGGTTTCTGAGAGGCGAGAGATTCAAGTTTAAATTCCTTCTCTACATCAGGTCATTTTGATTGTCAGGTCTTCTTTTTTAACTACAATGGAGTTCTAAATAATGGGCTTGGCAATCTGAATGGACTGTGAAATATCTATTTCCAGAAGGTTTACAAGCAAATACAAAGTCCATGTAAAATAAAACACACCTGAACTTTCACTGGCTTCATCACTTTCCTCATGATTACACCTGGGGACGCTAACCGTAAGGCTTCTAAAATACACTGCTTAATTGATGGAATTTTCTTAAGGTCATCCTCAGAGACTTCAATCTTAGCATTACCTGTTGAAACAAGATGTTATGACACAGATAGACAATAACAGTGTATCAGCTCCCTTTCAGTTTTGAAAACCGCAAATCAGAATGGGCTTTTAGCCCACTTTGTACTCCAAGAGGAAAAAAGAGTATTTCACCTTTCTGCCGAGATCAACTTGTACTGGGGTAGCTGGCACAAACCAGTAAGTAATAAGGCCCTAGCATGGCTATCCCATTCACTTGTTTGAGTTCAGTACTGCAAGGGTTCTGTTAGCTTCTATAAGGCTGAAGCTCACAGAAACCCCTGAAAGCCCACAGAAAAGCCATGGAATAGAATGAAAGAAATGCCATTTAGTTGAAGATAGTCATGATTTTACATATATAAAAAGTCCAAATCATTAAAGCTAAATCCAGAAATACTTACCCTGATTTTACTCAGGCCCAACTCCTGAGGCACCTCTCTCCCACTGAAATCAAGGAGAGGCACCTCAAAACTTTTCAGGATCTGGGCCTCAAGACCTTATACTGACATGCCCTATCAAAGCCAATGGCAACATACCCATGGACTTCAATGGGATCAGGTAAGTAACAAGAAAGCAAAAACAGAGTGAGGATTTTAGTGTTTTGGTTGCATGTTAACTATGTTTTTACTTTTTGTTTCATTCTGCTGTATTCATTTATTTGTTGTTTATTACCTGCTTTGCCATAAACAGAAACGATGTCCTCCATGATGTTCTTGTAAATAGAAGGATGGGATAGTATAAATGCCAGGGTCCAAAAGGCACCCTAAAAAGAAACAAAAATTACTTCCACTATATTAAATTCTGGTAAATTAAAACTAGGTCAGTAAAATGGGTCAGAGCCTGCCTACCTAACTCACATAAGTAATCCCTATGTAGTTAACAGGGTTACCTAGTTGAGGGTGGGCGGGGTTGGTAAAACAATAATATATAACGTGTTATTAAAAAATTTAAAAATAAATCAGTATAAGATACAGATCTGGTTTTCAGAGGAGTTGAGAACCTGCAGCCCCTTTAACCATCAGCTGGAGCTATGAGAAGCCAGCAAAACAAGAGAAGCTGGCCATTAGAACTATGTTTTCATAACAAAGCACCATATCATTTACCTGGTATTGAGCATTATAATGTGTAATATTTGCCTTGTTTTCATTTTTGTGCAGGAGTTTGGTTTCTGAAAACCAAAGAGTCACTTGAAAGTCTTTTAGTATGTGGCAGGCCTCATTGCTCTCATCTGCAAATAATTTTGGGCCTTTAAAGGGACGATCCTCTACTGTGGATTGCACCTCCGTTGATAATCCAGACAGGTGGAGCCAAGAGGCACCTGGCATTAATATGGTGATTTTGCTGCCATGTCTGCTGAATCTAAGGATGCCTCAAGAGCCGTTCTTGCCAGCAGATGACCTTTAGAGATGACTGACCTAAATTGCTCCTTTTTGCTGCCTGGGATAAAGTCAATACTTTCGGACAGTTTCGAGTAGTTTGTGTAATAATATTTTGCCATTATGGCTTCATAGCTGTCTATTCTGAACTGTAATGTTGCTGACAAATAGGCATTGTGACCAGAAGGATCCAAGATTTTCCACTCCTAATCATGCGAGGTGATCCTTGAACGCAGAGGTGGCTTTTGGGGTAAGCGAAGCAGGTGGCCACCTAGGGCTCTGAGCAGTAAGGGGGCCCTGTAGCAGTCACCTGCTTCACTTAAATTGCACTTTCAGGGTGGTGGAGGAGTGGGGCGCCATGGACTGCCAGGGCCAGAAGCTGCACCGACCACCCACCCAGCTGCTGTCTCTGCAGCGGGGGAGAAGCAGCACTCCCCACATACACCCAGCCGTCCATGCCTCTCCAGGGGGAGGGAGGAGAGCAGCCGGGGCAGAGCTGCAGTTTGCCGAGAGCAGGGCCCCTTGGAGCGATCCGCTCCAAAGAGTTCGGACCACTTCACCCCTGGCCACTCCAGGCCTGCGTTGGCCCAATCCAGGCAAGGCAGCCTCTCTTCAGGCCTGGAGTGGCCAGGAGTGAAGCGGCCCAAACTCTTCTGAGTGGGCTACTCCAGGGGGCCTCACTCCTCCCCATGGGGAGGCACGTCAGCCTGTGGGTAGGTGGGGAATGCTGCTCCATTCCCTCTGCAGAGAAGCTGGGCGTGCAGGTGGGCGGTGCAGCCTCTGGCCCTGGTGGTCCACAGCCCCCTGCTCCCCCACACCCTGTGGGAGCTGGGACTGTGGGAGGGGTGGTTAGGGTGGCAGTGGGGTCCTGGGCCCCATAAGGGTGGCACTGGGGGCCTATAGGAGGCTCCACAAAGGGCCTTTGCCTAGGGCCCCCCAATTGCCTAAGCCCGCCTCTGCTTGAATGAAGTTGCCTGCCCTGTCTGGTGATCATTTGCATCACAAATGAGTATGGTCAGGAGCATGAAAATAGGAATTCTAGTCCCTTCAGTGGGACATGATACTCTTTATCCACTCTTTTACAGTTAGAGAGAATTGTTTTGGGGGTCTGCCAGATGGTCTTGGCAGGCTTCATGAGTGTCTCATTTATAGGCAGGGCAATTTCAGAGGAAGCTAACATTTATTTTGCTCAAGAACTTGTGCTGGAATTTGTCAACCATTTCCATGGACATTTGGAGTGTGTGTGTCATTCTTTTGAATAGCGCCTGAAATTGCTTAAAATTGTCTCCTGCTGTAGGTGGCAAAAGGATGATTGTCTCATCTGGGGAGGAGGAGATGTTAGCTACAGGAGGGGCCTTCTGATTTAGAACTGCCTCCATTTCCTCAAAGGTTTGTTCAGAGGACTTGTGGGGTCCCACCTCTGACACTGATGGGAGTGTCTCTGTCTTTCCCTTGAGGTACTGAGAGGCTTACAGTAATGCTGCCTATATGCTGCCCATGGTCCCAATATGGTGAGAGTTGTAGGACTGGCATAGTGGTGGCATCCATGGATCTCCACATTATCTCTGGCTGTTGGCTCTGGAAGGGTATTTTGGCTATTCATACAGATCTGTTCTGATGCTTCCCCGGATGGGTGAAGGTGAGTGTTATGGTGAATAAATTTTCCCCTCCTCATTGTCCTCCTCCTTGCAGGACAAGGGAGAAGCAGATCTGTTTGTTGGCATGAGTAAGAATGTTAAATGTAGCAATGCTGTATCAAGAAAAGGTGATTCCAGTACTGATGCAACTACTAAATCCTCACGTCAGAGAAGCTGCTGTGTTCCAGGGGACCTTGGGACTGATGATGCCATCTGCAGTTCTTGCAGTTCCAGGAATTGTGGTACTAGAAGATGTTGTGGCTGGAAGAATTGTGCTGATGGTGGTAAAGTACTGAAGGAAGTACTTTAATCTGGGACTGCAGTCTCCATGGCTGTGTTCACACGGCACTTTTGTTTCGAAACAACCTCGTTGTTTCGAAACAAAAAAAACCATGTTCACACGACGCACAGTTGTTTCGAAACAAGGGGAAGCCCTTGTTTC
>ML682040.1:19695452-19706349 GCA_007922195.1 Podocnemis expansa | reverse complement strand
CTCTGGCGGGGGCGCTGAGCCACCCCGCAGCGGCTCACCCCCGCTGGTGCCTGCAGCCCCCTTTCTGGGGCTGCAGGGTGAGCCAGCAGCGGCTCACCCCCAGGGGTAACGAAATAGCATGTTCACACTGTGAACTTGCTATTTCGTTTCCCGCTTTTTTTCTTATTTCGAATTAACATTTTGTTAATTCGAAATAAGATATTTCGAAATTAGTTGTTGTTTCGAAACAAGTTGTTTCGACACAACTTGTTTCGAAATAACCCTGTGCGTGTGAACACAGCCCATGGCACATCCCAGAGGCCCACAAGAAGGCATAGAGAGCTGATGCCCTGTAGAGATATTCAGCACCAAGTATTTCATTGCTGCAGTCAGTGCTGTGGTAGAAGTGGCAGTCTTGTTTCTGCCATCTTTCTAAGAGCCTGCCTGCTTAGTGTGTTTGGCTTTTGTGTTTCTGGCTGTACTGGAAGGTCCTACCAACTCACAGATACTTAGCTGTGGCATGGTCAGTACTGAAGATGTGAACTGGATAGGAGAATGCTTCCATTTTGAAGCTACCTTCAGAAAAACAAAGAGACAATTCTCCTCTTTGCCTCTTTTTTAGAACACAGGCTCTCCTATATAGAGGTGAGGGAGGCCTATCAATAATAGCCAAGGTAGGTGATCAGTGATGATGTGGTTAACCCATCTGCTATCCATGCAGAAAGTCCTGGGTTCAAACCCCAGGGGGTTGGACTAGATGTGATTTGATTCTATTCTAATTTGCATTCCTGGGTCAGAGGCTGGGTGAAGAGATTTCTCTATTAGAATGAGTTTAAATTTAATGTCCTTTGATTTCCTGGCATAGGCCTTGAGGTTGTGGCAACAGGAGCACTTCTGAGGTACCATATCACATCAGCAGACACAGAAGGAACATCCATCTGAGACTGAAATTGACTCTCCAGAGAAGAAGAAATGTTTAAAGCCGAGAGACGTGCACATTCGCAGATGAGATTGTCCTCAATAGGGATGAACAAAAATGTGAAGTGAAATTAACATTAATAATTATTTGTTAACAAGGTGAAAAAGAAAGGAAAGGGGATAGAAAAATTCTGACGAACTCTTTTACCTTCAACACTATACGACTAATCCCAAATCTAATGTGAGGTAAATCATGCAGAGGCATTGCCTGAGCTCCAGCTCAGACCAGGAGTGGTTAAGAAGCCCTGAGGAGGTTAGTACTACTTAATCAACGCTATAGGCATGAGATGGAGAGTATGCATGTGTGGCTCATCCAGGTACTATTGTCAAAATTCTCTAATTAGAGGCACGAAGTCACCTGAAGTGCAGCAACCATGGAGATATGAATCAAAGAAGGAAATGTTCAGAATTGTATGAAATTTTATTAGGGATTGCATTAAAACCTCATTGAGACTGATGGAGGGAATGCATCCTTCAATTTGTGTAATTATAAGGCTAAGTTAATCACATGCCCCCAGCCAAAACAAATGATTAAGTGACCTTGTGCAGCAGTTTTGGACTGTGGAGGGGGTTTTGGCAGAATTTTACTTTGGGTAAAATTACGTATCTGATGGAGTAAGCCTCAAGAATTCTGTAGCAGAAGTCTGTAAGCATAGGATGGCTCTGGCAGAAGCTCAAGAAAGAGATTTTTGGCCTGGTTCTGGCTAACAAGGCCTGAGGCTGTAAGCAAAGCAACCCCATAGGTGTGGTTCCTCCTGAGTTTGAAGAAGTAGAACTTTTCACGTTCCTTCTATATAAATAAGATTGGTATTCTCTTGGATGCAGACTCCATCGTAAATTTCTGCTTCCTACTGAAACATCTCCAGGGCCCAGAACTTTGTCTTGTCACTTGGGTCAAAAAGGGGTGACAGAAAATAATTGCTATTTACAGTAAGGCTTTTACAGTACAGACTGAGGTATTTTGAGAAACCATGAGCACCCACTGAAACATCTGTCGGCCAAGTAGTAGATTCTTTTCATACCAGTCATTACTCAGCTGTTAGAGGCTCTCCACATGAAAGGCAGAATGTGATTTTTGAGTTTGCGGCCTGTGCAGCCAACTCTAACCTGATGGAAAAGCTCTGAGATACCAGCAGCATCCTCCCTTCCTTGGTGTCAGCACTAACAGTGCAGTGCTGTTCAGCAGGGTCAGCATCATCAAAGGGGCTTTTAAATAGAGGAGGTGATGTGGTGGAGGGAAAGTGCCAAGAGCATTAGCCTACCTTTTGGCAACAGAAAAGAGTCAGGTCTTGCCTTCACAGCACACAGATTTTCTGTTGCAGCTGTGTTCAGCCAGTGAGGAGGGACCTCCTGGAAGATTTTGCTGTCACTGTGAACTATTTAGACCCTGCTCTAGCAGCGGAAGTTGAAGCAGTCCTGAGTGTTTCCTGGGGACTGCCTGACAGCTTTTCCTTCTTTATGTAGGTTTGTGGCTGTTGAACATGGAAAGTGCCAGGAAGAAATAAATTTTGGAGAAAAATATTCCCTTTTTTTTATCAATACTGAATGTTAATTCCTTTGTATCCATTGCTGATGTCCAGTTTACACCAGAAAATCAGGTCAGACTAACTACGTCAGACACAGATGTGAAAAATCCCAAACCCTAAGCTCTGGTATACACTAACAGGCAAATTTGACAGCAGTTGACAGAGTTACACAGGCTACCATTCCATAAGTTCACCCATCTTCGAAGAATCTGATGAAGTGGGATTTTCTCCCACGAAAGCTCATGCGAAAAATAAATCTGTTAGTCTTAAAGTGCCACACGACTCCTTGTTTTTTTACACAGACTAGCCTGTGTAACTTACGTTGACTTCCTAAATTCCCTTTTGCATGCCTTCTCCACTAGGCTACACCAACAGGAAATGTGTAACCATTGATGCAGCACTATGCTTTTTATAGAAGTGGTTTTGTTATTATTCTGGATTGATTGAATGGGTCTTCCATTCCACTCAATTGAACCAGATAAATCAATCTGAAGGCAGCAAATTTGCTGCTGTCATGAAGACATACACTGGCCTAAGTACCTGTGCAGACAGCGCTAGGTCAATGGAAGAATTCCATCGGCCTACTAGCACCTCTCAGGGAAGTGAATTACCAATGCCACGTGGGGAATCCTTCCCATCAGTGCAACTGTAGCTGCACTGCTGTAGCGTTTTTAGAGTAAACAAGCTCTCAATCTCTTATGAGCACATTACAAGCGTCTTCACTCCCTGTACCCCATCAGAGGGTAGGAAACCCCTCATCTGCTGTTGTTAGCCCAGGCCTAAGGGACTTGGACCTGATTAAGGTGGATCCAAGGTTGGTCTAAAGAAGGAACAGGGAAGAGCTAGATAGCCAGGCAAGGGAGTTAAGTGGGTCAGCATCAGAAACCGCAGAGAGATGTGGCCAGTCAAGGCAGAGAAACCTGGGAGACAGGCTGTCTCCTGGTCAAAGTGGCTTTGGAGCCTTTAGGGTGCCTGGGGAAGAAACTGTGACTGTGTGGTTGCACTGTAAATGAAAGGAGCATGGGTGCCTGCAAGACATGAAGGCACGGAGAGTCCTTTGGACCGGGGAGACGGGACACTGTGGACAGTAACAGGGAGGTCTGGACCACCTGGCCTGCTATACTCCTTTAATGAATCTGCCAGTTATTGATCCTTATTTTTTCCTGTCTTTTCCTAAGATATCAGAGATGCAAGAAAGTATTTCTCAGCCAGTATACTTACCGAAACAGCATTAACTTGGGAAGCCCAGAACAAAAGCAGCAAAAAGTTGGCAGCTCCATCTCCATGAAAATTGTATAGGACATTCTGTACTAGTGTCTTTCATAAACAAAACAATGAATATATACATTAGAGTTTGCTTGCAGGAATGGCTTGCCAACACCCTTTCCTACAGGATTATCTCAACTGTGTATTGTAGAAAAAAGTTCTATTACTTAACAGTCTCTGATGTTAGTACAGAATCCTTTCATCCTCCCTTCTGTTTGGCTTGATTTTGTTACCACACCAAAGGAGGCTATTCATGAAGTCAGAGAGACTCACTCACTCCAGAGCATATGCCACACAATTCTGATTCCCTTTCACGAGAACAGTAATAATCAAATCACAGAAATTCCAGCCAAAGCAACAAAACTCAGTCAGTGGAATTATGGGAAAGTAGCATTAAATTGAGGGAAATGCTGGATGAACTGACTTTTCTCCTAGGCAGTGAAGAATTCCATACTTCTAAGTCTTCAGACCCTGGTCTTACAAGCATCTCAGTTTAAGCACCCTACAATAGTCACCCAAAATCACTAGTCACTTTTAAAAATCCTGGCCCATGTTCAAAACTTGGCCCATAGCTATGACATTGCTAACCTGATGTTCTATTAAAAAAAAAAAAAGTTCTTTGGTAGGGTTACCTTGGAGTCACTTTCTGAAGGTTTGTGTTTCTTTATGTCTGTTACAATCCTTTCAAATTCATTCAGTAACCAAGTTTTGGATTTAGACCACTTTCTGTAAGAAGCGATGATAATAAATGAAAACAGATTTTAAATGCCTCTTAGAAAACAATTTACAAATCATAACATTCACCTTAAAAAAAATTCAGGCATCTGGGACCCAAACTCAAATCCATCATCATAATTCTGAAAATGCCTTTCAAATTCCTCAGTTCTGCTCTTGTCGGCTGGACAGAAGCTTTTCCCAAACAGAGTTTTCATTACTGATGGAAACATGACACGTCTGTAAAAACATAAGGTTAATTCAAGGTCATTCATTCAAGCATTTTTAAAGGCATAAATGTAAATATTTTGGTTAGGAGTGTAAGAAGATTTAAGAGTGGCTCTGGTGAGAAAAGTGACCCTGTCTGATGAAGTGGAATTCACCTACGAAAGCTTGTGAGATAAATAGAACTGTTAGTCGTTAAAAGTGCCACAGAACTGCTTGTTTGCTTTGCTGAAATAGACTAAAACGGCTACCCCTCTGGAACTCTTCCACATGTAATATACTGTAATATAATCAGTGGTTACTTTCCAGATGGACAGGTATTGCTGTTTGCCAAAAGCTGGGAATGGGCAAATGGATGAATCACCTGATGATTACCTGTTCTGATTCCCTCTGAAGCAGCTGGCATTGGCCACTGTTAAAAGACAGGATACTATGCTAGATGGACCATTGGTCTAACCCAGTACGGCCATACCTAAATTCTTCAAATGGAACCTTCTCCCTCAGCAGATCTGTTTGATGGTGATAGAGTGAGATCTGTGATCTGAAATACATTAATTATATACTCTTGTGGGCCAAGCCTGCAGAATTAACATTCTATGGGATAATCAACGAGATTCCATTTCAGCTCACAAATCATCCAGAGTTAAATTGGCTCCAGAGGGGCACCACAAAGACCCACACATCCCCACAAAATCAATCATAAATTCAACTTCAGTGAGACATAAATATTTGTGCTTCCCTCAGCACAGGGGTGAATTTCACTCACAATAAATAAATACATACAATGTGTTAATAAACAAACTGGATATGTGTCCAAAAGAGCTGGATTGTAAATTCACAAACCTTACTAACTTGTTGAGGTCCTCAGTTCCTTCTTTGCCCAAAGGCTCCATGTGCTCATGAAATTCTTCACACAGAGTCTCAGAGAATTGATGCAGATTTGAGGAACTCAGTTGTTGTACTATCAGTCTGAAAATTCTGCTACGGTTCTGGTGAAAGCTTTCTTTGGAAATTGAAACTTAAATAGAAAATATATGACAGATTTGTAAGTCAGCAAGTCAATTCCCCACCTACGCACCCGAACTGAATTTTGTTGATAGTAAGGGAAGAACTTAAGAAACTCAACTTCATAAGTTCCAGAAGGGTAGCCATGTTAGTCTGTGTACAGAAAAAAAACAACAAGGGTATACCTACACTAGACGGCTCAGTTAAGTTGACTTATTAAGGTCAACTTAAAGTTGACTTTAGTAAGTCAACTAAGAGAGTCCCTATTTGTTTAAGCTGACTTTATAAATTCGACTTAAGCCAGGGGACCCATTTAAAGTCAACTTTATTAAATTGGGCAAGTGCTTAAGTCGACTTAATAAACTCCAAATGTGGCCGTGGAGTTGGTTAAGTCGACTTAAGCCTCCCATGTAGACATAGTCCAAGACTCTTGTGGCACTTTAAAGACTAAAAGATGTCTACAGGCATAAGCTTTCTTGGGCTCCAACCCACTTCACCAGATGCATGAAGTAGAAACTACAGTTGAGAGGTATATATACACATGCCATGATGAAGGAGATGCATTACAATGGGGAGGGCAAATGCTAGCAAAGTCAATTCAGTTAGGGTAATAATTGTCCCTGTTCACACACTCTCATCTTCTAATCAACTGGTATGAATGGGCCTCATCTACCCAAACTGAACCGACTTTGCTACCACTTGCCCTACCCATTGTAATGCTTCTCCCTCATCTTGACATATGTATATACCAGGGGTCGGTAACCCCCAGTACCTGTGCTAAAAATGGCATGGGGGCTGATGCTGAGCAGCACATGGGTCCACTTAGGCTCCTCCGCTGGCCCCATTCCCCCAGCACTGTGCAGCTGGATGGCAAGAGCTGTGTCCCACAATTCCAGGCCCCTGCTGACCATGCTTCCCTACTGGGGAGTACAGCCAGGAGAGACAAAGAATCTCGGATGCGCAAGGCTCCTGGACCCTGTTGGCTCTGGCCCCTGCTGGCCAGGGCTGGAGGGGAGTGGGCTGACCGCCAGCGGGGAGTGGTAGATGGCCATGGCCGGGATCTGGAGGCTGCTCGCCAGGGGCAAAAGCCAGCTATAGCTGGGACCCAAAGGCTGAGTGCTGGCAGGCGCAGGAGCTAGCCACCCGGAGGCTGCCTGCCAGCAGGGGCAGGAGCTGGCCCCAAACTGGAGGCCTGGTCCCAGCTTCTTTTGGCCCTGCCTCAGGCAGCTGCTGAGGGTGTGGTGGGCAGGGCTGGTACAGGGGTTGGCAAAGGTTGCCAACCTCTGGTATATACCTTTCAACTATAGTTTCTTTTTCATGCATTTGACTAAGTGGGTTGGAGCCCTCAAAAGCTTAAGTCCAAAGAAATCTGTTAGTCTTTAAGGTGCCACAGGACTCTCGTTGTTTCACCTATTATAGAGCTGTCAGCCTAACTTTAATAATTTATCCTAGTGTCTTTCAAGGTATCAAACAATGAATTTGTAGAGGGCAACAGAGTGATAAGTCATAGTCACCATGGATTGCTAAGAACAAATCAGGCCATATCAACCTAACTTCCTGCTTCCACAGGGTTATTGGATGGGGGAACCTGATGTGATATATCTTGATTTTAGTAAGGTTTTTGAAGTGGCAATCTTTGGTCATCTGGGGTCCTAGGTGAAGACCAATTGCAGGGCCTGCTGCAGAAGCTAAACATGAATGTAAACACATAATTTAAGTGTAATGTTTATGTTTTTTTTTAAAAATCCATTTATTGCATCTGACAGCAATATAGGTATTCCATGTGGCAAATGAACAGATGGTCTGTTATCAATTGAATCAATGATCAGACAGTGAATATAAGGAATATAATGTACCTATCTAAAATGTAAATAACATATAAGCAAATTGAAAGGTTTTTCTCAATGTTAAATATGGCTTACCAACCTAAAAAGTCCACCTTCCTACTCTTTTTGTTGCTAAATTTAGTAATAAGTTACTGGAAGTCAACAGATAGTTCAGTGTCTTGTTCAATGAACAAGACAGCTAGTGTACTAAGTTTCTCATGTCAAAATAGAGCGTAGGTATGTCTTCATGGGTTTTAACTGGAAAAAGCTACACTTTTCAGCTACAGTGGTTATGGACAACTTTAACGATGATTCCAGGGACTACTTGGGCACATGAAAGCTCTAGGAGTTTTTTTGTTTTTGTTTTTTACTAGTAATCGGGGAGAAAAAAAATCCTAATCCCAAATCTGACTATACAGATAATAATAATAACACTGATTCAGGCCACTACAAATAAAAAAATTAAAAAGTTTAATGTAGTTGGTAACTACTTATGTGCTTTACCTTCTGCATCTACCTAACTGCAAACAATGGGGAGGGGGGGATCAATTTTTCTGCTTGTAATTCATTTCACTTTCAGTGTCCTAGTAAGTTCTCCAATGTTTAGGTCGCAACCTTTGCACAGGATGTTGATTTAAGAACTATTTTCAGTCAGATACTTAGCCTTTTTTAAAAAAGGTTTTAGATTTTTTTTTTTTGTAGGCTATAGTTCTAAAACTTTTTTTTTTTTTTTTTTTAAAGAATAAGTTATAGGTGCTGGAACTAAAGGTGCTAGGTGCACAGCATCCCCAGGCTTGAAGTGGTTTTCATTATCTAGAGGGCCAGCACAACAGCTGCATGATCTCTAAACTATTTTGCATGATATTTTTAAAGATCTTTCCATCATGAGAGAAATTTTCAGCTTCTATGTCATAACTTGATAATCTTTCACCTAACATAAATGAGCTAATGCTGAACTATAATGTTAAAATGAACATTTAAATGTTTATTTTAAAAAAAGTATTAAAAAACAATGTGCATTAGTTAACCACTCTGTGAATAATAGAGTGGTTAGCACATCTACTTCAAGTGCAGATAGGCATGGGTTCAAACCCCAAGGCATTGGACTAGATCATCTCATGGGGTCCTGTCCAACCCTATGATTCTATTCTATACAACAAATAAAAAAGGGTAAAATTAATAGTGGCTCAAAAATAACTAAAATACTACACTTAAAAAAATCTTTTAAAATCACTGTCTAATGTGTAATTAAATAATACATTTTAGCAGCACAAACTAATAATGAACAAATTTTGGCAACCAATTCTTACAAATGTTTCATATAGGCTCTTCTTGGGCTTTTGACGCAGTCTCACATAAATCTCTTGTAGGCAAACAAGGAAAATGTCGTTTAAAGGAAATTCCTGTAGGAGAAGTGTACACCAGACTAAAAAATCATATTCAGTGAGTAATTATCCATGAGTCCCACATGGATTTGTCTTGGGTCTGATACTATTCCATATTACTATGAATGACTTGGATAATAGAGTGGGGAGTATGCTTACAAAATTTGCGGATGAAATGAACAGAGAGAGGCTGAAAGCACTTTGGAGGACAAAATTAGAATTCAAAATGACTGACAAATTGGAGAATTGCTCTGAAAACAAGATGAAAGTCAGCAAAGACAAGCAGGGTTGCCAACCTTGCATTTTAGTTTTTACTAACATGAAGATCTGAAACTGATTTACCATAGACAATATAATAATGTCACAAAAGTGTATACTTACTCACAATATTCTATTCACAGGAATTTGTAATTATGCAATTGTTTTAGCTGTTTTAGCAACTGATCAACAGGGTTCTTTGTGTGTGTGTGTGATAATGGAAATGATAAAACTTTTATGATACAAGAAGAGATTCTGAACGATGCCAACGTCAAAATTCAGTATCTTTTATTTCTACCCAATTTTACTGGCATTTTAATTTATTTACAGATTTACTGACAGTATTAAAAGAGAGAGAGACACACACACATACACACAGAGGTGACTGGATAGCATAGTGGTTAAGTGTGCCGTAGTGGTTCAAAGCGATGCCCTTTGATATGGGAGACCAGGGTTCAAATCCTGGTGAGTACCTGTCTACCTTCCCAGTAGGGGTCCTTGGGCAAAAGACCCCCTAACACCTCACTTGCCTACCTCGAATACGAGAGTGACACGAACTAGGAGAGCCATGCCGGCTTGGATGTTGCCCGGATTAACAAGGTCCGTGCCAGATGTGGGGGAACCAAAACAATCTGATGATAAGTGGGCTACTGGAACAAACCATGCATGGATGAGACAATAGAACCTGGAATTGATGGAATGCTACTACAACAGCAGACCTAATAGGAGGGAATGTATGAGGGGACTATGGATGGACAAAAGATCTATATCCACACTAACTAAGAAACAGCTAGTTATCCAATGCTTCAACATAATAAAGAAGCAGTTGATCTCACAACTGGAGATAGACCAACTCCACATTACATCCCGGACTCAAGAAGAAGCCCCAGAAGAACAACTAGATGTGCAGCCACCACCTGAAGCTGGAACTTCACTACCACCCCCTCCATTACAGAGCACAGCAGCTGATATGAGGCATAAGAGCATGGATAAACTAGCTACAGTCAACCCTTGAGATGGATTACCAAGGCTTGTGGGAGAAGTACCATCAGATAGTATGCTAGAAGATGCCAATAGAGCCCTAATGACAATTCCTACTACCACCATAACTCAAACCAATGAACTGGTATACGCTACAGCCTCTGTAATCCTGGAGATGCTTGGCTACACAATCAAGAAGAACACCTGTACATACCCCCCTGGAAAATGAGGTTGGAGGATAAGATCAAGGCAACCCAGAGAGAAGTTAGTCAGCTGGTGGAACTACAGAAGGGTGTAGAGATTAAGGATAAGACGTAGCTACTGGGAAAATACAAGGGCCTGACTCCATCCGAAGCTCTAGAGACTGCTAAGTAAAGGCTCACAGCACTGGCCACCAGGCTAAGGAGATACAGTAGAGAAGCAGAGGCCAAAAAGATAAATGCCCTGTTCTCCAAAGAACCGTCCAAGGTGTACTCCATCCTGCAGTGCAACAACACAATAACAGCAGAGCCACCAACAGCAGAAATTGAACAGTACTGGAAGAACATCTGGGAGAAAGAGAAGACTCATAACACAAGTGCAAAGTAGCTTCTGGACCTGAGAAGAGACCACAGCAATCTCCCAGAACAGAAACCAGTCACCATCACAGTAGCCGACATCAAACAGTGGGTCAAGAACATGAAGAGCTGGACAGCACCTGGACCGGACATGATCCACACCTACTGGCTAAAGAAACTAACAGCAGTGCATGAAC
>ML682040.1:19620575-19695052 GCA_007922195.1 Podocnemis expansa | reverse complement strand
AGCAGCACAAGAACAGGCACTGAGCACCAGATCCATTGAAGCAGGGGTCTACCACACTAGACAGGACCCAAGGTGCAGACTGTGCAGAGAGGCCTCAGAGACAGTCCAACACATAGTGGCAGGATGTAAGATGCAGGCAGGAACAGCATACACTGAACGGCACAACCAAGTAGCTGGCATTGTGTACAGGAACATCTGCACAGTGTATGGGTTAGACCCTCCCAAGACCAGATGGGAAATCCCACAGAAGGTCGTGGAGAACAACAGGGCTAAGATCCTGTGGGACTTCCAGATCCAGACAGACAGACAGGTACTGGCCAATCAACCAGACATCGTGGTAATAGACAAGGACCAGAAGACAGCGGTGGTGATAGATGTAGCAGTGCCAAGTGACAGCAACATCAGGAAGAAGGAGTATGAGAAGCTGGAGAAGTACCAGGGCCTGAAAGAGGAACTAGAGCGGATGTGGAAAGTAAAGGCCAAAGTGGTCCCGGTGGTGGTAGGAGCACTCGGGGCTGTGACTCCTAAGCTGGGAGAGTGGCTCCAACAGATCCCAGGAACAACATCAGAGCTCTCTGTCCAGAAGAGTGCAGTGCTAGGAACAGCTAAGATACTGCGCAGAACCCTCAAACTCCCAGGCTTCTGGTAGAGGACCCGAGGTTGAGGATGACACATACCACCCATAGGGGGTGAGAGAGGAATTTTTTTTATATGGTTTTTTTTTTTACTGTCAGTAAATTTACTGATGGTTGGCAATCTCCACACTGTCAGTTTTGTGGGTATAACTTATACCACTAAGGGATGTGAAAAAACACACCACATGAGCAACATAACTTACATTGACAGACGTGCCAATGGCTATGTCAACACTGGCCAATTATTCCAGACTAAGGAGGCTTAGTCCAGGCCGGTGGCTGTCAAACTTTCTTCCTTGAGACCCAGCTCCAGATCCCTCTCTCACGCAGTGACCCTCCATTGAAAAAAGTGGCAGCCACCAGAAAATTAAACAGTGACCATGGCTGCAGGGGATGGCAAGGATGGGAATCCCTCATGGCTTTCATCCTTTCTCTTGAGGCTTCTATTGCCATCTCCAAAATCTACACATTTACTTTAAGATCACCTACATGGAACATGCAGAGGGTGATCCCATATGCCATGCTCCTGTCTCAAATCAGAAAGTATGTCAAGTCTCTAAAATTGCTGTAGTAGCCTGGACTGTGTGGGGGAGCTCCTTGCAAAGGGGGAGGGGGGATGACTGGGTGGAAAAATGAGATGGAAGTGGCGAGACAGGGGAAGAAGAGAGCCAATGCCAGGCTAGAAAGAAAGATCCTGGAAGATCCCATCTGCTGCTAAGCCTGTCTAAGACCCTTCAGGTCTTGCTCCCTTCTCCACTGCCAAATCCCAGGAACTGAAGCAGCCCCTCTGGGTTCCACTTTCATCTCTGCTCTTCATCTGCTCCCTGAGTCTGCATGAACACACAATTGTCCACAATATTGTGACTGAAAGGGTGCTAGCCCTCTCTGCTTGGCTTGGTGACCCCTGTTGCTGTCAGCATGCATAAGGCAGCAGCACAACAGAGCTATCTACTCCCTTTCAGATTAGGACCTTGTTACAATCTGTGTTGCTTCATAGTTTCATTCTGCTGTGGGCACAGTAGTTTCCTAGGACTGCCGTAAGACTTGAGGTAGTGGTGAACTTTAGTGCACTACAGATCTCTCTTCCTTGTTCCCCAGCAAGGTTAAGTCATCTTCCTAAAAGGCCAGGCCTGTGTACAGTTTAAGCTTCTTCCAGCAGATACATCCCTGAGCTGGATTTTATCCTATTACTTAGGCTTTCTAATTGTAGAAAAATTACCATACTTTATAACACAGGCTCCTACTAGAACAGTTTGCTTTTCTTTTCTCTTTTTAATTATCAGTCAAAAACTCTCTGGAAAGAGTTTTTACTAAAATCTACAAGTTATAATTTTTGTTGCAAGCAAAGGAATTCTTAACCCACTGAAAAAGGAGGCAAGTCCTAGTTTGCAAAAATAACTGCAATCCCCAGACCCCAAAACTGGTAGAATAAGGGGGTGTTCAGAGTTTTCTTTTCTTCATTGGGTCTATTGATAAAATACACAAAGGTTGGTTGCCAGTGACCTCAGTCCTTTTCATATGAATGACAGAAGCCCATTGTTTGAACAACAATTAGCACCTCATTGTTAATCCTAACGACTCACATCCTCATGTTTGTCTCAGGGCTCTTCACTGGAGGCTGATGCTATGTTACAACAGGCTGTAGATCAGCAAGGTGCAGCCACCTCCCTCACCCTCCCCCCTTTCCCCACATCTCCCCTGCCAGCAACAAATACCTGCAGGTCTGTGACCCACTACTGGGTCGCGACCTCAACTTTGACAGCCACTGGTTCACAGTAATTTGGCTCATGGCTACAAAGGCTTTGCATAGTCTGAACTAAGAAATTTCTGAGTTCGGACTATGGAAAGCTTAGTCCAAACTAGTTAGTAGCAGGGTTAGTTTGGACTTCCATGCTTAGTTCAAACTTTAGTTCAAAATAGGTGTGGGCAAGATCCGAACTAAGCCTTAGTTCAAATTAAGCCATTAGTTCAAACTAAAAACGTGTCCTAGTTCAAACTAAGCACCAGTTTGAACTAGAACGTGTGGTTAGTTCAAACAAAAAAGTTCCCGGTTAGTTTAAACTAACCCGCAGTTAGTTCGAACTAACCAAGAACTTTTTAGTTTGGACCAAGAAGTCCAAACTAATTTCAGCTAATGTACACATAGCTAGTGTGGACTGTACTACGTCAGTGGGAGAGCTTCGCTCCTTGTTATAGCTATCCCTTCTTGGTATGGTGTTTCAATTATGTCAATGGGAGAGCTCCCTCCAGTCAAGAGAGAGCGATTACACGAGTGATCATACAACAGCTCAGCTGTGTGGGTACAGTCATGTCAGAGTGTGCTTTCGACTGTAGGCACAGCCCAAGAAAGAAAAACTCAAATACACAAACATAAAATGAGGAACAACTAGTCATGCAATAGTGCTACAGAAAAGATCTGAGTGTTATAGTGGATCACAGAGTGAATATGAGCCAACCTGATGCAGTTGCAAAAAAGCTAATATTATTCTTCAGTGTATTAACAAATTTGTCCTATGTGAGATACAGGAGGTCACTATCCTGCTCTACTCAGCTGTTGTGAGGGCTTAGCTGCAGTACTGTCTATTTTTGGCATTACACTTGAAGAAAAGTGTGGGCAAATTAGCAACTCTAGAAACCTTGACCTGTAAAGAAAGGTTTAAAAAAACAGACCATGGTCAGTCCTCAGAAGACAAGACTGAAGGAGGGACCTGATCACAGTCTTTAAATACATTAAGGGTTGTTATAAAGAGAATGGTAACCAATTATACCCCCTAGCCATTGAAGATGCGAGAAATAATGAGTTTAGTCATGAACAAAGAAAATTTAGATTAGATGTTAGGAAAATCTTTTAAACTGTAAGAATAATAAAGTACTGTAAGGGTTGCTGTGAGAGACTGTGGAGTCTCCATCACTGAAGGATTTAAGAAGAGCTTAGCCAAACACCTGTCAGGGACAGTCTAAGGATACTTGGTCCTGCCTCAGTGTGGGAGGATGGACTAAATGACCTCTGGAGGTTCCCTACACTTCTATGACTCTATAAGGTTAAATTCCCTCCCTGTAAAGGACTAGAACAGAGCTCATTGCCAAATTGTGTCCTCAGCTGACCTGGCTTTGACGCTCAGTACTGCAGGTTTGTTATCACAGCACAGATGTACGTGATGAGGCCTTGTTTGAGATTTTGGTCACTATGGGTATATCTACACTTAGAAGGTTAGTTCGAATTAACTGAATTCGAACTAATCAATTCGGATTAATAATTATTAGTTTGAATTCACTTAATTCAAACTGACACAGCCACACTAGAAACCTTAATTCAAACTAGCATGCCCACACACAGGATTTGCAAGTTTGAATCAGGCAGGGAGCGCTATTGCATAGGGGAGAAAAAAAAATCAAACTGGTTAATTCGAATTAACACAGCTACATTGGGTTAATTCGAACTAACCATCAATTCAAATTTAAGGGAGGTTTTATAGATTGGAACTAGCTTTTCCTTAGTTCAAACTAAGGGAACTCCTTAGCTCAAACTAATGAAAGCAAGTGTGGACATGCACTAATTTAGTTTGAATTAAGCCTCCTTAATTCAAACTAAATTGTAAGTGTAGACATACCCTATCAGAATAAAGGGTCAGAAGCTAATGGACATATTGCAACTGACACCAGTCAAGAAATGTAGCCTAATATTTCTAGGTCGTAGATTCTTCTCCATACATTTATGACTTGATAGTGGAGTCAAATAAGCTTCTTAACCTTAATATGTGATTAGATTTGAGGTTTATGTAAGAGAATATTCTGTACCTGTGCGCTGGACAGCTTGCATCACTGCTTCATCAAAATCTGCTTCTTTAGTTCTCAAAAGTTCAAGAACATCCTCTGTCTCAGCCACAAAGGTGAATCGATTTCCCAGAATATACACAGTGAATACTGGTCCATGCTAGAACAAACAATAAAAATCCTGACAAATATTGTTGCACTATTAGTGTATTTTACAGAAGACTATGTCCAAGATTATTTCCATAGCAACTGTCAATTAATGAAGAGTTAAAACCCACTTTAAATAGACATGAGATGTCAAGATGAAAAGTATAAATGTCATTCTGCACTCTTATTACAGTTTTACATAATACAACAAAGTGATATAAACATTATGGGGACAGATATTTTAAAGGTGACCTTGTTTTTGTAATTTTCAGTCATTTAGATACCTGAATACCAGCCTACACCCAGAAATAATTGTAAGTGCAAAATAATGTAGAAAATCATAATAGTCTTCACTCTATTGACTGGAACAGTGGTTTATGAACACTTTGAATACAAATTGATTTACTGAAACAGAGAATATTTAAAACCAGCTCTTACTAGAACAGTGGTATGTGACCATTTTGAATATAAAAGTGGTTTATTAGAATGGAGATTAAAAACCAGCTCTTATCTATGTTATTACTAGTAATTAGTAATCAAGGGTTAAAGTAAACTGGAACCCACTGGAATGGCATTGTAGGACCCCCTGTTTTTAGGAGGGCAATGTTC
Organism: Podocnemis expansa; assembly: GCA_007922195.1. Lineage (NCBI taxonomy): Eukaryota > Metazoa > Chordata > Testudines > Podocnemididae > Podocnemis > Podocnemis expansa. The sequence goes on along the minus strand of ML682040.1, from coordinate 19,689,887 downwards.
CAGGGCCTCCTAAAAATAGAGGAAAGCAGCAGAATGCAGCTTTCTGGGGCCCCCTAAAAATCAAAACAGTGGCCAGAATGCACCCTTCTGATGTGTTCCCTGTTGCTTTAGTCTAACCTCTCACCACAGCCCCTACCTGGCCCGAGACACAGTCTCTGGCGCACAGAGAGCTGAGTCAGCTGAGCCAGGCTGGGAGTTTTGGGTGGGAACAGCCTGTGGCCAGGGAGCATCTCCATCCCCCAGCCAAAACTCCTCTAGGCAGCCTGGCACTGAGCTGGGAGCAGAGACAAGGAGAAACAGCCAAGGTAAGGCCTCAGCTTGGCCGGGGGGAGCCCTGTTTTGGGTCTGGGGGAAGGACTTTTGAAGGGGCGGGCACAGGTCTCTGGGTGGGGGGTGCATGGAGCTGCTGGGGGACAGGGAATGCTGCTGGGCATTGTGCGGGGGCAGGGTATGTGTGTGAGTGTTGCTGGGGGGGGTGTAGATAGGGGTGTGGGGGGCTGTGAGGAGCACAGGGGATGTGTGGGTGTGGAGCAGAGTGATAACTGATGCATGTGGTACTGAGAAGTGGTTGTAAACGCTTGCCTCGGCAGGAGGCAGTAGCTGGGGTGCATGAAGGGGACTAGAAATTTAGGAGGGTTCCAGGGCCTGCCAAATTATACTTCAACCCCTGTTTGTAATCAGTAAAACTAGTTATTATGTCTTTAAATCACTCCAAGTGCTTTGGGTTTACAGTCCACATTTTAATGAATAATGCAAAAAGTCTTGTAAGTTTCATTACCGGGTTCTGTATTGGCACAATGGAGTTACGTTTCAATTTCAAGCACTGAGTAGTAAGAAGTTACCAATATTTATACAGAGAACATTCAGTGGAAATATCCTTTTATTGATCTACCTTTTTATTATCTTCTCTGTGAACAGCATATAAAGTCATATGTTATACAGAAAAACCTCCATTTTCAAAATATCCTCCTACACTGTGAGCACAATGATAAATTTAGTTAAGTGCAGGTGCAAAGTTACAGGCATAATCAGGGCTGTAACTACACATTTGAGCACCTGCGGCAAGCAGCCCCAAAGGCTTCCCCCAACCTGGGACCCAATTTGGGGCCCATCTGTCCCCCCACCCCCCCCCCGACAGCCAGAGCATGTGGGGGGGTCCCCTATCCCGCTGCAGTAAAGAGCCAGGTGGGGCGCCTCTTCCCCATCACCAGCCAGAGCTGGCAGAGAGAGAACCTACCCAGCCACAGCCGGAGCCAGTAGGGGGGTGTCCCCTCCCTACCATGGTCACAGCTGGCGGGGTGAGGTCTCTTCCCCGCCACGCCAAAGCTGGGTGGGAAGCACTTTCCCATGCTCCCAGCGGAATGTGCCTTTAAAGCAGATTCCTGTTTGGGGCCAAGAAGGGTCTAGCGTGGCGCTCTCTCCAGTGCATGGCTGGGGCTTTACCCCATTCGCCGCCCTGCAGTTATGGCTCTGGGCATAATTAACTGGAATCAGTATTCAGAAGCCTACTTAACTGACTGCATCCATAAATCAGATATGGGGTATTCCAATGGGTCCAATTATGCAAACAATGTAATTGAACTCAGAATTTTGGGCCAACATTTGAGACTTAGATTGAGGGCTAACTTAAAAAAAAAAAATTTTAAACCCAAAACAGCTCAAATTAGGTATTGTCACAACTAGTGGGACAGATTTTCAGCCTGATCTTAACGAGGCCTGTTTTTATGGATGTTATTTTGCATTCACAAGTATCTGTGATGTAATCTGGTATTTAGGCCTTGAAATGAAGTATACTGCAAAAGCAAAGCCAACTTCTAAAAATCTGTCCCCATAATATTTAACAACATTGGAAGTTTTTATTCTATCAATGTCTACAATACTGTGATGTAAGATGCTAATCAAACCTTATCTGCTTCTGCGATCAAAAATAGGTGCTTGGACATGCAGACTCTGAACAAGGATGCCAATTAACATATTAGCAACTGTGATCTGAAAGCTTACGGCTAGAAGGTGAACTGTATTCACCAACTGCTTTCAGATAAGCTGAATGTAATATTTTCATTCACTGCAAAAGTGGCCAAGATCTGACCTGACCCAGAAATCCATTCTCAACCCCCTGGCCCATCAAGACTCCAGGTAAAGGTATTCTAGTTATGGTGCACTGTATTATACAAACAGTAGTTTGAAGACAATTGCCTGTGAATCATGATTAAAAGACATAGTCATGGCTGCATAATAACAGAAGAGTAGAGATCCAAAGATGGATCTTTCAATTGTTAGGGTTTGTCCAGACATCTTTATTATTTCAAAATAACACTGGTTATTTCGAAATAAAAAAGATTTGGTCCACACAACGTTTTCTTATTTCGAAACGACAGGCTCCATCATTTTGAAATAAGAGCCGTCCTTTCGAAATGGCTTAAACCCAAGTTGTTTCGAAACAGTGGTTATTTCAAAATGGCTCATTTCAAACTAAAGCTGTTTGGACAAGTTATTTCGAAATAACGGTTATTTCAAAATAACTTGTCTGATCTTCCTCCCACTGAGTGGAGGTGCAGGGGTGTGCCGGGCACCCCAGCTGGCTTCCCCCCTGCTTCCCCTTGCTGGGAGAAGGGGGGTCAGGTGCCTAAGCCCACTTTGCTCCGCCTGCCCCCAGCAAGGGAAAGCAGCGGGGGAAGCCGGCTGGGGTGCCCGCTGCCCCCCCCCCGGCAAGGGGAAACGGCAAGGGAAATCCACTGCTCCCCCTTGCTCGGTGCAGGGGGGCGGCAGGCACCCCAGTCAGCTTAGCTGGCTGCTGCGGCCCGGGTGCCCTGTTCCCCCAGCCCCTGGCCTGGAAGCGGCCAGGGAATGTGCGGGCTGGGGCTGGGGCTCCCCTGGCCACTGGTGAGCAGCGGGGGTGGGTGCCAGTTCCCCAGCCCCTCTCAGTCTACAGAGCCTGCAAGGGGCTGGGGAACCAGCAGCCCCCACCACCGCCACTCACCAGCAGCCAGGGGAGCCCCAGCCCCAGCCCGCACGTTCCCTGGCCACTTCCAGGCAGCCAGGGGATAGGGGAGTGGGGTGCCCAGCTCCATCTGCCCACACCCCCACTCATCCCCTGCCAGGGCTGGGCAAATGCTGCCCTGGCAGGTAGGGGCTGCAGGCACCAGCTTTGCCCCCCTCCTGGGCTTGGGGGGAGCTGCCGGCCCTGTGTAAGCCACGGGTGCCTGCTTTGCCCCCCACCCGGGCTGGGGGGGCAAAGCTGGCTGCCACTGCCCCCCCCCCGGGCAGCAAGCGGGGAGCCCAGTTGGGGGGGCAGAGCTGGCTGTGGGAGCGTCTTTCCCTGCCCCAGCCCCAGAGGCAGCTGCAGGCAGGGGGCAGCTCAGGCTGCGGCAGCCCCTGCCCCTGCCCCAGCTGGGGGGCAGCCACCCAGCATGGGCAGGGGCAGATCAGGCTCCCCGCCACAGGGGCATGGGTCACCTAGCCCCCTGCTACCCCTTTTCCCCACCCCAGCCTCAAGGCAGGGGCAGGGGGCTAGGAGCCCCATGGGACTGGGAGCTGCGTAGGAATATTTTGTCTTTATAGAAAATTGTGCATGGGGGACGAGTCATGAGGACTGCTAACTCTCCGACAGGCCTCGCCGACGTTATGGCCACAAGGAATGCGACTTTCATTGATAGATTAAGTGTTATGCAAAAACACTCAGGATCTTTTCAGGAGGGAAAAGGCGATGTGCCACATTTATTATAAGATGTAAAATTAATTCCTAACACACACAGACCCCCAAACACACCAGTAGATGTCCTATAGCTGATAGTTACCAGTCCTGGTTTGAGCTTGTAGCTTAGGTGCGTTGCTGGAGTTTGTGGCTCGTGGCAGCTACCTGGCCAGGGAAGCTGGGCACGAGGGGGGGGAGCAGAGTCTCTGTTGGGCGCCCTGATGCTCCTTGTTCCTGGATCTTATGTAGATGATCTTTTATACTGTTATGATCTTTTATACTGTTTTGGTTTCAATGGAAGTCTGGTAGGTCATGTCGCTTCTGCACCACTACTGATTGTTGAACAATAGCAGGCGTGACAAAAAGTCCATGGGTGCTGTTGAGTCACACTGCTCCTGTTAGCAGATGTGACTTCCAGCATGATCTTCATGGTTTGATTGAGTTTTAGTTGTTTTGTTCCTGGGGTGGATCCTTTTCACACTCTTCAGCCTTGGATGGACTTCACGCCTCATCAGGATCAACGGCAGTTTGGGACTAGTTCACACATACAGCATACACCCTTCATCCACACCTTGCTCTTAACAATTTTCCATTTACAATACAATATGGAGTCTGAAATGCTAAAGTTTTCATTTACAATATGGAGTCTGGAATGTTACAGGGATTGGGGAAAAGGTAGCTGTAGAGCCAGAGCCTTAAAGATAAATGGGTACAAATGCACATACAGTGTAGTCTGGGGCTGGTGGCTCAGGGGGCAAAAGCAGCTCCCCACAAACCCCCTGAGAACAGCGGTTTGAGTCTAGGCTCTCCCTAAAAGCTACAGCTGGTTTGGCATGCAATTACCTATTATGCACTACTAAGGCTAAATGAAGAGTGATATGACTGATGTAACAAAGTTGCAAATGGATACAAATAAAGATTGGTAGGAGTAAAATACAAATATTGGGGTGTTACTACAAATGAGAAGTAATTAATTAGGAGACACATTGCCAATGGGAAACATAGTTACAATATATATAAAGATTGACAGGAAATAAGTTGCACCTCAGTGAAAGTGACACAAGTGAATTAAACCATTAACCAATAAACTCTATACAGTTGTGAGTGAGCCCAAAGAATTTATGAATGAATTCATAATAATTAACACCATATCTCTACATAAGAAGGGAGGCTGTAGCTAGAATGGGGGTTTCATTAATACCCTTAGAACCTTCGAGAAGTCCCATGGATGGGCTAGGGAATGCGTCTGTGGGTAAAGATTATTCAATCCCACCATAAATCTCTATTATGCGATGTGAGAATATAGATGACTCATCTATTATGTTGTGAAAGGTAGAAATGGCTGCTAGATGAAACTTAATAGTATTAACTGCGACATTCGTCTGTTTAAGGAGGTGAAGATAGTCAAGGATTTCTGGAATGATAGCGTGCGAAGGATTGATTGACCTATGAGAGCACCAACTTGCAAACCTGCACCATTTTTGAAGGTAAGCTTTTCTAGTTGCAGGTTTTCTGTTGTTTAGCAGGATGTTTCTGACCTCGTCAGAGCATTGTAGTTCTAAATTATTGATCCATCGAGGCTCCAAGCTGTTAAGTGGAGCTTGTGGAGGTAAGTATGCGTTAGGCTTCCCTGCTTTTGTGATAGAAGGGTTGGAGTGTTTGGAAGAGTGGGTGGTTGGTGTATTGACATCCTGAGGAGGTAAGTATACCACAGTTGACGAGGCCATGCTGGGGCTTTTAGTATCACTTTTGCTCTGTCTTGGCAAATTTTCCATGTTACTCGAGGTATCAAGGGTATTAGGGGAAAGGAGTATAGTAAGGTCTGGTTACAGTCCATAGCGAACGCGTCGCCTAGCGATCCCCGTCAAATTTCTGTGCAAGAGCAGAAGTGTTGACATTTGTTGTCCTGTGTCACAAACAGGTCGATTTTGGGCGTGCCCCACAGTTTGAATATGTGGGACAGGATGTCGTTGCGTAGTTCCCATTCGTGTGTTAGTGGGAAAAAGTCTGCTGAGATTGTCTGCAATAATGTTCTGTTTCCCTGGCAGGTATAGTGCTGATATATGAATTTTGTTCGTAATGCACTATTCCCGTAGTTTCATTGATTCCACACAAAGGGATGGGGAATGAGTGCCACCCCGTCGGTTTATGTAGTACATACAGGCTGTATTGTCTGTTCGAATCGTGACTGCTTGTCCCGCTATGAATGGAAGGAATTGACGACATGCACACTGTACTGCTCTGAGCTTGAGTAGGTTGATATGAAAATACCTTTTGTGGGGAGCCCATCGGCCCTGAGCGGTTAGCTGTTGACAACGGGCACCCCAGCCCATTAGGGAAGCAGCTGTCATGATAAAATCTTGTGGTTTTCAGTTGGTAAATGGGATTCCCTGACAAAGATTTGTCTCTAGTGTCCACCAGGTAAGGGAGTACTTGACCAGACATGGGACTGAAAGTGTGTGTTTTAGCATCCTGTTGTGATGACATTGTTGGTTGAGAAACCAGAGTTGTAGTGGTCTCATTCTGAGTCTGGAATGATGGACTAGGTAGGTCGTAGCAGCCATGTAGCCTAGTATCTGCATGCAAGCATGATTCGATGTTATTGAAGCCTGCAATGCGAGTGCCATTTGTTTGATTGTGAGGTATCTCTGCTGAGGCAAGAATGCTCTTGCTAAGGTTGTGTCGATCCTGGCTCCAATATAAAATATTTCTTGTGTCGGTACCATTACTGATTTGTTGTAATTTATAGCGAGGCCTAGTGCTAAGAATGTGTTCTCTGTGAGTTTTGTTGCAATTAACACTTCCTGGTATGACCTTGCTCTGATAAGGAAATTGTCTAGGTAAGACAACATCATGAGTTTTTTCCTGTGTAGGAATGCCATTACCACTGCCATGAGCTTTGAGAAGACTCTCGGTGCTGTACAGAGGCCAAATGGCAGCACCGTGTATTGATAATGCTTGTTTTGAAATTGGAAACGGAGGAATTTTCTGTGAGCTGCATGTATTGGGACATGGAAATAGGTGTCTTTTAAGTCGAGGGAAGTCGACCAGTCCCCTTTTTCTAGAGAAGGGATTATCATGGCCAGGGAAACCATTTTGAACTTCTGAGGTCTTATAAACTTGTTTAACTCGCGAAGGTCGAGTGTTGGTCTCCAACCGCCTGTACGTTTTTCTGTTATGAAGAAGCGGGAGTAAAAACCCTTCCCAATAAATTGGAGCGGAACCTCCTCTATTGCTCCTAGTTGTAACAAGTTTTCTATCTCCTTCTGGAGAATGTTTACGTGATTGGGGTCCCCGAATAGGGATGGGGAAGGGTGATGGGAAGTGGCTTTCAATGTAACAAGGATGGAATAACCCTTGGTAATAATTTCTAAAATCCACTTGTCTGTCGTGATGACCTGCCACTGGCGTAAGAAGGCAAGAGACAGTGGCAGAAGAAGAAAAGATTATGCTGAGTTATTGATGGCATGAAGATGGGGGGGTCGAGCAATCCCTTGGTGATGGCATCAAAATTGCTGCTTAGACGTATTTGTATGAGTGGCCGCTGTTGATTGGTTGGGCTGTCTCCTGTTCTGGTTTCTTTGTCTGGGTCTGCTGCTGTCAATTCTTCTATTCTGATAATTAGTGGAATATCTATTATTATATGGTTGCTATTTGTTATATGATCTTCGAAGTAGAGAAGTATATATACCAAGCATGCAAAGAGTAGCATGCAAATCTTTTAGAGTGTGCATCACTTCATTCGTCTTCTCACAAAACAGTCTGTCTTTATCAAATGGCAAGTCCTCAATTGTATTTTGCATTTGTCTAGGTAACGCTGCGGCATGGAGGCAGGAAGATCTGCACATGACGATGGCAGTGCCCATCGTCCTGGCAGCTACATCTGCTGTGTCAAGGGCAGCCCGCTGTGCTGGACGAGCGACTAACTGACCCTCAGAGAGAACATTTTTGTAATCCGTCTTTTTATCTTCTGGAATAAAATTGATAGAATCCATCATCTCGGTGTATAAGTTGTGATTGTAATTGGATAAGATTGTGGTGTAGTTAGCTACTCGCATCTGAAAAGCAGTGGATGCGTATATGTTCCTGCTCAAGGTCTCTAACTTTTTGTCATCTTTTTCTGTTATGGCCGACTTGTTGCAATGTTGTCTAAGCCTCTGATTTGCAGCTTCAACTACCAATGAGTTCGACTGCGGATGGGTGAATAGAAATTCATTGCCTTTAGGGGCAATAAAATATTTCTTTCTGGATTTTTTATTTGTTGCGGCAGAAGAAGCTGGTGTCTGCCATATAATGTTAGCGGGCTCCATGATGCACTCATCCATGGGAGAGCTACCTTTGTGGAAATCGATGACTGGAGGATCCTGTAGAGCTTATGCTGCACCGTCAATGTATCCTGAGTAGGGATGTCCATAGATTCTGCCACCCTCCTGAATAGCTCCTGAAACTGCTTGATATCATCTGATTTGGAAAGGAGAGGTGGTGTGTCAAAAGAATCCTGTTGCTGAGGATGAGCATCTCCGGTAAGTATCTGATCTTGATGCTGATGAGGGATGAGTGTAGCAGGCAGTTGTGCAGGCACTGACATCTGTGATGTTGAAGGAACCCCTGCTGATGTCTGTGGCTGTGCCCAGGGAAGCCAAGGTACGTATGACATACTGAACGGCGGGTTGAGAGGCCATTGGGGATATGGCCATGTAAAACCCATATTAGGCACTGTATTAACTGGTAACGGTTGCTGCAGTTGCGAAGTTCTGTGAGCAGAGGGAGCCTCGCTTCTTGCTGACAGAAAGCCATGTTCTAATACAAGGGACCATGGAGAGAGTGACTCCAATGACAAGTGCGTTCCAAATGGGGGATATGAATCTTGTGAAATCCTCCCTAATAACATTGTGGTGGGACTTTCTCACATGCTTTTTGTGAGAGGTGACCTGAGCAGCAGTTTGAGCAGTGGAGGGAGGGAGCCCCGAGTAATAGAACCAGTTATATTAACCTGTGTGAGTTGGGGCTGCGGCAGCAATAACAGCACCGATTGGAAAATCGTAGGTGCCAGTGTCGTCATGGGTAGCGGTGCCAGATGCGATGCTGGGATCAGCGCCAGTTCTGTGAGCGCCATTGGCGACGCCAGTACAGCTGTTTGCAGCGCCACCACGCTGTATGCAACCATTGACTGCACCGGAGTTCTGTTTGCCGGTGCAGTTGTAAGCCCGTGCTTAGAAGAAGCGCTCTGTGGGCGGCAAGGAGCTCTAGGGGAGTTCATCCCTGAGGTTGATTTAGAGTCGGGAGAGCCAGCATTAGAAGCTCAGCTCCTTGATCTCTTAGGCACAGGCGAGGGTTCAGAAGAGCACCTTTTGTCTCTGTGCTGTGACTGTGAGGGCTGACCGGGATCAGACCCCGGTCTGAGGGAGCCCTCCATGAACAGTAACTTTAGCTTCCTCTCCCTTTCTTTATGAGTTCAGGAGGCCATGTTCTTGCAGTGGCTACACTTTGATGTTATATGTGCCTCCCCGAGGCACTTTATGCAATAATTGTGGCCATCAGAAGCCAGCATTGCCTCACGGCAGGAGGCACACCTCTTGAAGCCTGAGGGGCTCGGCATTGGCCGTTGACAGGTCTCTTCTTCTTTTCTTTTTTTTTTAAAGATGTGTTGCTATTCAGCTCCTGCTGTTCTTCTTGTGTTGTTTTAGTCCTTTTTTTTTTAGGCAACTGAATAGAGAAGAGAATGGGGAGCAACTGAGATCTCCATCTAGAGTTGGAGCGGTAAGAATGGAACTGAGGGAAGGGGGGGAGTGAGTGCACGCGCCTGCCAGTGGCGCGAAAATCACGCTCCATGGTGGCACGTGCCTCCCCCCCACCGTGGGGACACTCCTAAAAGAATCTCCGGGCTAGGTGCGGGGTGCGCCACACACACCTGAAGTGGAGCAGTCGGGGACGCTGCTCGAAGAACAGTTGACTTTCCTTTTTAAGAGCATCATGCTGTTTCTTTTTAGGTTCAATTACGTAGTCTATGAATTCTGCAAATTTCATGTAGTTGGAATAATCATAATTAGTGAGTAAAGCACTATAGTTCGCTACTCTGAAGGGTGGAGGATGTATAAACGTTTTGTCCTAGCAAATCCATTTTCTTGCCTCTTTATCATAAGGAGTGGATTTATTAAAGGGTTGCTTAGATCTGATTAGCTGCTTCCACCATGAGAGAGTTAGGCAGCTGGTGAATGAATAAGAATTCTGACTGTAATGGTGAAATATAATATTTCTTATCAGCCTTTTTGCAGGTGGGCTGAATCGTCGTTGGAGCTAACCAAATTTTGTTTGCCGGCTTTAATAGGGTCTCGTTTATTGGAAGTGCTATTCTATTTGATGAAGATGCCTGAATGATCTTGAGCAATTTATGTTCAGATGGAGGCAGGTCCTGTTTAGGGAGTTCTAGAGAATCTGCAACTCTTTTAAAAAGATCTTGAAAGTGCTTGAAATCATCTGTGGTTGTGGAGATGGTGGAAGATATTATTTCCTCCATGAGAGACACTGGGGAATAAGAAGGAGAGACAGGGTCAAGTATTTCTCCTTCTTCAATCGTGTCTTGTGTCCTGGTTGTGTGTTCTTGGGGAACAGGCTTGGGTTTAGACATTCATTTCTGTGTGACCGTCAGACATGACAGATCTGTAATAACAGGCAGAGTATGGAGATAGAGGATCATGGCAGTATCTATGATGTCAGTAATAGTGCAGTGAAGGTCTAATGTGGGGACCCTGGCCAGCTTCAGTGTCATGGGGCCTGGTAAGAATAATATTCTTGGGATTGATGTCATGCTGATTGTGATTGTGAGGAGACAGTCACTGTATAATAAGATCACCGTCAGATGAGTAATAAGTAGGTGTAATTGAACCTTCCCTCATCAAAGGGGAAGGGAATCTTGTAGCATCAGAATAGTAAGGCAACGGTGACAGAGAGGGGCAGGTATCCTGAGATAAGTGCTTGGTTTCATTCCTGTGTTTGCGTGGCGCTGGAGTTAGATGCGAGTGCAGCACTGTGGAGCCCTGTTCTGATTGTGAAAAGAAGCAGGTGCTGAGAAAGTTAATTGTTCTTGTGTCACTGTTGTTGGCTGCTGTGGAACCGGGTCTGCTGTGTTCAGTTCTGGGGCCTTAGGTGTTTGTGGGCTGGTCAACGATTGTGGCAGCACTGCCTGTCCTGGTAGTTGAGGTGCAGCTTGTGAGCTAGAGTTAGGTATCAGATGTGGTCCTGCAGCTGGCTTTTATGGGGCTGTTTGTGCCCACAACCATCAGCAGAAAGCAGCTTTTTGTCTGTTTTGGCCATGCTAGTACCAGAGGGACCACCAGCCTCATAGGTACGTGATAATGTCCGCAAAGAGGCAAGAGTTATTCTCTTTCTACCCAGTTTGGAAGGGGTTAACTGTCTCCTAGTTTGTTTTTCTGCCGACTGTCCCTGGCCTGCTGTGTCAGATGGCCATAGGGATCACTCCATTAAGAATAGAGAGGCAGGAATTAATTCTCCTTCTCTCTGGTTTGGAAGGGGTTAACTGCCTCCTAGTTTGTTTTTCCTGCTGATGCTGTGTCAGATGGCCGAAGGGATTTCTCCATTAAGAATAGTTCTCCTTCGAGTGCTGCTCACATCATTCAGTTACAGGTGTCTACCATGGGGCACAGACAGATAATGTAGGGGGACAGACAGATAATGAGTTACATTTACCTTTAAAGTATATGATAGTTAATGTTGTGTATCTGTCCTTCAGTGTCATAAGTAAAACAGTTCTGTAACCCTGTGTAATAGACATTATAACCAATGTCCAACAAGACTCCATATTGTCAGTGTGGAACTCCTGCTTAAACAATGTACTTCATTTTGGATTCTTGATGAAATCTGGTTTAGGCATATGCTGTATATGTTCTTTTAAATGCGTGAACAAGGTGTGTGAATGAAGGGCGTGTGTGTGAAAAGGCCAGTCTCAACTGCTGGCCTGTCCTGATGAACCATAAGTACCATCTAACTGGCTGAACAATGCGGACATCTCATTAAAGCAAACAGAAGGAGCCACCCCAGAAAGAAAAGAACAAAATAAAAGCAAGTCTGCAAGTGACTGGTGACCAATGATCTCACAGGAACCCTGAGACAACATGACACAGCAAATCCCATAGATTTACCTGAAGGCCAGTAAGTATAAAAGATGGATGAGAACAGGAAAACTTTGGGGTCTCATTCTGCAACTGTCATCTGGGAGCATCGGATCATGATCAACAGAGGCCTGGCTCCCTCCTTGTGGCCAGCCTAGTTGGCCACTAGGTTGGCTCAAGCAACACATGAAAGGACTGGTAATTATATCATACCAGGTTGCAGAACTTCGTGTGTGTGTGTGTGTGTGTGTGTGTGTGTGTGTGAGACTGCCTTCTGCTATCCTTACTTATTTACAATGAATGTGGCATATTGCCTTGTCACCCTGAATAAGATCCTACTAGTCTTTTCTTTTTATTAGGGGGTGCTCTCCTGGGTGCCCCTTTTTGGTAGAACATTTTGGTGGAGAATGCAGGCAGGGGGAGGATAGGAGATATCCCACAATTATTGTAAAATTGGCGTGCACACCACAAGCTTTATTAAGCTTGGCAGTATAGAGGAAGATCTGAAAATTTTGTGTGTGTTTGTTTTTCTTTCTTTCTTTCTGGTTAACCAGGCAGGCTCTAAAGGGTATAGGAGCTGCCTGAGACAGACTCTGAAAGAGAAAGGAGTTTGTCCACCCAAACTCTGAAGGATATAGAAGCATGGGTGTTGTTATTATTGCAACTGAGTTAACCAGGCAGGCTCTACAGGATATAGGAGCTGCCTTAGACAGACTGAGGGATAAAGGAGTTTGTCCACCCTAACTCTGAAGGACATAGTAGTTTAGCGTTCTGTGTTATTACTGATATTAAAATAACTTTGTTGCAACCAGGTTAAGCAGGCAGACTCTGAAGGATATAGGAGTTTGCCCACCTGACTCTGAAGGATATAGGAGTCAAGGTTTATTAAAGATATTGTTTAGAGTGTGACTGCTGCGGAGCATAGTAAGTTGCCACTGGGCGCAGTTCTGAATGAACCATGCAGGCTCTGAAGGGTATAGGAGCTGCCTCATTTTTAAAGTGTAATTGCTGCAGAGCATAAGAAACTAAGTTGCCAGTGTGCGCAGTTCAAAATATTGGTAAGCTACCTCCGGTTGTAGGGAGAGCCGGAATTAGGGCCAGGTTTAGGATACTGGCCATATTGAGTGTGACAAGGGTTAAGGCACAGTCCCTCGGGGACAGCAGTGCCACTGTAATTTAACCCAGGATAGGGGCTGGGATATGGGTCCAGATGGTCTGGCACAGAGCCCCACTTCTTGATTTGTTGTTACTGTGTACTTTTCTTGACTTGGATCTTCCTCTGCTATTGCCTCTTTCTCTTTTTTCTTTCCTCCCCCAACTCTCCTTACACCTCTGTGAAGGAAACTTTAAAAAGACTGTAAGTGTAAACTAAGAAAGTGGTAATCTAAGAAAGAATCTGCCACCCTTTAGGGGTAGAAAATTTTTTTTTTGCCTTTCAGACCCTCAAAAGAAATTGCCAGCAAAACACCTAAAGAAAAATCCATGGATCTGCTGTTGCAACAGAAACTGTGTTTTGTGTGTTTATGTTTTGTGTTGTTTGTCTTGTTACTAACATCATTGTGTATTGTATTGTGTTTACAGAAAAAAAATAATTTTGGGAATAAGTGTTTTAATGAAAGTAAAAGTGCTGTTTAACTTTGCTAACTGTTTTCTGTAGAAAATGCCTCCTGTGACAGCACCCTGGGAGCCTCTGGAAACTTGAGCAGGCCCTAAGCAAACCAGTGAGGGCTAATGTGATGAGTATGCTAACCCCCATATGGGTGGGGTGCTCAAAGCACAGTTAAAACTCAACAGTCTCCCCCCAGGGGAACATAAAAGGAAGAAAAGGAACCCAGGTCTAACTAGGCCTGAGTAAAAGGTTAACTTAAATGTTTTAATGATATGTCCTGCAAAGAGAGGGGAAAGGTTGTTCTGTTTTGTGTTTCAAGTTAACAACTCTGTGAATATTGAAAGATCTTAAAGCACCTATAGCAAGAAATCAAAGAAAAAAAACATGTTCTTTGTTTTGTCTTCTTGATAACTACTGCATAAAGTAATCCTTACAAGAACAATTATTTTTGTAGTTTTGTGGTGATTAGCAAATGCAATTTTAAATTTCAAGTGCCTAAACTTAAATATGAGCAGTTTAAAGGGTATGTTTGCTTTTTATTCTGCTGTGAAGCCCATACCATTTAAAATGAATTTCACTGTTTTACAGATGCTGCTTGTACATCTAGTTGCAAAACCAGTTGCACTGCCAAACAGGAGGATTGCAGATTTATGGTTATGCCTCATGATGCCAGAGTTGGTATTTGCAAAAATTGGCCAAGAATATAAAACACAATTGGTAAAAAATCATTGTTGAGATTGTTCCTCCACTGGCATGAAAATATTACATTTGGCCTTGCACCCCATGTTTGTGATTTTGGAGGTTCCAAATAAGATTGGTCCTCTTTACCAGCTAACAGCATGCTAGATCTGGTGCAAAGTCTGGCTACTACAAGTTTCCCAACAGAGAAGTCAGTGGCTTCTACTCCCATCATTCTGTCTTAGAAGAAAAATATCTATATATTAAATTAATCACCCCTCTCTTAAATGGGAGTTAGTGGAGGTGACTGCTTGTCAATTGCTGGTCTGGTTTGCTGAGTATATGATGCCAACAAGATCATTTGCTTGGTCTCAGGTGAGAGCCTTGAGCTTTCGTTGGACCACAGCTCAGATGCATCCAGAATAAATGTGACAGCAGATAAGTAAAGGCTCCATGACCTTTTAAGAAAGGGAACTGTATGGGAAAACTTTAATTATATTTGTTGCCAACAACAGTCCACATCAGTAGGCTTTTCTGCAGGCCTGTGCAGCTATGGCATAACAAAGCCAGGGGAGAATGGGAGCCTCTTGCTCAATATTTGCCTGACTCTGCACCCCTCCCTGATGCTCTGTTAAATGTGCTGCCAAACGTCAATAAGCTAATTTATGCTGTCCTCATGAAATGGTCACCCACAGCCACAAATACATTGTGTGTAAAAGTCCACCCATTCATAATTATTTCACTATCAAGCTGTTTATGCTTTAAAATACTGTACTGTATGTGCTGTTGGATACAAGTAAGTTGAGACCCATTCAATTTATCCAAATTGAAGGGTCAAAAGGGGGATAATGTGGGGCACAGACAGATAATGTAGGGGGACAGACAGATAATGAGTTACATTTACCTTTAAAGTATATGATAGTTAATGTTGTGTATCTGTCCTTCAGTGTCATAAGTAAAACAGTTCTGTAACCCTGTGTAATAGACATTATAACCAATGTCCAACAAGACTCCATATTGTCAATGTGGAACTCCTGCTTAAACAATGTACTTCATTTTGGATTCTTGATGAAATCTGGTTTAGGCATATGCTGTATATGTTCTTTTAAATGCGTGAACAAGGTGTGTGAATGAAGGGCGTGTGTGTGAAAAGGCCAGTCTCAACTGCTGGCCTGTCCTGATGAACCATAAGTACCATCTAACTGGCTGAACAATGCGGACATCTCATTAAAGCAAACAGAAGGAGCCACCCCAGAAAGAAAAGAACAAAATAAAAGCAAGTCTGCAAGTGACTGGTGACCAATGATCTCACAGGAACCCTGAGACAACATGACACAGCAAATCCCATAGATTTACCTGAAGGCCAGTAAGTATAAAAGATGGATGAGAACAGGAAAACTTTGGGGTCTCATTCTGCAACTGTCATCTGGGAGCATCGGATCATGACCAAAAGAGGCCTGGCTCCCTCCTTGTGCCCAGCCTAGTTGGCCACTAGGCTGGCTCAAGCAACACATGAAAGGACTGGTAATTATATCATACCAGGTTGCAGAACTTCGTGTGTGTGTGTGTGTGTGACTGCCTTTTGCTATTCTTACTTATTTACAATGAATGTGGCATATTGCCTTGTCACCCTGAATAAGATCCTGCCAGTCTTTTCTTTTTATTAGGGGGTGCTCTCTTGGGTCCCCTTTTTGGTATAACACTACGTGCCGCAGCCCACGGTAGCTCGGAAAGTCTTTGGCGTTAGCTTGTCAGGTCAGGGTGCACGGCCAATGCCCCCTCCACGCCGCGACTGCGGCTATATAGGTGACCGTGATGCTGACCCACCCAGTTCCTTTTTCTGCCATCAGCGTTGGGTTGGAAAAGCGTTATCTTGCAAAACACAAGCGCCTGTCTTTCACGTGAAACTCGAAATGCCAGGTTTCAAGCTGTGCTTAGGATATTGCAAGGCTTTCCCGATGGACGACCCACACGAGAAATGCCTCGCCTGCTTGGGTGAATCCCACCTCACAGCAGAGTGCTCCATTTGCCAATCCTTCAAGCAAAGGACTCGGCTGGAAAGAGAGCGCCGTCTCCTCTCAGTTTCAGGGAATGGAACCGCTCTGCCCAAAGGCGGCCGAGCCACCAGCACTCCATCAGACCCTCGATCAGCTCAGTCTCAAGATTGCCGCTGATCTCTGGTACCGGGCTCGAAATCTTGGCCCTCTACAGTACCTTCTCGGCACTGACCTCGCCAGTCCTCCGGTAGCCTCTCAGCTGCCCTGAGTAGGGCACCAGGTCAGGCACGCACCCGCCAAGGGCACTCAAACCCGGCCCTGGTGCAGAACAAGAAGCAGACCATAGCGTCACCGCCCCCTTCGGCACCGCTGGACATGGCACCGCCCCTGGCGGCACCGCCTCTAAGCCCGATACCGCCATCAATCCCAGTACTGCTGGACTTGGCACTGTTGCCCATACCGCCGCTTCCAGTGTCATCACTTCTGATACTGTCGGACTAGGCCCCGACAACACCTGCACCGATACCAGTACCATCACGGGCCTCTTCACCCTTCTCCAACCTGGTACTGTCAAATCCAGCACCGGGACCAAGTACCACGGCTCTGCCTCATCGCTACTCTGAACAACTCTCGGTACTGGACTGCCGGATGTCGGGGGGGGGAGGTAGTCCAGATCATCCTCTGAGGACCACTTTCTCCCCCCCCCCCCCAAGGAGGGGCGTCCGAGAAAGCGGCTTCAAAGGAGCTCCGTATCACCAAGCTCGAGGGGAAGGCACCCATCAGGAGAGGTCTCTGCTCCCCCCATAGCGCCTATGCTGCCGTTGAGGTCACCGCACAATGAGTGGATCCTCGAGTGGCTGAACGCGATGACAGATGATACCTCCTTCCATTATGCCCAATTGCCGGTGTCGGAGTCCTCGGATTTCTCCGACGACAAGCCAGACCCTGATTCTACTCAACGTAGCAGATCAAGGGCCCAGTCATCCTCATCACCCAACAAACACCTAATTGACATGTCCGTCGACCGTGAAGGAGATTCCCACATCGAGCGGGACCTCCTCCACCACATGGTGGCAAATCTGAAGGTGAAGCTGGGGGTGATCCAAGTAGAAGATGATTTCCTCTTTGACACATGCCATAGAGCCCCGCCAGCTAAGGTCGTGATCCCACTACACACCAGGGTGTTCCACATCATCCAAGAACGCAATTTGCAAGAAGCAGACATTCCAATTCCGACGTGCAAGGTGAAAGAAATGAAACTGAGGAGGGGGCGGGGAAGTGGCCGTATATATAGTCGCGGCTTGCGCGAGGGGCGGTGGCTGCCTCCCCTCTTCTGACATGCTAGGACAAGTTTTTCCAACCAATCCGGTGCTCTGGCACAAAGACACCTATTACTGCATGCATTCGAGCAGTGCTCGAAGAAGAAGGACGGTTACTGATAAGTAACCAACTGTTTACTGTGGAGCTCCCCCTCTTGTTCTCCCCCCCTTTTCCTGGGCACTCAAGGTTTTACAATTAGAGCACTTCTGAGCAATGTGCTCTTCCCCCAGGCATTTGAAACAAACCTGACTGTCAGAGGCTGGCACTGTTTCACAGCATGAGTCACAGTGTTTTAAGCCTTTTGGGACTGACCTGACTAAAAAACAAACAACCAACAACAAAAAATCTTTAGGTGGGAGAGGACTATTAAAGAGCCACAGAGTCTTTAGTAAACAAAGAAGATAAGATAAAGTAAGTTGTGAGGAGAATTCCTCATAAGCTGAAGAGGAGATTTAGCTCCATCCGTTGCCACTGACGGGTTAGAAGGGAATGAGGGGGGTTTCTGCAATGCATGAGGGCAGAAGACAGCAGAGTTGGCATGGGTAGCAGGACGAGCACTGGTACAAGCCTCCAATCCAGCTTGTGTGTGGATGCTCGAGGATCAACTGTGGGGCACCCACAGGGACACTCCTTGAAGGAGAACAATAGGTTTAAAAATAAACTAGGGAAATTAAAATAAAAAAGTTCATCAAAGAGTATAAATTTAAATGGTCAAAAGTTAAGAAATGCAAAAAGGAAAGTTTAATACTCAGCCTGAAGTCTGGTTTCTTGTCCTTATGCATTACAATACAATCTTCAGTTGCATGGCAATATCTCATTTTTCTAAAAACACAATACTTATTCATACAGTTACATCTATAAGTCTATTACCTTGATTCTGGCTTCCTGTAGAAACTTCAGAGGAGCTTTCCCGAACTGAAAAGCAGCTCCAAACCAAGGGATCCAACTGCTGATATAAGGTGGGGAGTTCAGATTTTTTGGCTGAAATAAAAAATATATAATAAGTCCAAGGACTAAACACAACAACACAGTAATGCCTATGTCCATTTCCTCCCCAGCATCAATGACTGATGAAGAAGAAAAATGTTACTGTTGATTCCACACTGGCTTCTGTGGCTCCCTTATTGATGTACTCTAGTATTTATATAGCACACGTGAGTGTTCATAGGGTTGTAAACATGATAAATGTACAGAATGTGTCATCTGTGTCTGTGACTCATAGCAGTTACTTTGATGGCCGCCCCTCCCGGGCCATCATTAAAGTAACGTGTGAAGTGAACAATGGCTCCTTCACCTTAACTAGATGGCCCCTTCACCTTAACTAGATGGCCCCCTTGAACTCAACTGGATGGCCATTAACACCCTGGGGGCCCATTGTTTTGCAGGGCTTGGTGTAGGTGGGCTCTGCCTAACTGCAAGGTTCTGCAGGGCATGACTCATGCCCCCATTGTTCCCCACATTCCCTGTAATCAGGGAAAGGTGGGGAATAGTCTTTAAAAGCTGAGGTTCTGGGGTGCTCAGGGAGGACGGTTTTCAACATTTCTGCGGCACCCCGGGTCCCAGCAACTTTTCTGCGGCGTGCCGGACTCTCCAGCGGCGTTCCCGCTTTCTTTGCGGCTCCCGAGCCGCTCCCGCGGCCACCGCTGCTTCCCCCGAGCCCCTCCTGCCTTCCCCGCCAGCCGCTTCCCCCGAACCCCTCCTGCCTTCCCCGCCAGCCGCTTCCCCCAAACCCCTCCTGCCTTCCCTGCCAGCTGCTTCCCCGAACCCCTTCTGCCTTCCCTACCATTTTGCCCTCCTCTGCCTCCCTCACAAACCCCCGAATCCCCTTTCAGCCCCTCCTGCTTCTCCCCATTGCCCACACTCCCACACACCTACAGCCCCTCTCCTGCCTCTGTCCCCTTACCCCAACCCCCAAGCACCTCCTCACCCCGCTTCCTTTCGACACCCCCCCCCACTTGCCTTTACTCCTCTTCAGGCCCCAGCTTCCCTGTTACTTATCTTCTCTGCAACTGCGGCACACTAATTTGCATTGTACCCCCCCCCCTTTTCCTATAGTGTGTTAACGTAGCCTTTAGGTTATAGTGAGTAGGGCTATAGTGTTAGTAGGTTAGTTAAAGAACCCCATTGTTCTCCAACCTGTCCCCACTCCCGAAAGTTATGTACCCCCCAACACTTTACAGAAACCAGTGACAAACGCAACATACACCAACCACCGCTCACCTTACCCTATACTTATTTTAATAAAGTGTACCCCAAATCCACCCCGTACCCCAGGGGTGCAGTGGCTGCCCCCCAAGGTCCTCAAATTTTCGAACCTGCTGGCAGGGTCAATCTGAAGAACTGTTTTGTATATAAATGAAGACTGGGGTGTGATTGTTTATTTAGCACAAGTGATGCATTGGGTGGGTCTGAGGAAAATGTTAATGGAATAAAAGGAAAGAGGTTAATTGGTAATCATTAATTCAGAAACTCCTGCAATTGTAATTTGTGGTTTGAAGAACACATAACACTAGGTGTGGATGCAGGACAGAAGAAGCTTGATCCAAACCCCATTGCAGCCACTGGACAAATTCCCTTTGAGGTCAGTGAACCTCAGATCCAAAGCAAGCACTTTTAGCCAAGACAGAAAGTATGGGTGAAGTAGGAAAAATGTGTAGCTATGTGAGAAGTTTCAGTCTGGCAATGATGATGAAGAGCTTGGATATGATGTGGAAGTTGGTGAAGCAAGTGAGCACAAACACAGGAAGGCTGGTCCAGTGGTTAGCCTCAGGGGCGTCGCTGGCACTGGGCACCAGGGGCACGTGCCCCGAATCCCAGCGCTGGTGCCCCAGGTCTGGCAGGCGCCCCGGTCTCTGGGCCAATCGGGCCAGAGATCCGGGGCCCAGCTGCCCGCGGCTGCAGCAGCCCCATCCCCAGCTGGGGATCTGGGGCTCAGCCGCCCACAGCAGTGGCAGCCGCTCCTGGCACTGGGCCTGGCTGGGGATACAGGGCCCAGCCGCCCATGGCCGCTTCCACCCCCGTCCCCGCCTGGGGATGCGGCACCCAGCCGCCTGCGGCGCCACGCGGCGGCTTTCAGCCCTGACCCTGGCTGGGGGGCATGGCCTGCAGCCAGGGGGCATGGCCTGTGGGCCAGGGGTGGGGCCTGGGGCTGTGCCCCAGGTCCCTCCCCAGAGCAGCAATGCCCCTGGTTAGACTGCTAGTCTAGGGCTTGGAAGATCCCTCTTCAGTTCCAGCTGTGCTCAAAGACTTCTTTATGGCCTCAAGAAAACTGTTTGGTCTCTTTGTGCTCAGTTCCTTGTCTGTAGAATTTGGACAACAGCACTTCCTCACCTCTCTGAGACACTGTGTAGGTATATGTATTAAAGATGGTTAGGTTCACAGATACAATGGTGATGCATGCCATAATAGATAAAGAAAGACAGATGAGTTTATCAATCATGTTTTGGATAAACTATAATATGGAGGCTGGAGAAGAGATTATAGCTGTCAGCTTGAGAGATGCTAAAGGATGATAGATTTTTAAGGTTGGAAGGAACTGTTACATCACCTCATCTGATCTTCTATATATTAGATACCATAGAATTTCACTCCATTACCTGTCTTGAGCTCTATATTTAGAGTTGTTGACACTGACATTAGCAGAAAGAAATACAAATTAGAGTAGTGTGACATGCTGCACCCTACTGCTCTGCACACCTCTGTAATGTAATGTAAGCAATGCAACTGTGTAGGATCTAATGCAAAGTATGTCCTGTCCAGTGTTTTTGGAACGTTCATGGCATGCTCTACAATCTACATTACTGTTAGGGTAGCTTGTTTCCTGCAACATCATGCATGTGTACAGGCATGATACAAGTCCCCAAACTTATTTCACCTGGCTCAGTTGAGGCTGCCAAACAAATCTGCATTCACATATCCTGAAGAAACATGCAGAAAAGAACAATGTAACTCAAGTACCTTGGCCCAGGAGGGAAGAATCCCTGACCACAAGAAGGGACGCAGAGGGGGTTTGAAAAGAGAAAAAGGAACACTTTGAACTGGCTAAGGGTTTTCTTTGAAAACCATCTTGTCAGCAACATCAAGGACTGACACCTATCCACATGCTGGGAAGAAGGTAGCTGTGGCAGGTGGGACCCCCCCAGCAAGTAGAGTCAGCCCACCTGCCAGGCAAACACACCCTGAATGTCCTCTGTCTTCTAGCCCCTTAGGTGGGAAGAAGCAGAATTCTCCAACTAACGGCCTCTGGAATCTTTGGCCTTCACTCCTGGGCAGGGTAAGGCAAACACGGTGGCAGTTCAGGGCATTCAACCCTCAGGCAGGGTAAGGCAAACATGGTAGCAGTTCAGGGCCTTCAACCCTCAGGCAGGGTAAGGTGAACAGTTGCCTGGACGGCGATGGGGAGAGGGGAGGGGAATGCAGGCCCGCCCACTCCACTGCTTTCCAGCCCAGGGCCCTAGAAGTGGCAGAGCAGCGTGTCACTATGCCAGTGGGACTTCTGCCGAATCATGCTGACTTACCCCAGCAGGGCAAGCAACCGCTCTCCCTGGGCTAGTTCCTCCCCCTCCCATTCCAAGTTACCTGGGTTTCAGAATCCTCTTCCTCTTCTGGGTATAGTGCCAGAGGGAGCCCGGTCAGGCCTTCACTGTCAACAGGTGGAAGGTCTGGCAGCCCCTTGGGTCTGTCTGTTAGCGTTAATTCATCCAGGTTGCAGGGGCCAGGAGCTGCTGGACGCTCTAAGCTCTCAGCTGAGGGTAGCTCCTCAGGGTCCTCACCTGTTGTGGTATGGGCCCCAGTCCGGTCCTCCAGTTCCTCAGCTGAGGGCAACTCCTCCAAGTCCTCACTGGCGTTGAGAGAATTCTGTTCGTTCTCTGCTCTGGTCAATGAAGGAGCCGGACAACAGGAGGAAGAATCACAAGTTTATTGACACTCAGAGCTACTGAGTGCGGCCGGCCCCGAAGGACCGGTGCTAAAGGGTTTTATACAAAAGTACAAATGACTTAATTCAAGGAATTCCAAAAATGGTTAATATATTCAAGGTAAACAAAGTTAATACATTTATTAGTACCATATAGGGATAGTTTTCATACATATTCATATGGGGTAAAGGAATTTCTTTGTTAGGATCTTATGTGTCATATAAGATAGGAGAATTAGTGAAAAAGGTCAGGCTGGCTCCTCAGACCCTGGGAATGTAATATACAGGAAAACTGCTGATTAATAGGTGACCTCGAGACTTGTGCAAGTTTCCCCAATCTCCTGCTTACAGACTGTTTCAAGGATGAGAGGGGCCTTGTATTCTTGTTAGTCAGGCTAGAGGTTGGAATAATGTTAAAGGAATAGTGCTAAGATGGCATCACTTATGCTCACAAGTTTGTGGTCTCATTACAAATCTTATAACACTGGGGAGGGAGTATAGGTCAGGGCCTGTGTCCTGGTCTCCCCAGCAATCCTTAGGCCCTGCACGAGGAGGATCCGGCCTCTCTGCCGGCTGGAGCCCTGATAGCCAGTTGATCCACTTACTAACAGTCTTCCCCGGTGAGTCCCTCGTTAGCCCTTTTATCCAGTCCCCCTTTCCCCTGGTTCCTCCCTTAGGTTCCCAGGTCAAGTCCCATGAAGGCGGCTTCTCTGGCCAGCCAGGGGAGCACGGGAGCTTTTTGGTGCCCTGTCCCTGGTGCAGCAGCCTCTGTGGCTGTGGCAGCCTCTCTCCATTACAGTGGCTATAAAATCATCAGTAGACAAACCTATGATGGTAAACTAGACATGGACTGTAACAGTGATCTCAGTTTAGAATGCAAGTTATTTTTTCTTTGTGGTTGTCTGAGTGTAAGGGCAAACCAGCACATTCATGCTTTTTAATGTGCTGCCCCTCACACTTGGGACAAGCTCACTGTAAACCTCCTATGAAACTTATTCATTGTCTTCCTTCACATTCCTCTTTAAAACTCCCCTTTCTCGGGATTCCTATCAAAAATTGCCAATGATTAGGATGCTGGAGTGCTGAGAGAACAGTCTATCACGCTGGCCAATATTGTGGCATTTGTTTCCTTACCCTCTCTGTCTGTATCCATCTGTCATCTCTATCTTCTTAGATTGTAAACTATTCAAGACAGTCTTTATGCTCTTTGTGTGTACAGCAACTACCACAATGGGGTCTTGGTCAATGACTAGGTTCCTATGCAGGCTGGTTGGGCTAGACAAATTCAAATTATACAAATAATATAAGTGTTTATTATTATTATTATTATTATTATTATTCTCCCACGTTTTATGTTGACTCACATCTTCTGCATCCACATAACTTCAATGACATGAAATAAATGCTGCTCATCATAAGTAAGGGATGCTGAATGAGAATGGTAGGATCCACACCCTAATATCAGAATATTTTATTTAATCAAAGGCACGTAATTGCAAAGGGACTGATCTCCACATTGTCTCTTTGTCAAGAGAAGACATAAAGCAAGCTGAGTGAGTGGGAGGATGAGCTGCTGTTACCGAACAAACATTCAGGCTCTTGAGTGCTGGACTTAGAGACAGAGCTCTAACGTGTTCCCCCAATACACACACATGCTCAATCTCCCATGCACAAGTTCCAAAGGAGCAGCTGTGTTAGTCTAGTCCAACAAAACAAACAAGGAGTCTTGCAGCACTTTTAAAGAGTAACAAATTTATCGATCTCATGAGCTTTCAAGGGAGTGACTCCCAATTCCTCAGACACTTGAAGATGGGGAATTTAGGCTATGTTCACACAGGGCAGGCTTGTTTCGAAACAACACATTTCGAAACAAGCTGTTTCGAAATAATATGTTATTTCGAAACAACTTATTTCGCTGGACAAAAACGGTGTCCGCGAAATAACGGAGTGAAATAGCAGGTCCACAGTGTGGACCTGCTATTTCACTTGGGGAGGGGACTGCAGGCACCCACAGGGTGCAGTGCAGAGGGGCACTGCACCCCATGGGTGCCTGCAGAGGGCTGCAGGCACCGGCGGAGTCAGGCGCAGGGCTGCGCCTCACTCCGCCAGTACCTGCAAGGGACTGCAGGCACCGCGCCTCACCTGGCGGGTGCCTGCAGCCCCCTGCAAGCACCCGCCAGGAGAGGGCAGCGGGGCACTTCACCCCAGGGGCTTTAAAGCCCCTGCTGCCCCCCAACCTGGAGGCGCGGCCCTGGGCAAGGCCTTGGGCAAGGCGGAGAAGGCAGTCATCAGTGCCTCGGCAACCTGATAAGCCTCCTGGATTGGCGGTACTGGGAGGCAGAGAGGTGCCCACACAAGGGGTGTTGCTGCCACCAGGCCTGCAGGGCTCATGCCTTGCATCACCCTGGGCTGGCAGAAGCTGAATCCAGCTATGGGCCACCTGCTACTGGCAACCAGCAGTGGCAGGAGCTGGATCCGGGCTGGGGCCACCTGCAGCTCATTGGCAGTCGTTGGGGCCAGACTGAGCCACCTGGGCTGCCTACCATTGGCTGGCTGTGGCTGGGGCAGGACTGGGCCCACCCAGGCCACCTGCCACTGGCCAGCAGTGGCTGGGGCTGGATCAGGTCTGCCCAGGCCACCTGTCAGCAGTGGCTGGAGCTGGATCAGGCCCCAGGGGCTGGATCGGGCCTGGGGTAGGGCCCAACCCTTGTTTTCAGGCAGCAACACCCCTGGCCCTCATGCTCTCTGTGAGGAAGCCAGGCTGCAGAAAGCCTCGTCTGTCCTGTGTTCCTGGAATGGGGCTGGACCCCGGCTTCTCCAGAGCCTTGGGGGGAGCGAGGTGAGCCGGCCCAAAGGCTCCCCCTACCCCCAGGCCATGCACGCTGCTCTTGGCTCTGTGCCGGAGCAGAGGGGAGGAGGCAGGAGGTAGCGTGGCCGGGGCAAGGGGTAGTGATACTAGCTCCGTGCTGCCTCCCGCCCCCTCCCCGCTGCTCCAGCACAGAGCCGAGAGCAGCGCATGTAGCAGGGAGGGAGATGGCCTGCAGCACTGAACCGGGCCACCCTTTTGGCCAGCTTGCCTGGTCCCTGGCATGGGGGGGGCAGCATTGCAGCCCCATGGGGCCCCCCAGAGCGCAGGGCCCTGGGTGGCTGCCCCACCCGCCCTACCCTAGGGACAGCCCTGCCAACATCAACCTTGGCGGTTCAGACACCAAGTGCAGGGCTGACTCCATTAGTAAAGCCTTTAAGCAGATTTCTCTCTCCTTTTGACTTCTAGGTTTAAAAGCTTTACAAATTTTGCATTTGTTTTTACAGTGGGCTTCCCCTAAGCACTTTAAACGGCTATCATGAGGATCACTGAGAGGAAAAGCCTTGCAGCAGGCAGCACAGGGCTTGAAACCAGGGAATCCTGGCATGATGCCAAGAACAATAATTCCTTCTGGGGCTATTTACTATCAAAAGCTATCTAAACTATCCTAATCTAAGAGAACAATACAACAGGTACTTGGGCACATCTAGAACTATTAACTCAAAACAAACAGGGGAAGCAGTTTGTTAAGTGAGTGTTACTCACCCTTGTGCAGTAGCCAAGGTTCTTCGAGATGCGTGTCTCTGACTGCTCCACCATAGGTGTCTTCGGCACCGTGCACCAGGGATCGGAGATTCTCAAAGCAGTGCCCAGAAGGGAGGGGGCACGTGCGTGATGAGGAGCACTGAGTCACTTCATGCCCTTAGGGACTCATGCGCGTCCCCCCCCCCCCGCTCCTCAGTTCCCTCCGTACCGCAGAGCCGAAAGAAAGAGCGGCTCCGAAGTAGAGGGGAGGAGGGCGGGTAGTGGAGCATGTCGGAGACACGCATCTTGAAGAACCTTGGCTACTACACAAGGATGAGTAACACTCACTCTTCTTTGAGCAGTGCCTCCGAGTGCTCCACCATAGGTGTTTACCAAGCTTTTCGGATTAATGGACGGTGGGTACTTCGGAGCTTAATAGGCGTGGTGAGTTTAGGACTGCTGTGCCCACTGCCGTGTCATCAGTGGCTAATTGTTGAATAGCATAGTGCTTTGCAAATGTGTCCGTTGAAGACCACGTGGCTGCCCTGCAGATGTCAAGTATAGGGACATTGCGCAGGAATGCCTTAGAGGCCGCCATGGACCTGGTGGAATGGG
The DNA here is from genome assembly GCA_007922195.1 of Podocnemis expansa. Lineage (NCBI taxonomy): Eukaryota > Metazoa > Chordata > Testudines > Podocnemididae > Podocnemis > Podocnemis expansa. The sequence goes on along the minus strand of ML682040.1, from coordinate 19,663,380 downwards.
CATGAATGGTGGTTGGCGGCTGTTGGCCAGATAAGTGATAAGCTGTCCGTATACAGGATGAAATCCAGTTTGATAGCCTTTGTTTGGACACTGCTTCTCCTCTAGAATGCTCAATTGAGGAGAGAAAAAGTCTAGGTGATTTTCTAAAGTCACGTGTTCTATCCAAATAGAACGTGAGAGCTCGGCGAACGTCCAGTGTATGGAGAGCTGCTTGATGAGGAGTGGAATGGGGTTTTGGAAAAAACACCGGAAGGTGTATTGTTTGATTAAGATGGAAGGGTGATGAAATTTGGGAATGAATTTAGGGTGTGGTCTCAATGAGACCTTATCTTTAAAGAATACTGTAAAGGGCGGATGAGCCATTAGCACGGCTAGTTCACTAACTCATCTGGCAGAAGTGATCGCAACCAGAAATACAACCTTCATAGAGAGGTATAGAAGGGAACATGTGGCTAGGGGTTCAAAAGGTGGTTTAGTTAGTACTTGAAGGACCATGGTCAAGTCCCATTGAGGTACTGGCAGTTGAACATGAGGATAAAGGTTTTGGAGTCCTGCCATAAATCTTTTCAGTATAGGATGAACGAAGACTGAGGAGTTGTCAATAGCTGTGTGGAAGCACGATATTGCTGCCAAATGCACCCTGATTGTGCTAACAGAAAGGTTTGTGTTTTTCAGGTAGATGAGGTAGTCCAGTATCAATGCAATGGAAGCCGTAAATGGATCTACAGTGTGCTGCGAACACCAGGTGGAAAATCTGCACCACTTTTGAAGGTAAGCATGCCTAGTGGCTGGCTTCCTACTGTTTAGAAGAATGAACTTTGCTGTATCTGAACATATTAATTCTACTTGGTTGAACCACTGAGAAGCCAGGCTGTCAGATGTAATCTGTTGAGACCCTGGTGTAGGATTTTCCCGTTGTCTTGAAAGAGGAGATCCGGTATGATTGGAAGTTATTGGGGTTGCTATTGACATGAGTCGAAGACGGGAATACCACGGCTGTCTTGGCCATGATGGTGCTATTAGTATAACCCTGGCTGCATCCTGGTGTATTTTTGTTAGGGTTTTGGGAATGAGAGGTATAGGGGGAAACACATAGTGAAGCGGTCTGTTCCATTTGATGAGAAATGCATCCCCCTAAGGATTGCAGGTCCGCCCCTGCTCTGGAGCAAAAATGAAGGCACTTCCTGTTGTGTCTTGTCACGAATAGGTCGATTGTAGGGAAACCTCACACTTTGAAGATTTGCTGAAGGATGGAGTCCTTCAGTTCCCACTCGTGATTGTGGTGGAAGTACCTGCTTAGAGAGTCAGCTATTATGTTGGCTTTGCCCGGTAGGTACATCGCCGAAATGTGTATGTGATTGGCGATGCACCAACGCCAGAGTTTCATGGCCTCTATGCACAGAGATGGAGAGTGGGTTTCTCACTGCCTGTTGATGTAGTACATGCAGGTTGTATTGTCCGTCCAGATGTTTATGACTTGTCCCTGTATGAAGGGGAGGAAGTGATGGCAGGCACTGCGTACTGCTCGAAGCTCGCGGAGATTTATGTGAAGGCGTGCTTCGTGCATCGACCATCTGCCCTGAGCCGTTTTGTGCTGCAGGCAGGCACCCCAACCGATCTTTGATGCATCCGTGGTGATCTGTAATGACGGGGCTCATGGTATGAAGGGAATGCCCTGCAACAGATTGTTGGGGGAGGTCCACCAGTTTAAAGAATCCCTTATTGTTTTTGGAACAGAGAGAAGGTGGCAAGAGGCCCGTCTCCTGAACTTGAAGGTCCTGAGAAACCATAGCTGGAATGGTCTCATATACAGTCTGGCACTGCGAACCAGGTAAGTAGAAGCAGCCATATGGGCTAGTAGTTTCATGCATGTATGTGCCGTCACACAGGGAGAAATTTGTACTGATTGAGCTAGGCGCTTCACGGCGCGAAATCTTTCCTGTGGAAGAAAGGTTGTAACGGAAGGAGTGTGAATCCTTGCCCCTATAAAGAGAATGTCTTGCGAGGGGGTTAGTGAGGATTTTTCGTAGTTTATGGTAAGGCCAAGTCGGTGGAACAGGGTCAGTGTGGTTTGCAGGTGATGTTGAGCCTGTTCGGGAGACTGAGCCTTGATAAGGAGGTCGTCCAGGTAAGGAAAAATTATGATTCCTTCTTCCTTCCTGAGGTAGGCTATGACTACGGACATAATTTTTGGAGAAGACACGTGGTGCCGTGCAGAGACCGAAGGGGAGCACTGTGTATTGATAATGGTTGTCCAGGTGAGTGAATCTCAAAAATTTTCTGTGGGTTGGACGTATTGCCACATGGAAATAAGCATCCTTCAAGTCGAGGGATACGAGCCAATCGCCGCGATCTAGTGCTGGAAGAATAATTGGAAGTGTGACCATTCTGAATTTTTGGGTTCGCATAAAAACATTGAGAGCCCTGAGGTCCAATATAGGTCTCCATCCCCCTGTCTTTTTGGTGGTAAGAAAATATCGGGAATAGAAACCGCTGCCCCTGTATTGGCTGGGGACATACTCTATTGCCCCAAGAGAGAGGAGGTTGTCTATCTCCTGTGAAAGGAGTTGTAGGTGAAGGGGGTCCCTGAAAAGGGACGGGAAAGGGGAATGGGAAGTAGGCTTCGCGTGAAATGGGATGGTGTATCCGTTGGTAATAATCTCAATGACCCATCTGTCCGTTGTAATAGCCTTCCAGTTGGGGAGGAAGGGCAGAAGCCTGCAGTTGAAGTAGGGGGTGTGAGGATAAATTGCTTCCTGTAATGTTATGGAGCGGCTGATCGATCCCTCGACTGAGAAGTCAAAACTGTTGTTTAGGGTTCGAGTGCTGATTTGCAGATGATGCTTGATTCGGTTGCCTACGTCTAGTTTGATTTCTTGGTCTGGAACGAGGATTATCATATCTCTTGTTTTGGGAGTAGAATGAGAGCCTGTTAGTATAGGGATGATATCTGTTGGTCCTCCTCGATGGGCCAGGGGTGTAAATGCCCAGAGTACGGAGAGTGGCTCTAGAATCTTTCAGAGTATGCATAATGTCGTTTGTTCTTTCTCCGAACAGCTTCTTTTTGTCAAATGAAAGGTCCTCTATGGTGTTCTGCAGCTGCTTGGGAAGAGCAGCAGCGTGCAGCCAGGAAGATCTGCGCATTACGATTGCAGAGGCCATAGCCCTCGCAGCTGTGTCAGCTATGTCAAGTGCTGCTTGAAGAGATGTTCTAGCTGATAATTGACCTTCTTTGATTAGTGAATTGAATTGTTCTATTTTGTCCTGGGGGATATGGTCAATAAAATCTGCAAACTTTGAATAGTTGTCATGGTCATAATTAGAAAGAACTGCCAAATAATTAGTTATTCTCAGTATCAAAGAGGCAGAAGTGTAGACTTTCCTGCCTAATAGATCGAGTTTTTTATCCTCCTTATCAGTAGGGGTTGATTTGGTAGTCGCCTGCTTTGCTCTTTGAGCCGCTGCTTCTATCACCAAGGAATTTGGCTGGGGGTGGGTAAAGAGGAATTCGTTGTCTTTTGGGGCAATGAAATATTTCTTGTCAATCTTTTTAACAGTGGGAGTTGTTGATGCTGGTGTTTGCCAGATAGCATCAGCAGGCTCCATAATACCTGCATCCATTGGGAGGGCGACTTTCGTTGAGACTGATGATTGCAGGATTCTATAGAGTTTGTGTGGAGTGGTTGATGTATCCTGCAGTGAAATGTCCATTGCGTCAGCGACTCTCTTAAATAGGTCATGGAATTGTTTATTATCGTCTGACTTGGTAAGGTTAGTAGTGTGGTCAGCCAATGTTTCATTTAAGACTTGCCCCAGAGGAGAATGAGAACGTTGGCCGAATTGTGGAGCTGCCTGCTGAAGAATGGTTGGAAATTGTTGCACGGGGGAGCTGGCTGTACAGGGGTGTAATAAGGCCAGGGTCCCCAAGGCATCCACTGCATAGCCATTGGGGCATTATTGGAGTATGGAGGAGGTGCCCAGGTAAAACCAGGGTACTGAAGTTGCTGAGGTGGTATAGAAGATTCAGGAGGCACAGGTGGCTGTTGAGCTATTGGCTGGGGAGTATCAGAGCAGATGCTTTGTGAAGATGACAATCATATAGATGTCATCAGATCCTGTGAGGAATCCATCTCGAACAGAGGTGAAATTGGAGAGGAATTGGGAGTTTGGCTACAGTAGTGGGTCTTTTGCTTGTGTTTCCGAGTAGTTTCTGAGGACGGAACTCCCTCTAGTGTCATAGGTGGGCGTTGCAGGGTTTGAGACAGAGCCGAGTGCTGCACTTGAGAGAAAGTGACCAGAGCAGAGAAAAATGCTGAGGCAGCATGATCCAACGGCACCGAAGGCTGGGGGGGGTGGAACCGAGCTCTGTGCCGACTGGCAGAAGGCAGGTATCGGTGCAGAAGGGTTTGCCTGCACTGAGAACGGCACCGAAGGGAGGGGGGGGTCAGAGCCCCTGCTGTTGCCGGTGCCGTTCCAGCTGCTTGTTGAGGCATCACGGCTGTCAGTAAAGCAGGCGGTGCTGAAGGCTGAGCAACCACCGCAGTCTCTCGCCCCTGTTATTTAGATGAACTAGGGGAGCGGTTTCCCTTAACAGGGGTAGAATTGCCCGGGGCACTTGGAGGCTCAAGGGCAGTATCAACTCTGTGACTGCTTTTAGGTTTTTTTGTAGTCAGAGAGGAAGGCTCTGAGGAGTGCTGTTTTTGCGGCTTGTCTGAGGCAGCCGGGGAGTGAGCAGGTTCTGAAGCTGGTTTAAGAGAGCCCTCCATAAGAAGCAATTTCAGCTTCATTTGTCTCTCCTTCCTTGCTCTAGAGGTGAGGTTTTTACAGTGAGGACACTTGTGAGATAAGTGTCCCTCACCGAGGTATTTGATGCATTGATTGTGGCCATCAAACGCTGGTATTGCCTCTCTGCAGGAGGCGCAGCGTTTGAAGCCCGGAGGCAACGGCATGAGGAGTTTAGTTTCGCTTTGCTGGTGTTTTTTTTTTTTTTTTTTGTTTTCTTTTAACTGTTTCCTATCCTTTCTGTATTTGGTAGTAGATTATGTTGTTGTTTCTGCACTGGTTTCAGTTTAAGTGGAGCTGTGAGAAAAACTGTCCTGAGCCAACGGCGGAAAGGAGGGAACTGAGGAGCGGGCGGGGCACGCGCGTGAGTCCCTAAGGGCATGAAGTGACTCAGTGCTCCTCATCACGCGCGTGCCCCCTCCCTTCTGGGCACTGCTGTGCGAATCTCCTATCCCTGGTGCACGGTGCCGAAGACACCTATGGTGGAGCAGTCGGAGACACTGCTCGAAGAAGAACTATTGCTTGCTGGAACAAGAGTAGGGTTGCCAGATACCAAAGCATGGAAAGGAGGATGGGGAAGTAGGAAAAGGAGGACGTTGGAGGACAGGTGGAGAAAATGTAGTATTTATGTAATCTTCTGTTTTTAGGGGGCCTTGGAATGCTTTCCCCTAAAAAAAGGGTGTTGCAGGGCATTCCAGCATACTTTAACCCCTGAAAATCATGTATTTTAAAATGCCTGCCAGATGGAGGACGTGAAGGTAAAAAGGAGGACATGTCCTCCTTTTGCCTGATATCTGGTAACCCTGAACAAGAGAGTTCCAGTAGACTTTACAAGCAGAAAGGAGGAACTGGTAGGACACAGGGCCGGCAGTGCCTCACATACCACACTATGGGTGCAGGACTCCAGGGTAGGGTTTCAAGATGCCTGGCAAAAGGAGGACATGTCCTCCTTTTTGCCTTCATGTCCTCCATCCTCCAAGCATTTTAAAAACAGGTGCTTTTGTCTGGCTTTTTACTGATCAGGAATAGAATGTTAAAAACCCCTCTAACAACCAAGTTACAGAGCAGGGGGTCTTCCACCAGCTGCTGGGGATTGGAGGTGGTCACATGCACGCATCACCCAATCACAGCTTAGCACAAACCAGGCCTTGTCACTAAGAGATCAGGTATCCCCTAAATCTGGAAGGTTTTTTTTTTATAGTGTTCCCTAGATAGCTCAGTTGGCAGGCAAAGTCTGGTTTAACTTTGGGGCTGTGGGTTCAAGACCTTTAAAAGGCACTTTTTATTTTTGGCCCTTACTCCCTACAAAACAGCTAACGGGGGGGGGGGGGAGAGACAGTGAATAGGGATACTAATAAAACAAAGGAAAATAAAGTCTATCATAAATAAAACTACTAATAGGGACCAATTAAATAAAACCACTAAAGGGACAGGTTTGAACTGGACAGAAACAATTCAGGAGCTTTTTTTTTTTTTTAACTGTAAAAAAGGGCTGCTGTGTTAAATGAAAAATGAGATCTGAGTTAACTGGTTTTTTTTTGTTTTGTTTTGTTTTTTAACTTTTTTAGGTACTTTTCACATTTATATTTGAAAATTTAGTTTTTTAACTGTAGTCTCATGAACATTAATGAAAGGGTCATGGAAAACTTTCATTTAATGAAAAAAATCCAGTTTTCGGTAAAAGAGAACATTTTGGTAATTTTCTTCATTTTAAAATAATTTATAAACACATATTGTGCAGTTTTAATTCTGCATTCAGTAATCATTACCCATTTTCCATGACATAATATGGTAATAACAGTTTTACTAATATTACAATGTCTCCACATCCTCCAATGTCCTCCTTTTTGGACTTCCCTGTCCTCCCTTCCGTGCTTTGGTATCTGGTAACCCTATTCCGGGTGGAACCAAAGCTGGCCCTACGGGTACTGCTATGGAGAAAAAGATTCCAATAGCCATGCATGCAGGCATGCACACACACACACCTATATCTGAATGGACATGAGCAGCACTTGAAAACATACTTAAAATTCATATGAAAATAAATGTGGTTACAAGTCCAATACTGGTAGCAAAGATGGAGTCAAATGCTAATAAATCTGGTCATGGGCTAAAATTAAATAAATATATTTTGAGTAATGAAAAATAATTGACTACAGCAGAATAGATGATGGCAGTAGCCATCTGTGTTAAGAGAAAGCAGATTATATTCATTTCTATTTTTCTTCTAAAGATATCAGACAAAGTATCAAACTTGTGGTGCTGATATCTGTGTTAAAGCTTCAGAATTCATACCTAAATGTTTGGGATTGGAATATCTTGTATTGCCTCCTGATTGTTCTAAATACATATATAATCTTAAAACATAGTGTTAACTGCTGTTCTTATTTTTTTATTTCTTTCGATAGGAATTAGTGTTCCTGTCAGCTAATTTCTAAATTATCTGGGGGGAAAAAACCCCTAGAATTTCAGGTGCATACTCCCTTGTTCTGTATGGACTCAAATTGAACTGACAACAAAGAACAGTTTTAAATTTTGACCCCCTGATTACAAACCTCGCTCCCCTTCGACGGTTAAGAGCCCCAGTTGTGGGACCCCATGTGTTAAAATTGGATCAACAAGAACAATTGGTTTTTCAACCTCAGACCTCACTAAAGGAGGTTCAGATCCATTTAAAAGGCATGAACATCTCTCACATTGCACCTGCATGTGCTCCCGTTATTGGTACTAGCCATAAGAGATGGGAGAAATGGGTACAAATGTGGCAAGGGGCTGACCATGTAAATAGAGTTAAAAGAGAGTTAAGTGACTGGATGGCACCTGTGGGAGCTGGAGTCTCTTTACTTGATGCTGCAAACATTGAAGTTATGGCCACAGAAAATATAGGAAAAATGGGAACCCCATTAACAGCATCTTTGAAACAGTTAAGTGAGGAACAGCAGTTAATAAGTAAGGTGTTTCCTGGGTGGGAAAAACTTATAGAAAGAGATGAAAGGTTATTGGTATCTGGGGTACAGTCCCTTCAAAACTATATTTCATTGGCCTCAGCGTGTGAGCAGGCTCAGGCTCTCACTCAAACTGTCATCATGGGAATGATTTGGCAAGCCACACAGGGACAAATTCCTATGGAGGCAATCAACTTAATTCGGCCCCATGTAACAAAGGAAGAATTGGCTCTCCAATTATGGTGGAGATTAGTTAATGCTTCATATAATCACCACCAGCAAAGTTTGCAGTTATTTCTAAAAACTGTGGCAGGCAAGGAAACTACAGTTATCTACCCACTGGTTCCACTGGGCTTACAGATTGATGATACCTTGGTAATGTACTCTAGAGATCATAACACCTGGGGATGGCAGAAAGATAATGTGTGGAATACAGTAAATGTAGAAGGATGTAGGAAAAAGGAAGGTTTGGGGTACACCTGTGAAGACCAAGCATGGGAAGAACATGATGAATGCTTCTTCCCACAACCTGGAAATAAGTCTCATTGTTCCTTTGATGGTACCCAGGAAAGTGAATCTGTTATTGTTTATATTGGGACAGCGTGTGTACGTGTAAGAACAAGATGTGATATTGTACTGATTAATGGATAACGGATACAACCCATGGTACCTTACATTAATCGCTGTTTCTGTAATGTAACCACCATTGTTACTTGTGACATTAAGTTTACTGTGCCTATATGGACTGTACAGCATTTAAATGCTTACCCTGAGTTATACAAGGAGGTTTCCCCCATTTCACTAGGAATGGGTCTCACTGCTATTAAGAACCTATTAACACATCCCTCTTTGCAAGCTGAATTACAAAGACTCAAAGCCTTAGGAGAAAATGGTGAACTTGAAATTCAGCACTACAACCAGGAAATCTCTAGACTAGCAGGCACAGTTAAAACTGCAAGCCAACATTCCTGGTGGGAAACTTTGCTTGGGTGGAGCCCCAGTGCAACAGGCTTTTTAAATATCTTGCTTCATCCTATTGTGGTGATCATTGGCTTCCAAATTATACTAGTGATTGGTCTGGTTATGCCGGTTTGTTGGATCCAGTGACTGATGCGGCGGCTGCAATGGATTGAAGATCAGACCCGGTATCACTAAGTAAAATGTGATGGGGATACTTGCTCAGGGCAAGCACCCCATCAATGGGGGGACTAGTTACGTGTTAGCTCTGTGTTCTTGAGGAATCAGAGCATAGTATCCAGCCTGTGCCTCCCTCCCCCCCACACATTCCCCAACCTCTGATTGAACTGAAAACCAAAAACAGTAGGAAATGGGAGCCATCCTCATCTACCCATATCCAAAAGCCATCAGCACAGTAAATGGAGCTTCATTTGCATTGACTATGGAGAGCCAGGCTCCAAAGCAGGAGCCACACTGAACTCTGGGATTGAAGAAGCAGGGAAGCATTGCCTGGTGGGGGATCTCACACCAAAACGAACAAACTCAGCAATTATCAGACCATTCTAGTCACAGACATGATAATTGATACCCAAAATACTGAGTCTGCCTGACTGTATTGTGAGCTTCTCTGAACCATTACACCCAGCCAGGAATGTGTATTGGCCATGTAAACAAGTCCTTATAGAAAACCTTTACCCACATCCAACAGAACAGTAGTGTAGTGTGTGTGCTGTGCAAGTCCTGATTGGATCCTTTCTGAATCCCGTGTGAGTCTGGATTGAGTCCTGACTCCTGATGCTTGGATCTAAAGCTGTATCATTTCCACTGGGATTTGGCTTTTCTTCCTTGCTGATTGCTTTGGGAGCTTTGCTTCCATCCAGCCTCTGACCCTGATCCGCACAACCTGGAAACCTTTCTGCTACACGGAGTGGTGAGACACCCCCCCCCAACTTCTCTCTCTCTCTCTCTCTCTCCGCCTGATACAGTAGAATCTAGGTAATATTGTAGCTGGGTGTTCTTCTTTCCTTGTATGCTTATCAATGCTGTAACTGGGTATTTTGGGGTATTCTTCTCTTAATTATTAGTAGTAGTACAAGTTTTAGATACCTAGCAATAAAATGACTTTTGTTATTAAGCCAGTTTCCAGACTCTTTTAAGACATCATTCCCTCTCCTTTGTGGTCTTGGTTTCTTTATATCACTTTGCAGCAACGCTTCTATTACCTAGTCAAAGATCCCTGTAATGCCCACAACCCTGTAAGGTTTGCTCACTGATAGGGCTAGTAGCCTGCTTGACTCCAGGGGCATATAAGGGTGACAGCTGACAAGTGCTGTTTTGACCCAGCCTGATTGAGTCCAGGGGCATATAAGGGTAGCAGATGAGAAGTGCTGTGTGACCCAGCCTGCTCAAGATCCATAATCAAGCCTGGTTTGGTGCGGTACAGGGGCACATAAGGGTAGCAGCAGAGAAGTGCTGTGTGACCCAGCCTGCTGAGTTCAGGGATACATAAGGGGTCAGCTGAGTGCTGATAGACCCGGTCCGCTCAGACACACCTCTATAGAAACACAAGTCACACAAGCAGCACACTAATAGAAGTACCATCTTCCCCATAGAGAAAGCAACCCTAATAAATGAGCATACCCCTAGTTGGTGGGCAAAGCTGGTAACACCCTGAAATCACAGTTAAAGTTCTTTCCTTCTCCCCTACTCCATCTGAAATCGTATCCCTGTTTGAAATTATGACTATGTGAGTATCTCACTCTTCATTCAGAGAAAAAGTTTCTAGCCCTCACAATTGCTGAATAACACTTGAAAATATGGATCCTAAAGACTGAAAAAACAGAAAGCTAATAAACACAATACAAAATATGTTATTTTAAAAGTGTCATTATTTTAAGTCAACCTCCTGATTTTCAGGACTGGATTAATGATTTTTGATGATCAACAAATAGCAATAAATGTCCTGAAAATGCAGTTTTCACTAACACGTGTGAGAAAAAGACTGGGCAGTAGATGAAAGACTACATTTCCCAGAAGTCTTTCTGCAAGATATAGGTCACTAAGCAGAGACCCTGCTCAGCTGCGGCATACTTGATCAGGTCTGGACAGGAGAAGACAAGAATATGGATTGGCTGTGCTCACGTGTGCTGTTGCTGCTACTGGAGCTTTAGGAAAATGACCTCAAGAAATTGACTCAGTGGTTTTTAATTCTTTCCAGATTCTTTGTGGGTGGAAGGGGTTAGTTAGCCTGTTATGTTACCTGTTGAATGCTATCCTCGAAAGGAGAGGACTTTGCCTTTTCCAGAGAGGTGGCCTCGAGCCAGCAAGTTCGCGCTGTCAGCCTGCGCAGCAGCTGTTGCAGAACTAGGTACTAGCCACTTGTGGCTTTATGAGTGGGAAGGGAGATGTGATTAACTGTGGGGGAGGGGAGGGAATATGCTCAACCTCACTCTTCCAGCCCTCTGGTTACTGTTGCCCCAAGGTTTAACAACTTCCCTTCTATGTTTTTCAGCTTGTAAAATATATAACAGCACTTTACTCAGGTCTGCAGTTTTACAAACTTGATGTTGCTCTGCAGTAGGTATTTCAGACCTATATCTTTGCTGTTGAGAACTGTGGGAGGCAATAGTGAACCAAAGCAAGTTGAGAATGATTTAAAAATATAACAGACTGTTTCTGGCAGGACAATAATTTGTGTTAGCTGGGCATTGCTGGGTATGGGGCATGTGCCCCAAATATATCATGGAGTGCCCTGAGCTGCTGCCTTGGAGCTGTGGCAGGGTTGGGGCCTTTTTAAATTTCACTCCCCCCTTCCCTCCTGCAGCACCCGAGGAACTAGCCCAGGACAGGAGGCAGGAAATTTAAAACGCCAGCATGGCAATAGGGGGATCAGCCCTTTTCCAGCCCAAGTAAGGATGGGGGGTGGGGGTGCTCTGTCGTATGCAGGTATGGGGAGACACAGCTGGGCTCAGGGTCAGGGTTTTGCATGGGAATTAGGGGAGCTAGGAGTGCCAGCCAGGCATGGGGTGCAAAGGAACCTAGAGCAGTGCCTGTGGGGCTTGGGGCAGCAGCCCCCACTCCAGAGTAGCGCACAGAGTAATCACCCCTGCCCCACAGCAGCACCAGCAGGACACAAGGAAGCCAGTGCCAAGACATTTTTGTGTGCATGTATGTAGCAATGCCCAGTCTAAGTTGACAATGACTGTGAGTAATTTGTCATCTACATTTAATTTAGAGTAACCTCCCTGCATCCCCTAATGAGATCTAATCTAGTTGGGAAGCTCAAGTTTCACATTTAAGGAAGAGTGAGTGCCTATACAATTTCCAAAGGGGTAGCTGTGTTAGTCTAGTTCAGGAGTCTCAAACACATGGCCCCTAAAGCTATTTCCTGCGGCCTGCAACAACACTACCATTACCAATGCTTGCAATATTGTTGTATGAAAAAGTTTCAGCAGTGCAGCCCTCAGGCTAACGTACTAGTCCTTATGCAGCTCTCATGGTGTTTTGAGTTTGAGACCCCTGGTCTAGTTCATCAGAACAAACAAGGAGTCCTGTGGCATATTTAAAGGCTAACAAATTTATTTATTGCACAAGCTTTCATGGGAGAAAACGTGATCCATAATTTGATCATGTGTAATATCTCACATGTAAACTATTAATTTGTATATAAAAATGTGGTGCAACATCCTAGTGACTTATAATCATTTATAGTATGGAGCTATACTATGACTGTACCTGCATCTCTAAGTATTATTAGTGTTATTTATAATTTCTATTATTGTAATGCCTAGGAGCCCTAGTCACAGACCAGAACCTCATTGTGTTAGGCGCTGTAGAGACATACGAGTCAAGAGACTGACCATGCTCCAAATAGATTACAATCTAAGTATAAAAAGAAAGCCAACAGATAGATACAGATGGCCTGGGGGTATGAGGCAGTGTTCATTAGAACTATAGATAGGTAAGTGCTTCAGAACACCAGCAACCTAGCTTTTGTCAAGCATTTTGATCTTAGGGGCAGCCTGTAGCTATACTGCCCCAGAGTCTCACAGGGAAGGAACTGAGGGATACTTTGTTCCTTGTTCTGCTGTGTTCATTGCTTCCCCCTCTGCTCAAAGTAGCTCCCTCATGTTGAAGGGTAGGGCACTCAAACATCTGCCCTTGCCATGCTCACCTGCATGAGGCTGAGGAACTTACTGGCTTTGCACTGTGTGCTGCCCGTCTGGGGCACAGACCAGTCACTTAAGAATGGCAGGGAGCTTGACCTACCCAACAGCCTTCCCTTTGCCCCAGCACATAACAGTCTTGGCCAGGGAATGTGTAAAAGGGTGGGAGTAACTGAAAAGCATTTAATGTGCTCCAGCAACTTCCAGAAATTCCAAGTATTTCTAAACAGAAACATCACAAGCGGGGCAGGTGGTAAGCACTGGATTTGTAAGGGAAAGAACTTGGGATACAATGAAAAGTGTTTGTATTTTTTGCTACTTTGTCTAAACTACCTTGAGTACAGCTTTCAAGGAAGAAGCCTCAGAGCTGTATGTCCATGCGCCATAATGAGCCACCTGCCTAAATCTGAACTCACTTACTCTTTTTCGCAGCAGGATCAGCACCTGCTAGCAGAGTGGAGTGTCTGATGCAAATGCCCCAATCCAATGACATAGTATTTTATAGAATGGGGCCTGATTCAGCTGGGTTCCCTGTTATTTTCCTTTAGTGACCTTTCCCCTGGACCTCACGAAAACTCGACTGCAGAGCCAAGGTGAAGCTGCTGTTTATCGCTATGGAACTACTGCCAGACAAGATACACCATACCGCGGCATGCTACGCACTGCAGCAGGGATTGTTCAAGAGGAAGGCTTACTAAAACTCTGGCAAGGAGCAACACCTGCAGTCTACAGACACATAGGTGACTATCTTGTCCCACAGCAAGTCAGAATGCTGTTTGCTCTGTTCCATAGCTATACTGTCTTGTGTCATAATGCTGCCATGTCTGTTGGTCAGGTGTCGCTGGCACTGGGCACACGGGGCACGTGCCCCGAATCCCAGCGCCGGTGCCCCAGATCTCTGGCGCAATTGGGCCAGAGATCTGGGGCCCAGCCACCAGCAGCTGCGGCAGCCCCATCCCCAGCCGGGGATGCTGGGCCCAGCCGCCCACTTCCGGCCCCATCCCCGGCCAAGGATCCAGGGTCTGGCCGCCCGTGGCAGGGAATCTGAGGCCCGGCCACCCGTGCCGGCAGCAGCCCCATCCCTGGCTGGGGATGCAGGACCCTGCTGCCTTCAGCCGCTTCCGGCCCCATCTTCAGCCGGGGATGCATGGCCTGGCCTCCTGCGGCCGCTTCCAGCCCCGTCCCCAGCTGGGGATGCAGGGCCTAGCCAGCTGTGGTGGCTTCTGGCCCTGTCCCTGGTCAGGGGGCAGGGTCTGCAGGCCGGGGGTGGGGCCCATGCCCCAGGTCAGTGACACCTCTGCTGTTGCTAACCCTTCTGCCAACTGCCGATAGCAGGACAAGGGGCTCATTTGATTTATTTAGAGATCCGCCTCTAGAACTATGACTTTAGCCCCCACCCAGAGTTCATAGAATCATAGGGTTGGAAAGGACCTCATGAGGTCATCTAGTCCAACCCTCTGCCAGAAGCAGGACCACTCCCACTAAACCATCCCAGTCATGGTTTTGTCCAGCCGGGCCTTAAACACCTCCAAAGATGGAGACTCCACCACCTCCCTCGGCAGCTCATTCCAAGGCTTCACCACTCTCCTAGTAAAAAAGTTTTTTTCTAATATCCAGCCTCGACCTCCCTAACTGCAACTTGAGACCATTGCTCCTCGTTCTGTCCTCTATTACTGAGAACAGTTGAGCTCCATCTTCCTTAGAGCATCCCTTCAAGTAGTTGAAGGTTGCTATCAAATCCCCCCTCAATCTTCTCTTCTGCAGACTAAATAAGCCTAATGCTTTCAGTCTTTCCTCATAGGGCTTGTGCTCCAGCCCTTTAATCATTTTGGTTGCCCTCTGCTGAACTCTCTCTAGCATGTCCCTGTCCTTTTTGTAGTGGGGAGCCCAAAACTGAACACAGTATTCTAGATGTGGCCTCACCAGTGCAGAACAGAGGGGAATGATCACATCCCTTGATCTGCTGGTGATACTTCTTTTGATGCAGCCCAGTATGCCATTGGCCTTTTTGGCAGCAAGAGCACACTGCTGACTCATATCCAGCTTCCCATCCACCATGACCCCCAGGTCCTTTTCTACACTGCTGCTACTTAGCTGAATGTTTCCCAGCCTGTAGCGGTGCGTGGGGTTTTTCCATCCCACATGCAGGATTTTACACTTGTCCTTATTGAACCTCATAAGATTTCTATTGGCCCACTGTTCCAATTTATCTAGGTCTCCCTGTATCCTGTCCTTGCCCTCCAACGTGTCTACTGGTCCCCCCAGCTTGGTGTCATCCGCAGACTTACTGAGAATGCAGTCTATTCCATCATCCAGATCATTGATGAAAATGTTGAACAGAACCGACCCTGGGGCACACCACTTGTGACTGGCTGCCAGCTAGACATGGAACCATTATTTCCTAAACACTGAAACCGTTGATCTAGCCAGTTTTCTATCCACCTTATAGTCCACCCATCCAACCCATACTTTCTTAATTTGCCAATGAGAATGCTGTGGGAAACTGTATTAAAAGCCTTCCTAAAATCAAGGTATATCACATCAACGGTTTTTCCTGCATCTAGAAAACCAGTCATCTGCTCATAGAAGGAGATGAGATTGGTCAGGCATGATTTACCCTTGGTAAATCCATGCTGACTGTTCCTGATCACTTTATTTTCCTCTAAGTGTTTGAGGATGGATTCTTTGAGAATCTGCTCCAGAATTTTTCCAGGGATTGAGGTGAGGCTGACTGGTCTATAATTCCCTGGATCCTCCTTTTTCCCTTTCTTGAAAATAGGCACTACATTTGCTTTTTTCCAATCCTCTGGAACCTCCCCCGTTCTCCATGAGTTTTGAAAGATAACGGCCAGTGGTGCTGCTATCTCATCGGCCAATTCCCTTAGCGCTCTTGGATGCAGTTCGTCCAGCCCCATGGACTTGTGCACATCCAGCTTCTTTAAGCAGTCCCTAACCTGACCTTCCATCACCAAGGGCCTCTCTTCTCTCATCTGCCATACCCATGGTAGTGGGCTTGGAGCTGACCCTGCCTGTGAAAACTGAAGCAAAAAATGCATTGAGCACTTCAGCTTTTCCCTCATCCTCTGTCACAAGGATGCCTGCCCTATTCAGCAAGGGGCCTACACAATCCCTGATCCTTTTCTTGTTATTAACATACTTGTAGAACCCCTTCTTGTTATCCTTTACATCCCTCTGTAGCTGCAACTCCATTTGTCCTTTGGCCTTTCTGATTTTTCTCTGCAGTCCCTAGCAATATCTTTATATGCCTCCTTGGTCATCTGTAAGCTTCCTTTTTATGTTTAAGCTCAGAGCAGAGTTCTCTGCTAAACCATTCTGGCTGCCTCACATGTTTGTTCTCTCTCTTAATTGGAATGGCAACTTCCTGTGCCCTTAGCAGGGTTTCTTTAAAATATAACCAACTCTCTTGGACTCCTTTCCCCTTCAGATTAGCTTCCCAAGGGATCCTGCCCATCAGTTCCCTGAGGGAGCCAAAATCTGCTTTTTTGAAGTCCAGGGTTTGTGTTTTGCTTCTTTCCTTCCTTCCTTTAATCAGCATCCTGAACTCAACTATGTCATGGTCACTACTGCCTAGCTTGCCATTTACCTCTACCTCCCTGATCAATTCTTCCCTCTTTGTGAGCGGCAGGTCGAGCGGTGCAAGGTCCCTTGTTGGTTCCTCTAGTATTTGTACTAGAAAGTTGCCCCCAACACGCTCTAAAAATTTCCTGGATTGCCCATGCACTGCTGTATTGGCCTCCGAGCAGATGTCAGGGTAATTGAAGTCCCCCATCAGCACGAGGGCTTGTGATCTACAAGCTGCCGCTAGTTGTCCATAGAACACCTCATCCACCTCCTGCTTCTGGTCTGGTGGTCTATAGCAGACACCCACCACAACATCCCCCTTGTTGCTTTCCCCTCTCAGTGTAACCCACAGACTTTCTACTGGCACGCTTCCACTTCCATAATGGAGCTCTGAGCAGTCATAGAGCTCTTTTACATATACTGCTACTCCCCCTCTTCTTCCCTGCCTTTCCTCAACAGTTTATACTCATCCATGGCAGAGCTCCAGTCATGCAGACTATCCCACCACGTCTCCATTATTCCTATAATATCATAGTTCCTTGTCTGCGCTAGTATTACCAATTCTTCTTGCTTATTTCCCAGGCTCCTCACATTAGTGTATAGGCACCTAAGATACCCAGCCGATTGCCCTACTTTGTCATGTTGATTTCCAATTCTATTACATAAACCTCCTTGCATTTTTTCTTGGAGTTCTCCTCCCCCACTCTCCTCACATATTGGGGCTTCAGTAGAGCACTTAAGACATTTATTTGATTCCCGCCCCCCCCCCATGTTCCAACTACCTTCTCTTTTATTGCTGGTGCTACAGTCCCAGCACCCCCCCCAAGTTCCATCCCTTCCCCCAGATCACCCACATTGTTACTTACCTGTGGGCTTTGGTCTCCTTCCCCCCCTTGAACCTAGTTTAAAGCCCTCCTCACAGTTGTATTCTGACTCCCAGGTCTAGGAAGTAAAAGTAAAACCTCCCCCGTTACCTTTGCAGATTGTTGTTCCCTGTTTGCAGGTGTTCAGTACCCTTGTGATTCTGGAACCACAACAGCCTTCTATATTGGGGAAAAAAGGACAAATCCCAAAGAAAGCATAATCACTGCACTTAAATTTAAATATAGCACAGTAACCCAAACCCAGTCAACATTTCAATTGTTCGGTAAACCCTGTAGCTCAGTCTCCACCCAGCTGAATCCTCATTTGCAGCTCCAATTAGGGTTTGTCTAAATGAGGCAACTCAGGAAAGTTAATCTAAATAAACCTTTAAAATATATTAGTTCAGCCCCATTAAACATTTGCATGAACACTAATTCAGAATTAAAGTTTGATTTAGCTTAAGTCACTTCAGAAGTGATCAGCGTGCCTGTGAAACGATGGCTCTCCTGTCTGTCTGCTTCAGTCTAGAGAAGTCCCACTCAGTTGTGCAGCTACCTAGTTCAGTTTCAGAACATCATCTTTTATGCTGCTGGTCTAGTTGGGCACTACTGAGAAGTCAGTTTTGCATCCCTGGATCAGCCACACTGAAATGTGAACTCTGTGTATCTGCCACAGCTGGTCTGGTCTAGCCTGGCCGTGATGTTAATTCTTGTACCTTCACCTCAGCTGGTACAGTCAGGCTTTACTGTGTACTCATTTCTGCACCACTGCCACAGCTAGACCAGTCAGACCTCTTTGTAAAACCAGTTTTGCCGTCCTGCCACAAAGGGCTGTAAAAAGGGCAGGGTGACTGGGGCTTTGCACCTGGCATATATCGAGCTGCTCTGTTTCACCAATCGATTTGAGGGCACATTTTGCACTGCTTGCTCCAGGTGTGCCCCCAGCACCGAAATACCTATTTCCAGCATTGCTGCAACAGCTAGTCTAATTGGGTCTCACTCGAAAGTCAGTTCTGTAACTGTGCCATGGCTGTAGTTGTCATTCACACATCCTCAGAATACCAGATGTTCCAGTACTTCTGAGTTTGGCATGGATCCACTTCGCATACAAGATGAACATGAAGTTATACTGGCAAAGGTGGGGCAGTGTGCTCTTAAAGCAGCATTCCCCATCCATACCAGTTAAAACCATGTCCTTTGTTGTTTCAGTAGCAGACAGGGGATGAAGAATTTAAAAACAGGACTGTTGGGCTTAAAAAGGGTTGAATGTACTAGTCCAGTTAAGATGGTGGATCTAGTCAGGTCTTGCCATTAAGTCATTTCTTGCACCCCCTTGTTAAAGCCTGGGCCTCACCATGAAATCAGTTCTGTGCCCTCACCACAACTAGTTTAGTCAGGCCTGGCCATGAAATCAGTTATACACCACAGACACAAGTGGTTCTCCTGGGCCTGATTCCATTATCATTGCTGCTGCCGGCAACCTTGCTATAGTTTGTCCACCTGGGTCTCACAGCTAAGTTATTTCTGCACCTTCTCCAGAGCTGGACTCATTTCTATTATCTGTGAAGTCACTTCTGCATCACTGTTCCAACTAGTTTGATCAGGTCTTTCTGTGAAATCAGTTCACCATTCCTGCCAAGTCTAGAGTGCCACACGCACATGCCAGAAAACAGGACATTCCAGTACTGCTGAGTACAGTGTGGGCCTGTCTGCACCTCCATTCTCACAAGAATGACATGGAATGCATGGTGAACTTTAGGTCACACAGGCAAGGGGTTGGGCAGCATGCTCTTCAAAATGGCATCCTCTGGCTATGATACCAGACAAAACCACATCCTGTGTTTTCTCAATAGTGGATGGGGACAAACAATTTAAAAATAGGACTGTCTGCTCCAAAATCGGACAAATGGCCTGCCTAACATGGCTGGTCTAGTTGGTCGTTGCTGTGATGTCAGCTCTGCCCCTCTACTATAGCTAGATCAGTTGGGCCTGTTCATTGCGAAAGCAGTTCTGCCTGCTTCCTGCCACATAGCTGCTCTGGGTTGTGTCTTGCCATGAAATCAGTTCTGTGTCCTCACCACATCTTGTCCAGGTGAGCCTCAATGTGCAATCAATATACAGACCTGTCCAGATGGCCTGGTCAGATGTTGCTGTGAAGTCAGTTGTGCACTGCTGCCACAGTTGATACAGGTGAACCTTACTGAGAAGTGGGGCCTCAATGTCCACCAGGCCAGTCCTGGAGAATCACTCTACAGTCTCCACCAGGGGAACGTAGTGCAACACTGAACCCTGAGATAGAGTCGTGCTTGCTGGACTAGAGATACTGATTTTTAGGGTGGAGCTCTCCCAACCCTATCTTGCATTCCATTCCCTAACCAGATTGAACTATCGTACTTGTAATGTCTGGTTGACCCATCCATTCTGGGGCAAGTCTTGCACATTGCCCATGACCTTGCACATCTCCAGTCACATACCAATCTGTTACCATTCATGCAGGCAAAATATAAACTAGTTCCAACACAGTAAGCGAAACTAAGTATTATAATTATAATTATAATTCAAGCAACTGAGGCTAGCCTGAGGCAGTAAAATGCTCCATCTCCAAGCCTTTTCACTGTTGTTTACGTCTTAGCCTGAACTGGAAAGGTACAGTCAAATCACACCAACATTTTTAATTAACCTCCCTACTTTTCCATTTCATCTGAATATGCTCACGAATGATCTCACAAACTTGTGGGGTATGTGGATAGGTACCTCACTCTCAATTCCTCCTGTGACGTGAGTTATGTGTCTTATTGGACCAATTAATGTCTCAACTATTGTCACAATGGGTGGGTGCATTTTAAGTGGAATTTCACTGCTTTTTCAGATAGAGCAATTAAGTCACTGTAAGTATGCTGCGCAAAAAAAAAAAAAAAAACTGTCTTCAATAGGCTTTCTCCTCTGAAAGTTCCCAACATACACAAAAATATTTGGCTAAATCATTCTTTCAAAAGGCAGTTTTCTGAGTGTCTTGCTTAGGCTGGAATTCCACATACAAGGAAAAAACATTTCTCACAAAGTGTTCAGGCAACTGTAACAGCTTTCTGAATACGACTCTGCCAGTGCAGGGCTTGACAAATTCTGGGCATCAGGTTGTCATAGCACACAGGATTTTGCCCCATGTGCCTGGCAGGTAGGGAGGAAAATGCCCCCTATAATCTTAAAAATAGAGCCAGTAGCACTGACATTTCCTTTACGGCTGTCTGTCTTCCTTCCCCTGCCACAGCAAGGTAGATGTGGGGGTCTTTAGCATGCTCTGCACACTGCCGAAAGTAGATGTGGCAGCTTTTCAGTGCTGGGAGCCTGGTGCACTCCACTGCAGCTGAAAGTAGTGGTGGCTGTCTTTTGGCAGTAGCAGGTGCCTTCTCTGCTGTACACCTAGGGTGCCTCAGTTTCTGGGCTAGCCCAGGAGTGTCAAACTCACCTGATGAGGGCCACGAGTCCACACAGGCTCCCCAACCCTTTCTCCTGACACATTCAGACTGGCATTGGCTCCCTTTTCCCCACCCTTATGTGGGCCCCTGCTACTTTTTCCTTTCTTATTTGTGCAATGTGCTGTCAATCAAATTAGCATGCTGGGTGGCTGGCTGACAGTGAACAGTTGGGGTAGGAGCACTGCAGCGCCTCTCTCGGGAGCCTGGCCCAGTCTGCTGTGACTGAGACTGTGATAGGTTCACAGACCACAGCAGAACAGAGTCAGGATTGGCTGGAGCGCTTCCTTTGTTCCCCTGTGCTCTGACTTGGATCATGTGAGTCAGAAGCAGGCTTAGCCGTGGTCAGCTGTCAGCAGCCTGTCTTTGCTGTTTTCGGCTGCTGCTGCAGAGCATTTCCAGGAACAGTGAAGGATCGGTGCCCGTAGTGGGCCAGATGTGGCCCGCAGGCCTTAAGTTCAATGTCCGTGGCTGCTAGCCCCTAGGTATCAAGTAGGTTTATTAAGACCTGGCATAGTGGGTGAGTTACCGCTGACATGATCTCATCATTCTTTCAGTCCACATCCAAGGACAGGAAATCAGTGCACACCACCAGCTCCAGAGGTCTGCCGCCAGTGATATTCTATAGACATGCAACTCTGGTGGGTAAACTATTTCTCTGAATAGTCTGGCATGTCTTACATCTGTAAACACTCTTAGCCATCCAGGCCAGTAGAAATTACCCTGAATGAGGGGTAGTTCTTCTCATGGTGAGGGCTTTGTGTACTCTTGAGGGCATCAGCTGTTTCCAATGAGCTTTTTAAAGGCTCTTTAATTACACAGTCCAATACACCATTAATGAGCTTCAGCTACTTCACTGTCTTACTAGTAATTAAAGCTCTTGGAAGGAAGGACTAATCCCCAGTGGCTTTTACCAATTACTTCAGTAATGTGAGGTATGATTATCCTGTGATTGGCTAAAAAATAAATCAGCAGCACTGAAAGCTTAAGCAAAGAAGATGGATGCAGAAAGTCCTGGGTTCAAATCCCAGGGGGTTGGACTAGATGATCTCATGAGGTCCCTTCCAACCCTATGACTCTATTCTATTCTATTCCTACATAACTTACTGAGGCTTCTGTATATGGCAGCATAACGTAAATGGATTCTCAGGTTATTCAGCTATTGCTCGCTTGCATGTTATTGGTAATATTTAGAATGCTTTGAAAAGACTAGAACTGGTCCCACATCTGGCACTCCTGTTGAATAAAAGCAAATCAGTGCTATGGTGTGCACCACTTCTCTAGCGTCAGCCACTTCTTTACAAAATGCTAGCTGGACAATACTACACCCTTGTTATGAGTACTCATCTTTAATAGACAAACAGGTCCAGTGCTGTCACAGTCTGCACCAATGTTCCCTCTAAGCGGAGGGGACGACTGAGCAACTCTTGTTGCTCGCTGCGCTCCCCCCCCCCCCGGGGGCCCGGGGCGGCCCCCCGCGGGGGGGGGCCCCCCCCCCCCCCCCCCCCCCCCCCAACTGCCGGCAGCCCCCACAAACTTACCTTGGGGCTGGACTGGAGCCGGATGGCCCAGCCATAACTCCTGGGGCAGAGAACCACTACAGAGCATGCTCAGATTTTCTGGGCATGCTCTGTTAGAGCTTCTCTGGGTGGGAGTTCTGAAAACTCCCTGCTCCACAGGAGCTCTGTGTAAGGACTCTGGCTGCCAGCCATGCACTGCCGGCAGACTACTCTGCGCTGGAGGCTGCAGCGGGCTGCACTGCAGAACGCCAGCGCAGCTTAGAGGGAACATTGGCTCGGCACTGGCAAATACTTAAGTACCTATTTAGAATTAAGGTAGCCTTAATTCAGTCTAGTTTATTAGGTGAATTAAAATAAACTGAATTAAAGCTACTTTAATTCTGAATGATGGTGTTCATGCAGTGGTTTAATGCCATTTAATTAATCCTCCTCAGTTCACCCCTTTTGTTAATTTGGATTAATTCTGTTGGGTTTCCCTTTGTGGGGAAACTCTTAGTCACATGCACTCTATTTATCTGATATCTTGCTCACTGGTCAAGTAAGGGTCTGTAGTCTTCAAAGGGCAGCTATCCTCCATCTTCAAAAGCTATAGTCATGTTAAAAAAACAAGGAGTTGTGTGGCACTTTAAGACTAACAGATTTATTTTTCGCATTAGCTTTCGTGGGAGAAAATTCCACTGCATCAGATGCTTCAAAGATGGGTGAACTTACAGAATGGAATGACAATAAATGCAAGGGGGTGTAAAACATAGGATCAGGTCATACTGTAACAGCAAATCAGAGCAGTTGTTAGGTTCAAACCATGGGAAGCCTGAAGTCAAATTACCTTTTTTAACGGGAAAAGAACCCACAGTCTCTAAGTCCTGCTTTCACAGAATTTAGCTTGCATATTAATTCGAGTTCAGCTGTTTCTCTTTGAAATCTTGATGTCCTAGCCACATCTCTAATGACAGTCATTAATAAATCATTTATGGAGTGATTAGAAAGATGGCAGTGCTCAGCAACTGGTTTCTTTGTTCTGTGAAACAAGTGGGATTTTCTCCCACAAAAGCTCGTACAATAAATAAATTTGTTAGTCTTTAAGTGCCACAGGACTCCTTACTTCTTGTCCTCCATTGGCATGCTCCAATCTAGAGACCCCCCCCCACCCCCGGCACCAGCTTCTGTTCTGAAATGCATCTATCTGTTTGCTTCATTTTCACAATATCAGCTCTACAGCCACTAATATGGTTAATTCCTGGCTAAGAACTCAGCTCTCTGATTTCATGACTGCTGCTGACCCACCCATGCAGAATCACCCCAAACAGTGTTCATGGGGGAAGGGGTGGGGAACACAGAGCAAAACAGCATGCTTGAATAGGATCCATTATCTGGAATAGAGCTCCTGGTTGCTAGCAGAGAGAACTCTGTTACTGAACCATCTGTAAGGTCAGGGTTATCTGCTGTGTATATTAAAAAGCATGTCTTGCACAACTGCTATGCCTTTATACATGTGCAGTTACATAATCTCTTATCCTTTCTATAATCAGAGCAGAGACAAGTTCCAGAGAAAGTGACAAAACATAGAATGCAAATATATGGGTAAATAAAATAATTCATATAGATGAGGCTGCCCAGAGATGTTTTTTCTCTTACACAGGGAACAAACAAATTCTGTCCTCTAAGCCTTCTACCTCTGAGGATTACATCTCTATAAATCTGGATTATCTTAATGTTCCTCACCCTCTAATCTGATCTGAAACTATGTCAACTGTGATCTTCCACCTTAGAATTTTGCCAGGAATATAGGAACTTGGATCTTTCAACTTCAAGTAAAAATAAATTTTGCCTTTTTTTTTTTTTTTTCATAATTTGCTCTAACTTGTGCTTGAGGTGATCACTTGCCAAATAATACATTTTAAATAGAGACCTAGATACTACCTTCTGCTAAGTGAACAGCTCTGATTAAGATGCGAAACTCTCCCTCCTTCTGTTGCAGAGGAAGTAGTGTTGCAGAAAAATAGTGGTAATTCCAAAGGGGTAGCTGTATTAGTCTAATTCAGCAATACAAACAAGGAATCCTATGGCACTTAAAGACTAACAGATTTATTTATCACAAGAGCTTTCATGGGAAAAATCCCACTTTGTCAGATGCTTTGAAGATGGGCAAACTTACACAATGGGAGGAAAATAAATGCAGGGAAGTATAAGTCATGGGAACTGGTCACATTGAATCTTAACAACTGCATTGATTTGCTGTTACAAACACTGGGGAGCAGCATATAGAAGAAGGTGAGGTCAAACCACCTGTTGTAATGGGAAAAGAATTCAAAATCCCCATTCAATCCTGATTTTATACATATGCTGGGAATATGCTGGTCCCCACTGTTTCAATCTAACAACTGGTTTCATTTGCTGTTACCGTGTGACCTGATCCTATGACTTACACTTCCCTGCATTTATTTCTTCCCATTCCACAGAGGTGTCACTGGCTGGGGGAGGGACCTGGGGCACAGACCCAGGCCCTGCCCCCAGCCTGCAGGCCCTGCCCCCTGGCCAGGGACAGGGCCAGAAGCCGCCATGTGGCCATGGGCAGCTAGGCCCCGCATCCCTGGCTGGGGATGGGACCTGAAGCTGCCGCAGGAGGCTGGGCCCCGCATCCCCGGCTGAGGACTGGGATGGAAGCAGCTGCAGGCAGGGGGGTCCTGCATCCCTGGCCAGGGATGGGGCTGCAGCTGGCGCATGCCGCTGAGCCCCGGATTGCCCATCGTGGCCGTGGAGGGCCGAGCCCTAGATCCCTGGCCGGAGACGGGCCTGCCACAGCTGTGGGCGGCCGGGCCCCGCATCCCCAGCTGGGGACGGGGCTGCCACTGCCGTGGGCAGCTGGGCCCCGGATCCCTGGGTGGGAACAGGGATGCCGTGGCCTCCTGCAGCTGGGCCCTGGATCTCTGGCCCAATTGAGCCAAAGATCTGGGGCACCAGCGCTGGGGTTCGGGGCACGTGCCCTGGGGTGCCCAGCGCCAGCAACGCCTCTGCCATTCCATAAGTTCCCCCATCTTCAAAGTGTCTGACAAAGTAGGATTTTCTTCCACAAAAGCTCATGCGACAAATTTGGTAGTCTTTAAAAGTGCCTCAAGACTCTTTGTTAGTGGTGAATAACAACTTTCAGTTCTCAGAAACTGTTTGATTTATTAGATTAACTGCTCTGTTGGGAAGGGAAGAAGAATGGATCCTTGATTTATTCTCTGTGATCTAGTTGCAAATTGACATGGTACAGTTGCCTGAATGAAACTGAGGTTTCTTAAGGTTCTGGGGTGAAATTCATGCCAAGCAGAGAACTTTCAAAAGCCCTACAAACCATGTAAATCCCATTTAAGTTTAATTTTGTGTATAAACTTTGGCACTGTCCTTCTGCACAAGGGTTAATTTCACACATAATTAATAACAGAGATGGAAAATAATTTAGATCCTCCATTGGGGGAAGTAAGCAATCTGGCATTAAGGTTAATTATAGCATATCTGACATTCAAGTTTACTCATCTGGACTAGTAATAATTTCTTATAGCACTTTTCATCAGCAGATCTCAAAGAACTTTATGAAGATCAATATCATCATCCCTGTTTTACAAATGGGCAGTGACTTTTTTAAGATGAGCCAGCAGGTCCATGGCAGGGCCAGGACTTGAAGCCAAGATATCTGAACTCTGGTCTAGAGCTGCCTGTGTGACAGTTCCGTGCCTTCCTATTAGCAGGGAGAGGTTCTCAGAGATAGTTGGTTTGTATTTTTAATTGTAAATACAATAGCAGCAGCAAACTGTAAAGGCATTGTGCCTGCGGGAAGAAACACACAGAGGATTCTTTAATGGCTAGCTTGCCCGAAATGAAACAAAACAGACTGGTGGTGAGATGGATTGTGAAGTGCTAACTGATCTCTTATCTGCTGCAAGAAATACCACTTAGCAAGAGATCTCCTTACACAAAAAGTTCACGACTAGTTCAGAGATTCCACTCAGCTTCCCCCTCATCTTTCAGAGTATTTGTTTCTACAGTAGCAAACGGTTGGTTACTCACCGTAACCACCCTTCTTCGAGATGGGCTGCTCACATACATTCAGTTACAGGTGTCTACGTGTCACAGTGCACAGTAACTCGGAAAGTCTTTAGTGTTAGCCTGTCAGGACAGGGCACATGGCCAACACCCCCTCCACGCCACGGCTGCAGCTACATAGGTGACCGTGACCCTGACCCTCCCAGTCCCATATACCTTTGCTAACTCCCCCTGTTAGTGGGGACGGTGGGAAGGACCTGAACGTATGTGAGCAGCCCATCTCGAAGGAGAACGGTTACGGTGAGTAACCAACTGTTCTCCTTTGAGCGCTGCTCACATCATTCAGTTACAGGTGACTGCTAGCCGTACCCAAGGATGGTGGGAGGAATTACAGTCTACCCACACTGAGTACAGCTCTGCCCACAGCGGCATCATCTCTCGCTTGTTGGGCAATGGCGTAGTGCGTCGTGAAGGTATGTACCAGCGACCACATAGCGGCTCTGCAGATCTCTTGGACTGGGACCTTAGCGAGGAAGGCCGTGGAAGACGCCTGAGCTCTGGTAGGGTGGGCTCTCACAGTCTCTGGGAGAGGCGTGTTTGACCTTCCATAGCAGTCTTTAATGCAGTTCACAATCCATTTGGAGATGCACTGGGAGGATACCGGAGAGCCTCTCATGTGTTCTGCGACCGCCACAAACAGCTGGGAGGTCTTGTGGAAGGATTGAGTATGCTCAACGTAGATTAGTAGCACCCTCCTCACATCCAGGGTTTGCCACTGTCTCTGGTTTTCTGTCACCTGTGGGTCTGGATAGAAGACCAGCAGGCAGATCTCTTGATTCATGTGGAAGGGGGCGGCAACCTTGGGCAAGAAAGAGGGGTGGTGACACAGGACCACCTTGTCAGGGAAGAAAACTGTATACTGGGGTTCAAAGGATAGGGCTCATAGCTCTGAGACCCTGCTGGCCAAGGTAATGGCCACCAGGAAAGCCACCTTCCTGGACAGCATGAGCAGCGTGGCTGAGTCTAAGAGCTCATATGGCGGTTCTGTCAGAGCCCATAGCATCACATTCAAGTCTCACTGGGGGGTGGGGATACAGACGTGAGGAAAAAGTTTTTCCATTCCTTTCAGGAATCTATGGCAATTGGGGTGCGAGAAGAGTGGGACCCTATCTGTTGTTTGGGGAAAGGCCAAGATTGCTGCCAAATATACTTTCAATGAGGACAGGGATAGGCTTCTCTGTCTTAGGTCAAGAAGGTAATCTAAAGTTGCTTGGATTGGTGCGGAGATAGGGTCTATGTTTTTATCACGGCACCAAGTGGAGAAGTGATTCCATTTTGCCATGTAGGTGGATCTGGTGGAGGGTTTTCCGCTACCAATCAGGACCTTTTTAACCCTATCCTAGCAGTGTCTCTCTTGCTCGCTGAGCCAGAGAGCATCCAGGCTGTCAGGTGCAGGAGGCCCAGGTTGGGGTGCCGAAGGCGTCCCGAGTCCTGTGTCAGGAGGTCCGGCCACTGTGGGAGGCAGAGTGGGGTCCTCACTGACATGTCTTGAAGAAGAGGGAACCAGTGTTGCCTGGGCCAGTCCGGGGCTATCAGGATGATGAGCGCCTTGTCCGTGAGGGCCTTCAGAAGCACCCCATGAACCAGGGGAATTGGGGGGGAAGGCATACTTTAGGGCTCCGGACCAGTTGAGGAGGAAGGCATCACTGAGAGCATTTGTGGTTCTGAGCTGTGGCAAAGAGGTCGATCTGAGGGGTTCCCCACCTGGTTGTCAGCAGGGAGAAAACCTTGTTGTGGAGGGACCACTCGTGATTCGCCAGTGGCTTTCTGGTGAGTGAATTCACTATGCCGTTGTCCACCCCGGGGAGATGGGCAGCAGTTGGCGTGACGTGATGGTCTATAACTAGTTGCCAAAGCTTGATCGCTTCCTCACACAGTGCCAAGGAGTAGACTCCCCCTTGGCGGTTCGTGTAGAACATGGTTGCTGTGTTGTCTGAGAGGATTTGGACCACTCTGCCTTGTATCTGGTCTAGGAAGGTCATGCAGGCCAGTCTGATGGTCCTGAGCTCCTTCACGTTTATGTGGAGGAGACTGTCTTTGGGGCTCCAGGCACCTTGCGTGAAGAGGCCCCCGGACAGGTGGGCACCTCACCCCAAGTTGGAGGCATCCGTTATCAGGGTCACTGCAGGCTTGGACTCCCTGAATGGAATTCCCCCCACTGCGAAGTCGGGGTCTCTCCAAATTTGGAGGGACTCCAGGGCATGTTGGGTTACCGAGATTACCTTGTCTAGTCAGTCCCTTTCTGGTCGGAAGCTTGTGGCGAACCACAGCTGGAACGGTCACATCTGCAGGCGGACTGTTCGGATTACCGATGTGGCCGCTGGCATGTGACCCAGGAGCTGTATGCATCTGCGCGCTGTGGTCAGTCCAGGCGCCTGGAGCTCCGTGATGATGGTGTAGATGGACTGAAATCTTGACAGGGGCAAGGATGCAATTCCTTGCCAGGCATTTAAGCATACCCCAATGAACTCTATGTCCTGAGTGGGGCAAAGCTGGACTTTTCCAAGTTTATGGGAAAGCCCAGGAACTTGCACAGGTTCATTACCACGTCGACATGGTCTTGTACTTGTCAACTTGACTTGCCCACTATGAGCCAGTCATCTAGGTAGAAGTAAATTCTTACACCTCTCCTGCATAGGAATGCTGCGACTGGTGCGACACAGTTTGTGAACACCCGAGGAGCTAGCGATAACCCGAAGGGGAGGGCAGTGAACTGGTAGTGGCGTCGTGCCACTACAAACCTGAGGAATCGCCTGTGGTGGGGCCAAATGGCTACGTGGAAGTAAGCATCCTTTAGGTCAAGGGTCGCAAACCACACTCTTGGGAACAGGGAGGGGATGATCTGTGGTAGGGAGATCATGCGGAATTTTATTTTCTTTATGTATTTTTTGAGAGCTCTGAGATCTAGAATGGGCTGTAGATCCTCGTTGGGTTTGGGGACCAGGAAGTAGCGAGAATAGAACCCTTTGCCGTGTTCCCCCTTGGGAACCTTTTTTGATGGCTCCAAGGGAGAGTAACTTCTGGCATTCGGCCTCGAGCTTGCCTAGCAGTTCGGGGTTCTCTGGGATTATGGGAGGCGATGGTTTTCTGTCCTGGGGGGTTGAGAGGAACTGAATGCGGTACCCTCTGGCCAACCCACTGGTCTGACATGACCTGGGTCCATCATAGGGTGAAGTGGTGGAGGTGGTGGTGGGGGAACAGAGGTTGTGGAGCGCTGCCCTCGGGGAGACCGTCAAACGCTGTTTGCAGCCCGACGAACAGTCCGACCCCTGTCCGCACCGCCCTGTCTGAGAGGCGCCCAGCTTACCCCCTTCACCTGATCAGCCTTTATCCTTGTCCAGATCCCTGAGGTGGCGCTGGGGAAACTGGAGAGATCTCGGAAACTTGGTCTGCAGTTGCAGCTGTTGTTTCAGTTGCTGTTGTAGTAACCCTTGGGGAGGAAAGGGTTAACTATCTGGTCAGTGAGTCCCAGGACAGCCAATAGGAATGAAGCAGAGTTTTTTGAATGGTAACAGCAGCCTGGCCTGGGCCTGTTTGGATGCAGCAGAGCTCCTGGAAAGATCAGGAGGAGGCCAGAGGGGCCTGAGGAAGAATCCAGCAACATCCTTACCAGAGATAAGTTAAGTTTGGTACTGACCAGGCGTGAGTAGAACAGGGAATGTTTGTTTAGACGCAGTCAGGGTATTTTCTTTGTTTTTGGCTTTCTCTGTGCTGAGCACATGCACACCCTCCCACTACCCTGTAACTACCCAAGTTAGTTCCCAGAGAAGCAACTCTCTGTGTTTATTATCTGTTCTTTTTGATTAAAGAGTTACCTTTTAAGTAAGTTCTGGTTCTGTGTCCTGAAAGGCAAGAGGTTTGTGTGCCCGTGCCTTAGACTGCACAGGCAGCTACTAGAGGGAACCTTGTTCCAGTTCCAGCTCATATTGCAGCTGGAGTTCAGTCACTTTCCTGAGAGAGGAATACAGAGAATCGCAAGTACCTCACAGGGAGGAATTCCCAAGTGCGCCTTCCTGGGTCTCAAGAGGTTTTTTTTTGCATTTGGGTGGTGGCAGCGATACCACTCCAAGGCCAGGAATTGGAGGCCTTGGAGACTTTTAAGAGCAGGCTTTAAGGCCAGTGGCTTTTCTGGCCTGTTGCAGGCCCCCACCTTCTGCACTCAGAGTGCCAGAGTGGGGAAAAAGCCTTGACAGCTGTAACTGCTGTTGTAGCTGGTGTGACCTCGAGGAACGCTGGATAGGTTGCGGGGTGTAGATCCTGAGGAGCCTCAGAGTAGCCCTCGAGTCCTCATACCATGCAACTTCGCATCTATGGAAGATGCAAAGAGGTTGGGACCTTCAAAGGGAAGGTCCTGAATAATCTGTCGTATCTGCATGGAGAGACTGGAGCTCTGGAGCCAGGCCAGTCGGCACATCACCACTACCAAAGTACATGCTGCTGTAACCCCGTATCCCAGGTTGCCGTAAGCGCATCCCTGGATGCTCTCTCTCCCTCGTCCAGCATCGCTTCGAAGTCTCTTAGGCGATCCTCGAGGATGGCTGGCCAGAGATTTCGCAGAGCTTCCCACAGGTTGAAGATGTAGCGCGTCATCAAGGCTGAATGATTTGAGATGCGCAGCTGGAGGGTGGGAGAGGAGTAAACCTTCCTGCCCAGCAGGTCAAGCCTTCTTGCTTCCTTGTTCTTGGGCATGGTGCTAGGTTGACCTTGTCTCTCCTTTGGTTGACTGCATCAACCACCAGGGACCCTGGGGCTGGGTGATGAAACAGGAAGGGAAATCCTTCCGGGGAGACAGAAAATTTCTTGTCCGCTACTTTGAATACTGGCGGAATTGAGGAAGGTGTTTGCCAGCGTTCTTGGACAATGCGGAACACCCCGGCGTGCAAGGGGATTCCAACCTTAGCTGGTGGGGCTTGACAGCACGCATCAAAAGAGAGAATTATCCTCCACCTGGATCACCCCTAGCTTGAGCTTCAAGTTCGCCGCCATGCGGCAGAGAAGGTCCTGTTCAATGCGAGTATCTCCCTCGTGGTCAGCAGACATGTCGATTAATCACTTGTCAGGCAACAAAGATGATGGGGCCCTTGATCTACTCAGTTATATAGAATCAGGATCTGGCTCATTGTTAGAGAAATCCGAAGACTCCGGTGCAGGCGAGCGGGCGTAGCAAGAGGAGGTGTCGTCTGCCGTCCCGTTCAGCCAGTTGAGGGTCCATTCATTGTGCAGGGACCTCAATGGTGGCATAGGCGTCATGAGGGGGGTAGGTGCCTCTCCTGATGGGTGTCTTCACCGCGAGATCAGTGACACAGAGCTTTTCCATGCTCGCTTTCTTGGGCGCTCCTCCTGAGGGGGAAGAAAGGTATCTTCTGAGGATGACCTGGATGACCTCTCCCGCCCCCAACAGTTGGCAGTCCAGTACCAAGAGTTCCTCGAAGAAGCGGTGAGGAGCAGCTGTAGAACTTGGGCCCGGTGCCAGGCTTGACAGTGCCAAGTCAGGGAGAGGTAAAGCGGCTCGGGACAGTGCTAGCATCAGTGCAGGTGGTGTTGGTGCCGAATCCAATGGTACCAGAAGTGATGATACCGGAAGCGGAGTTATCGGTCACAGTGCCAGGTCCAGCGGTACCGGGCTTGGTGGCAGTGCCAGCCTTGTGGACGGTACCAGACTCAGGGGCAGTGCCATGTCCAGCGGCACAGAGGGATGCGGTGCCTTTGTGCCCAGTTGCCTCTTGTTCTGCACCGAAGCCGGAATTAAATGCCCTTGGCAAGCCGGTGCCTGAGCCAGGGCCCTTCCCGGGGCGGCTGGAAGGCTACCAGGAGACTCGCGAGGTCGGTGCTTAAGAGGTACCGTGGAAGGCCAAGATCTTGGGCCTGGTACCGGAGATCGGTGGGAATCTTGAGTGCAGGTCGATCGAGGATCCGGTGGAGTGCTGGTGGCTCAGCTGCTTTCAAGCGGAACGGCTCCCGTCCCCAAAATTAGGCGGAGGAGATGCTCCCTTTCCAGCCACGTCCTCCGCTTGAAGGATTGGCAAATGGGGCAGTCAGCTGTGAGGTGGGACTCACCCAAGCAAGCGAGGTACTTCTCGTGCAGATCGTCCATTGGGAAAGACTTGCAGCATCCTAAGCATGACTTGAAACCTGGCATTTCGAGTTTCGCGCGAAAAGAAAGGCCCTTGCATTTCTCAAGATAACACTAATCCAAACTGACGCTGATGGCGGAAAAAGGAACTGAGAGGGTCAGGGTCACAGTCACCTTTAGAGCCGCGGCCGCGGCTTGGAGGGGGCATTGGCCATGTGCCCTGACCTGACAGGCTAACACTAAAGACTTTCCAAGCTACTGTGCACTGCGGCACGTAGACACCTGTAACTGAATGATGTGAGCAGTGCTCTAAGGAGAACGAATGCTTCAGTCAGGATTAGGGGTTCCACTGCATTAGGCAGGGCTGTAACTATGGCAGGGTGAATAAGGCAAAGCCCCAGACACGAACTGGAGAGGGCACCATGCCAGGCCCTTCCTGGCCCTGAAGAGTAATGTTCCTTAAAGGCACATTCCTCTGGAAGCTGGGCAGTGCACTCCCTACTCAGCTCCAGCTGGCAACAGGGTAGGGAACCCCCACCTGGCTCTGGCCAGCGACAGGGTAGAGAAACTGGCAAAGGGGCAGGGAACCCCCGCCCAGCTCTGACCGTAGTGGGGTTGGGACCTAGCCCACAACCAAACATGGCCACTGGGGAGGGGGGGGGGGAAGAGGACGGATGGACCCCAGATTGGGGCTCAGGTGGGGGGTTGCACCTTTGGGGCTGCTTGCCCCGGGCACTCAATGTGCAGTTACAGCCCTGGCACTAAGTGTTTTACAGTTAATCTCTTGGTTCTCTATTATAGTACAAATAAAACAGATGGCTGCCCTAAAAAATTTCTCATGATTTTGTTTTGTCTAGTGTACTCTGGAGTGCGGATGGTTACATATGAGCAACTTCGTGATTCTGTGCTTGGCAGAGCTGAAGACAAGAGCTTTCCTCTGTGGTAATTCTGAATAAATGTGCTTAGTGTTGAAGTTGTCATAGCAGTTCTATAGGCCCTGGATATGGTGTCTCCTTTGCAGTTTGTCTATACAAGAAAGGTGAATGGTTTAACGAAGACACAAATTTAAAAAGATTAATTAATCTAATGCAAACACCTATGTGGACACTTATTATAGATGAACAGCAGCTTCTCTTGGTTTAACTTAAATAAACTGGGAACAGATTTGAGCAAAACTTAAATAAGAATGTACACAGTTTTCCACTGGTTTAACCAAACTGGTTTAGAAACCCGTGCAAATTTCTTGTCTAGCCACGGCTGTGGACAATATTCCCTGTAAGCTGCATGGCTATGCACTACTGCCCAGTGCAGGGGATGCTGCCGGCCATGCACGGCCGGCAGCCAGAGTCCCTACGTGGCCAGAAGACTCTTGCCTTTCGGCCAGCTGAAAGCTCCTCAGGAGCTGCAAGTTTTTAAAACTCCCACCCAGAGAAGATCTGATGGCGCAAGCTCAGAACTTTTGAAAATGCTCTGTCAGTGCTTCTCTGGCCAGAGGAGCCATGGCTTTGCATCGCCACTCCAGCAACGAGGTAAGGGTGCAGAGGGTTGGGGGGTCTAGCCAGCTGTGGGGTTACCAGAAGACCAGATTAGGGTGAGAGGAGGGGATTGGGCTGGATCGGGGGGGGGGGGGGTGTCACCGGGAGAGCAGCAGGCAGAATCAGGCCAGCTGGTGGTGGGAGGAGGAGAGCGAGGGGGAGAAGGATCAGGCCCTGGGGGAATTTATTAAAAAAGGGGAATCAGGAAGAACAACCTCAGGAATTACAGACCAGTCAGCATAACTTCAGTTCCCAGAAAGGTAATGGATCAACTAATGAAGTAATGAATTTGCAAGCACACAGAAGGTAAAAAAGGTGATAAGTAACAGCGTGCATGGATTCATCGGGAACAAATAGTATCAAACCAATTTAACAGCTTTCTTGGACAGGGTAACAAGCCTTGTGGTTACATCGGAATTTGTAGATGTGGTACAGCTTGACTTGTAAGGCTTTTGATACTGTCTGACATGATCTCAGAAACAAACTAAAGAAACAGAACGTAGATGGAGTGCCTATAAAGTGATTGTATAATTAATTGGAAAACTGTTCCCAGAGAATAGTTATCCATGGTTCATAGTCAAACTGGAAGGGCATATTGAGTGGAGTCCCAGAAGGATCAGTTCTAGATCTGGTTCTGTTTAATATCTTCATCAATGATTCAGATAATGGCACAAAGTACACTTAAAAAGTTTGTGGATGACATCAAGCTGGGTGGGGTTGTAAGAGCTTTGAGGTTAAGATTAAAATCCAAAACAATTTAAACAACCTGGAGAATGGTCTGAAGTAAATAGGATGAAATTCAGTAAGGACAAAATACAAAGAGCTCCGTTTAAGAAGGAACAATCAAATGCACACATACAAAATGGGAAATGACTGCCTAGGAAAGAGTACTAAGGAAAAGGATCTGGGGGTTATAGTGGATCACCAGCTACATACGAGTTAAGAGTGCAACACTAAAAAAAAAAACAAAAACAAAAACATAATTCTGGGATGTGTTAGCAGGCTTGCTTTAAGCAGAACACAAGAAATAATTCTTCTGCTCTAATCTGTTTTGATAAGGCCTCAGATGGAGTACAGTGTCCAGTTCTGAGTGCCAGATTTCAGGAGAGATGGGACAAACTGGAAAAAGTCCAGAGATGATCAACCAAAAGTATTAAAGGTGTAGAAAACATGACCTATGAGGGAAGACTGAAAAAACTGGGTTTGATTATTCTGGAGAAGACAAAAAAAGCATGACATTTGTTTTCAAGTACTGTACGTAAAAGGTTGTTACAAGGAGAAGGGAGAAAAATTGTTTTCATTAATCTCTGAGTATAGGACAAGGGAGCAATTAAACTTCCTAATTGTAAAAGTAGTTAAGTGTTCCCCTCCCTCTAGCTCCAGCAACCAGAGACCCAGGCTTGGCACTTTGTTCTCTGCTGGAGCCACAAGGGGGTGCATGGGGAAGTGTTGCTCTTCCCTCCCTCTGGCTCCAGCAGGACCACAGCACCTATGGAATTACGTGGAGCACTATGCCATGCTCCTTGCTACAGCCAGGGACAGAGGTTCACTGATCTTCCATCTCTTGGGCTGCAGCAAGGAGCCTGCTCTGCACCACTCTTTTACCCACTCTCCCTGGATCTTTAGGCAGTGGTTCCCTTCTGCAGCCAGCAGGAGGTGAGCTGCTGGTCACTTTGAAAGCCCTTGTGGGCCACTTTTGACCCATAGGCCACATGTTGGGAATCTAAACTATCCCTGTCTACCCTAATCTTAAAACCCTCTAATGACAGTGATTTCCCAACCTATCTAGGCAATTTATTCCAGTGTAGACAAGACCACAGAAGGCCACTATGTGCCAAAAATAACATGTCTGATCAGTCCTGCTTTAGCACAATTAACATTATTAACTGTGATACATTCAGGAGTCTCTCAAAGGAGCTAGATTCAGTGATGCACAAGTTGAGTGGACTGTTTAAACAAATCTTTTTTGTACTGTTAATTTGCTGAACACCCCTCCCTCTCACCCTGACTAGCTGCATTATTTGCCTGAGCGCAGATTCTGGGGACTACCTCCAAAAATTTCAGAACTTGGGTTGATGCTGTACCCATGAAAATAACACAACTTGGAACATAGTGGGAATAGAGAGGGTTGCCAAGAGAACGACTCTTGAGCATCCACAGCTGTACAAATTCACTTAAAGTCAGTATAGTATTTTCCAGTTTCTTGAAAAAGTATTTGATACCAATTTCTTCCTCAATAAAAAAAAAAAGAGAGAAATCACCACAGGAAAATGGGATTAAGGATAGAGGACTACTGACTATCTCAATTTCCCATTCAAAGCATATATGGTTACTGAGTACAATCGGCACATACTAGTAATGTATATCAAATATTTTCTTTCCAGGTCATTTTAACACTTATAAAACTGACAAGAACCTTATAGATTATATAAGCCATTTAGAGTTATTTCACTCATTGATTAAACTCTGGCTCTTGATGTAAGAAGGGGTGGTTTATGTTTGCATTTCACCTGGAAGATGCTACAAGAGCTCATTAGGTCAGACATTTATTTTCATTGGGGCAACGGACATTCTGATTCAAAATTCTTGATATCATGAGAAAAATCTACTTTTGTACAGGAAATCTGTAGTTGGAGGGATGACAGCTGGTGCCATTGGTCAGTTTTTTGCCAGTCCAACTGATCTGGTGAAAGTGCAGATGCAAATGGAAGGAAAGAGGAAATTAGAAGGGAAACCACCACGGTGAGTTCTCAAGTAAGCTAATTTGAATTAGTATTTTGTTTGTCATCAATGGTCATCCTGTGGATTTGACAGCTGCCATGCAGTGAGTGATGGATTTTTAGAACTTTGTATGTGCAAAATACATTACCACAAAAACCCTGTGGTCTACCTAGGTGGTTTTTTTGTTTGTTTTAAAACAGAGGAGAACCCAGCTGCATAGAGCTTAAATATTTCAATAGATAGGCAGAGACAGATCCTCAGCTGATGTACTATTTACACCAGCCAAGGATCTGGCCTGGAGACTATGCCCCCATCAAAATAATTCCTCCAAATGCCATCCTTAATGTAAAGAATTCCTTGTGTGGATAAAGGGAGGACTCCCGTCTTCAGGGCTGTCAGGTCAATATCCTTTACTAGCATTATAGTCCTACGATTTTTTTTTTTTTTTTTTTTAAATCTGTGCTACAGAAAGCACAAGAAATCCCACTGGCTTATACACAACAGAAATTTGTCCATCACTGACTTCTGTACTCATGAGCTTTATGAATGAATGTCTGTGAAATGCTACAGAAATGTCAAATGTTATTTATTTCAGATTTCATGGAGTGCACCATGCATTTGTGAAGATCCTGTCTGAAGGGGGAATTAGGGGTCTTTGGGCTGGCTGGGTGCCAAATGTTCAAAGAGCTGCTCTGGTGAATATGGGAGGTAAGTCTAACTAAGTTCAAGCTTCTTAAGTGACTCGTTTTTTGTGTTCTTATAATTTGGATTGCCTTTGCTGTCCTTCCTGAGGTTTTATGCGCAGGATAATAAGGGGGTGGGAATGGGATGGAAATGTCTTGTGTATTCAGGGACGTGATGTAAGGGACTTCCTCCTCAAGCATGTCCAAATGCATAGCAGAAGACCTCTTTCTCTGCATTAGTTACCTTTTGACATTTTGTCATTTTTAATTTGGCCTGTTTAAAGTTGCTTAGCAGAATGGGTGCTAATTTCTAGTCCACTCAGCCTAAGGGCCATTTTTAAGTATTGTTGCTGAGGTATGTAAATCCCTTGTTAAGGCTGATGGGCCAGAGTCAGAGGTGATCTAAGTTACACTTCACTAAGGGGTGGTAAGGGAGTCTAAGAACATGCTAGTTACACAGCAAAGGGCCAGAAGTGAGAGCTAGGGAAGGAGTAACACTCAACAAGAAGGTATAAAAGTTGAAGTATCCAGTGTGTTACAGATGAGGCTGGTCCTTTAAGAATGTGTAGGTCTAGTCTACCTGTGACCAGCTAATTCTCTCTTTAAAAGGTTAGAAGAGAGGTCATGAGGTAGCTATTAGGAAGAAGGAAGCTAACAAGACACTGGAGCAATCAGCAGGTGTGCCTTGTAAGGGGCACTAAGGATCTCTGGCAAAAAGAGATCAGGCCTTAGGAAAGAAGCCTGCCTCTGGGGAGAACCCTGACAGGCCTTACCTGGTGAAGAGACTCTGGATGTGCAATTATTGAGGACTGTATTTAAGACAGTTTTAAGGAAGAGCAGCCCAGGAATGGGGGAACTGGAAGAATTCTTTGGTGAAAAACAGCCTGTTACTGTATCTGGACACTGGGAGTTTGAATGTGGGGAATCTTCCTCTGACTGGAAGTAGAAAGCTAAAATTGCACCAATAAAGAAGGTCAGGTTGGTTGTAAGAACAGCTAAAGACTGGTGGAATACTTGTATAGAGAGCCTAGCCTGTGGCAAAACTGAGGCAATTTATGCCTGTGTTGCTGTGGTTGGTCACTGGAGGGTGCTCTTGCTTGGGGTTTCCCTATCTTACACCTGCACATACACACATTCTAATCTAGTCTTTCGGTTCCAGAGAATGAAAGCTATATCAATTTAAGATACCCTTACAGTTTTCATGTTAAACAGGAGGAGAGGCAGGTGGTTTGGGGGACAGAGAGAATTCAGTTATTCTTTATGCACACACCCATATATTTTGAGAGGGAGGCAGAGAGTAAAGCAGAGAGGAGGTTCTGTGTGTACCTGATGACAGCAGGAAAAGGATTTATGCCAGCCTAGTGCAACTCTCTTTAGTGGGCTGCACTAAGGATTTATTTAGTCTTCGTCTCTTATCTCCTAAATTATTAAAAAGCAGCCTAAATGCCATCTAACCTTTCATTGTGTTTATTTCTCTTAATTACTTTCTCTCTAGATCTGACTACTTACGACTCAGTGAAACACTTTTTACTTCTGAACACACCACTTTGGGACAACAGTGTGACTCACAGCATTGCAAGGTGCCTTATTATTTTATTATCCCCTCCCCCATCTTTAAGGAGGCAACTTTTGGTCACAAGCTAATCACTCAGTATTCTCAGGATGATCACATTGCTGATTCACCGTCTTCCAATTACTCCTTCTTTGGAGGTAGCCAGAACAGTGTGTCTGACTCGGGTACTGTTCCCATTTCTGCCAGTAACTTGTGTACTAACCTTTGCAAGTCACTTTACCTTTGTTGCTTCCATCACCCATTGTGTGGCTGAGGATAATGCTACTTATCCAGTGTTGCAAAGCACTTTTAGATTGCATGTGAAAGTGCTAAGTGATGGTGTTAAATCATATGCAGCACTCTGGTAAAAAGAAAATTAGTGTATTTGTAATTCTGTGACTAAGTATTCTGCCTCTGAGGTGAAGCACAAGCAGACAGAGAATAGACAGTAACTGATCAGTAAACACAAAGCAAGAACCAAAAGGGAACACTTGAAAGATCAAAAGACATATGTATGCAATGTTGCTAGATGTCTCCATTTTGAAGAACCTGATTCCAGCCACAAGCAAACCAAATAAAGAGAACAGGATGGCATACTGCCTGTTAGGCACCAAGGCAAATAGTGGGATTTTCTCCCATGAAAGCTCATGCAAAAAATAAATTTGTTAGCCTTCAACTGCCACAGAACTCCTTGTTTGTTTTAATACTACACTAGGCATCAAGTATCCTGAGAATCCTAGCGACAGAAAAGGGAAGGGATGATCTTGTAGTTTAGGCAATAGTCTAGGACTCAGGAGATCTAATCCTACACATCTCATTTCATCTGGACAAACTGAAGAAATGGTCTGAAGTAAATAGGATGAAATTCAACAGGGACAAAGCAATTTGCTTAGGAAGGAAAAATCAGTTGCATACATAAAAACTTGTAAGTTACTGCTTAGGCAGCAATACTGAAAACAAGAATCTGGAGATCATAATGGATCACAAGCTAAATGCGAGTTAAGAGTATAACGCCTGCAAAACAAATGAACAAACAAGGAGTCCTGAAGCATCTTTAAACACTAACAAATTTATCACATGAACTTCCATGGGAGAAAATCCCACTTTGTCAGGGATTTTCTCACACAAAGCTCATAAGAAAAACAAACTTTGATAGTCTTTTGAAGTGCTAAAGGACTCTGTATTTAAAAGATACTGAGGTGCTACAGCAAAGAAGAATTCACTTTCCAGTGATTATTTTGGAAGCAGTCTG
The DNA here is from genome assembly GCA_007922195.1 of Podocnemis expansa. Lineage (NCBI taxonomy): Eukaryota > Metazoa > Chordata > Testudines > Podocnemididae > Podocnemis > Podocnemis expansa. Next base: position 19,623,190 of record ML682040.1, on the reverse strand, counting down.
CGTGGGATTTGTAAGAACGCTGCCTCCAGATGAATGAGAAACAGGGGGGTGAGGTGGAAGGGGAACATCAGGTCAGTTTTCCTGAACTAGACTAACACTGCTACCCCTTTGGAACTTGCAAAAGAGTCAACCATTATTCTGGGACTATAAGCAGGAGTGTTGTAAGCAAGACCGGAGAAAAAATTATTTCAGTCTACTCTGTGCTGATTAGCCCTCAACTGGGGTAGTGTGTCCTGTTCTGGGTATCACCTTTCAGGAAAGATGTGGACAATATGGAGAAAATAAAGAGAGGAGCAATCAAAATGATTAAAGGTCTAGAAAACATGATGTATGGGGGTTGGGGGGGACCGGAGTTTGTTTAGTCTGGAGAAGACAAGACAGAGAGAGCCCATGAGATCAGTTTTCAAGTACAGTACTGCACATAAAGGGTTGTTACAAGGAGGAGGGAGAACACCTGTTCTCCTTAACTTGTGAGGATAGGACAAGAATCAATGGGCTTTAATTACAGACAGGGTGGTTTAGACTGGACATTAGGAAAAACTTAACTGTCAGGATAATTAAGCACTAAAATAAATTTACCTAGGGAAGCTGTGGATTCTCCATGAATGGAGTTTTTAAGACCATGTAAGATAAACACCTGTCAGGTATGGTCTAGATCAGTGGTTCTCAACCACCATGTCAGGACACACTGTTGTGTCACCACACTGTGGTAAGTGTGTTGTGGCAAGCTGGCGTGGGGGCTGGATTTAACCTAGATGGAAGTGGCTGTTGTGTCCTGTAGGGTGCACACACTGCCAAGCATGTTGCGACCCACAAAAGGTTGAGAACCATTGGTCTAAATCAGATGTGGCCAAACTGCAGCTTGGGAGCCGCATGTGGCTCTTGAATGAAAGTGGGCTCGTGGAAGAATGTTAGCAAATCAATTTAGTAGGTAAAAGTATGTGGCTATATGCCTCAGTGTGGCTCTCGAAGGTTTAATAATCAACTTGTATGGCTCTTGATTTCCATAATTTTGGCCACCCCTAGTCTAGATAATACTTAGTCCTGCTATAAGTACAGGGCACTGGTCTAGATCAATGGTTTCCAACCATTTGAGTGAGAACAGCTAGCTGAGCAGTAACATTGACAAGTGTGACAGCCTCCAATTTCCCTTGTACAAAACTGTTAAATTGGCCCTTATTAAATGTATTATAGGTAAATCAGCACTAACAGGGAGGCTTATAAATTATGAATCTGGAGACTAATTTTCAGCAATTTCAATCTGTGCTAAAGCATAGGCTCAGTTCTGCTCATGTTTATAGTTCCTTTGTTTACAACTGACAGATTTCTACAAACTCCACTCTATTATTACAAACCTTGCTCACTCTTACTTATCTAGATTCATATTTATTTTTCTGGGTACGAAGACATCTGTACCAACTGTCCCTGATACTCTGTACCAGGCCCACTGCTCATATCTGGCAAACTTCAACCGAACATGCATCTTATTTCTGACAGGTTCTGCATATACAAGGAACAAAGGTTACACAAAGCTTATCTATTAGTAAATTCCACTACAAAGCTTAGCATGCACACAAGACATTCTGGAGTGTAGAGTTCATAGTTACATAAGGTAGCACAAGTAAAGTACCTTCTATTTCCCAGCAATAATTTGGCACGCTGCTCAAAGCCTTCTCACTTTGGTCAACATCACCCCTAGCCCAGTACATACTTGAGTTGTGCACCCTTGTGTAAGAGGCTGCAACCCTACCCACACTAGATCTGACATCTGTCATATTCTGGCCTTATATACCTAGCCCTTCTTCAACATATGGCATGTGTTAGTCTGTAAATATAAAATCCCAAGGAAAATTGAGTGTTGTGGTACCTACTATAATTTTCAGAAGTTAGTGAGTACTTCCTACTCAAAAGATTGAGAAACACTGGTCTAGATGACCTCTTGAGGTTCTTTCCAGTCCTAAGATTCTATGATCTGCTGCATGGGAGGAATGTTAAAATCAAACACACTGCACATGGCTCTCTCTAGGTCTCTTTCCATTGGCTGTTTCAACTATGTGCATATACTGCTTCCTTGGAGACAAACGTATCAGTCTCTATCGAAAGATTAGGTGATCTGGAAGCTTTATGTACATTTCATCTTCCACCCTCTACATGTACATGGCCACTCTATAATAATCAATTGAGCTGTATCTCTGGAACATGAGCCCCCTCCAGGGCTTAGGAAATGTGTGGTTTCTTTTCTACACATCTTGAAATTCTCCTTTGTGGGGAGCCATCCAGTTCTTACATTCAGAGCTATGGCTGACCTAAATGGAATTGCATTATGTATATTTGTGTAATTAATTCATGATCAGGTGTTAAAAGGTTCAGCAGCAACATGTTTCACCTGCCCTCATTACAGAATTTTTGTGTTACGCAGGTAACTCTTTCCAGTTGACTTTATTTGGTTTTTAATTTTTTTTCCCCTGAGTCCTGGCACAATTTGGGTCCTAGAATACAGGGCACCAGTGTTCCCTCTAAGCTGCGCTGGCGCGCTGCAGCGCAGCGCACCGCAGCCGCCAGCGCAGGGAAAGCTGCTGGCAGCGCACTGCCAGCAGCCAGAGTCCCTGCCTAGA